>RXPK01000153.1:1567926-1926705 GCA_004143645.1 Protaetia brevitarsis | reverse complement strand
AATTTATTAAAGATAAAGTATAGCGAGTGCTAATACAAAATGATAGGGGATGATATTTACTTCCCAATTTCTAGTTAAAAAATACCCAAGGGAGTTGCATTTAAGAAAATTGGAGTTTTCTGCATTCGAAAAATATGTTACTTTGTTCTCAGTCTTTGAACAGCCTGGTAATCAGAATTCGAAGTGTGCATACCATTTTTAGAGTACATCGCTTTCATAACATAGCAAATTTGAGTCTCTTACTTGCACTATCAACCGAGATATTTAATTTCAGAATAAGGCAAGATTATTACTAAAAAAAAAAGAAAATCTCTAAATAACTCAAAAAACCAGCAACATGTAGCTATAGGAACTAGCTAATAAAGGACTACGTATTTTATGGCCGTATAGAATTCAAAAAAATGTAAAGAAACTATATGATTCTATTTAAAATAACAAAGTTGACACCATGTTTCCGTCAACCGGAAGTGATATTTTGGTTAGGTATTTCAACATTTATATTTCCAATCGAACAGATTTAATGGTTCAAATCTCAAATATAAGTAACAATAGTAGAACATCATAGACTTTTAGATGAACCACTTACGTGGAATACCTGTATATTTGTCTAGATTGTATGAGAATTACAGGTTTATTCCTCCTCGAAGGAGGAGCGCTGATGACGCCTAGTTGGCAAAAACTCGAGTGCGTTCCTAGGTTATTCCCCTTTCATTGCTCTTGTTAGTATGGTGATTCCTAGAATGGACCATGAGCACCACCTGGTGGCATTCGTCTGGTTCATTGTATTTAGGCAATTTGATTTGATGTTTGAACTAGTGGTAATAATAATAACTAATTTAGAAATAAAATTAAACACGTCTAAAACTGAAAGTTTAATTAACCACTATAACGGATTCTACTGAGTCAGACGTTCTGGGGGGTTCTTGGGCTACTTAATTTTGTGTTTTCTGTTTTTCTGTTACATATATGTTATATTTCATTTATGATTTATTTATCACATTTTTATATGTATAATGAGTAATAATACAGATGAAGTTTAAATATATAATAGGTCCAATAAAATAACCAGATCAAATCATTTGGTACTTCATAATAAAGATGACAACGTTCCGACCTTAGTGAACGAAATCTTCATGGGTTATAATTTATTATGAAAATGATCATAAGAGTAATTAAAAAAAATATTGACAAAACCTATATCTCAGTGATCTATTGATTAATCTAATAACCTAGAATATCCAAAAATAAAAATAAAAAGTAGATGATAGACGTATTTAGAACAAATTAGAAGACTAGATAATGTAAAAGATACTATGAATGATACACAACAACAAGAGAAAGCAGTTAATATAAAATTTCGTAGGATAGCAGGGAGATTTGGACTGTATCAATGCCTCTGATCGACGACATGTGTAAAAGTAAAAAAATTGTAGATGTTTCAATCGCTGCTTATAATAGCATTAACATTAAGATTTCTTTTTCAATATATAAATATATTTATATACCATCAAGTTCATAGAACACAAGAACCTCGTAACGAAGTCGTCTCGACAACCGACCACGTTCGAATGCCAACAAGAACGCTGCTCGCAGGCAACTCTCTCACGCCTTCTTTGGCCGTTACATCAACCACCGAGCATTTATAGAACCAGTCTACAGAAATTCCTGTCGAACATACAACGAAAGAATCTTCCTAAACAGCTGTTTTAGACAAAAAAGAAGATCAAAAGGCACCGGAAATAATTGAGCTTTTTGGTTTCTAGTTTGAATCGACCTAAACGCGGGGTTTTCAATAGAAAACTAACTACACAGGTTTGCTCTTACGTGCGCCATCAAACAACACAGTTTTTTGTCATTATATAAAAGCAAGATGCTCTTTTGCAGTTCCCGGGAGCTTTGCAGTTTTCTTTTGCACATGTAATAAATTCTACCACGTATGAGCTGTATATTAACTTAATCGTCTACAATTTCCCACAGATTAGAGTTTCTCAACTGATACGGCTGAAACTAGTTTTTTGCCGAAATTAAATTAAGGTAAACACCAGCAGGGATTCGTAGTATTGGTCCAAACTATTATAGAGCAAAAAATAGGATAGGAGCCCTAATTTGACAAAAATTTGCCAAGATTAGCTCTGGCGGTTTCAGGTCTGCTACGTCACCAAATACACTAGTACATCTTTTATTTAAAGGGAAATCTCCATACTGCTTTATCCGAACCAGTATAGAAGGTGTAGTCCGTACGAAAAGACTTATGTCTTTTGTAAACACAAGGTGGCGAGCGGTGAGTCACCGTTTGATGATCGCATTAGCATAAAGATACTTATGTAAGGAATGAAAAAATAATTTGTAGCGCGAAATGGGTACGCATTATAACTTACACCGAAATAAATTACAACGCTATCATGGAGCATATAATAATAATTTAAATTAGTTTGGTATCAAATTCTAAACATCCTAGTGTCATCTATATTCACTGCTTTTTAATCATAAATACGCCCTCTCACATGCCAAATGGCATGTCGGGAGAGAATTTTCGATTGTTATGGTGTAGAGGCCGTTTTGACATTACAAAAATTAGGAATAGATAGATAACCCCCTTTAATTCTTCAGTAAGACGCCAGATGCTGTAGGAGCATGTTACTTATACGTTCTCCACTCCGATATTGGATTTACAATGCCTAGTTTAAGTGATATAGTGTGCATAAGACTCTGGTACATCAATTATAATCGATTTTGTACTGTAAAGACAACATTTAAGTTCAAACACATAACATTTTTATTTATAAAAGTTCGAAATGTGAAACCGTGTATAAACGATATAAATAAGGATATAATTATCTCAGGTAAATTAAATGAGTTCGCTTATTAAATAATAATGTTTTTCATTAGTAATTTCACTTTTTGCAATATACATAAATTTATCATAAAAAAAAATTAAAAATTTTGAATTCTGTGTAGTTCTATGTTTAAAAGGCGGGTAAATTAGAATGTCCAACATTTGATGGAAAAATTACTGGGTATTCGATTCGTGCCGTGAACACATCTTGGCTAGTAAGGTTAGTACTACCACCTTATTAAAAATTTTCCACCAGTGAACACAAACTGATCGGCGATCGTCTACAATATTTCTAACCAAATAAATTTGCGGAACATATTAAAATGAAATTTCTATATTAAATTTAGGGTAGAATTAAATAACATTTATATCTGTGTATTTTCCTTTTTATAAATAGTGACTGCATTACTATATGTTAATCGGGCGATCGACGCACCAATTTAATTAAACTTCGCACAATATAGTACGTCAATATCAATAACAATAGCAAGAGGCAAATCGATATGATCTACACCGATTATGTGAAAGCATTTAATTATCTTGACCATAATATATTGATCGACAGAAACTGGGAATTTTTGAATGTGATAGCTTATTGCCGAAGCTTTTACAGTCTTACCTATCCGGAAGATCCTCTTACTAGCTTTCAATGAACATACATCTTTTAGCCATGCTATAACATTTAGTGTGCCGCAAGGGTCCAATTTAGGACCCCGATTTTTCTTAGCATTTATTAACGATCTTGTGGAGAGTGTATTTGTTCTGGATTGTAACAATTTGCAATCGTATTTAGAGAGGGTTTGTCAGTGGAGCAATGTTGACAAACTAAATCTGAATGTGACTAGGTGCAAAGTCGTGTCTTTTACGTGTAAGCAGTCGCTGATTAGTTACAATTACACAATTGCTCAAACTGAACTTAAACGCCTCCAGCATATCACGGATTTAGACGTGTTCTTTAATTGTGGCTTATGTTTCATCATATTAACAAAATTGTTTCGGACGCAGTTAAAATGCTAGGACTTGTTTTACTTGTTTTACGATTACCTCATGGCCATCTTTATTTTATATAATTCATTAGTACGATCAAAGCTTGAGTATGGTAGTATAGTGTGAAACCTGTTGTATAATGTATATGTTGATTCCCTGGAAAACGTTCAGAGAAAATTCCTAAAATATATGGCCTATAAAACTAACGGTATTTATCCCGCTAGAGGTATAGTAAAAATTTGCTTTTAAATAGATTCGACGTGCTATCACTGCAATGTAGACGGTCACTTTGCAGGTTAAGGAATTTGTATGGTATTGTGCATGGAACTATTCATTGCTCTGATCTTTTACATAGCCTAGATTTTTTGGTTCCGAGAGAATTCGCAAGACTTATTCCTATCTTTCGAACGCCTTTTTGCAATATGTACTAATTTAATGCTGAAATCGACCATAAAATTTATGTGTAGCATTTACAATAATTACGCCAGTCAGTGTGATATTCTGAATGCAATGTTAAAGAACTGCAAGAAGCTTATTTATATAATTTTAATAGGTTTAGTTATTGAGCTTTCTTCGTATGTGGTATTGTGAATAATTTTTCCATGTTATATACATTGTTACATAATAAGTATTATGTCTTCATTTCCCGGCATACAATACAATACAAATAATAATTATGTTTGTTATATAAACTTAATTAACAAATTAGCAAAATTATATGCAAAAATGGGAGAACCCAAGGTGAAGTTCCACTAATACCTTATGATACATACAGATGCGTACAAATGTATATTACAGGCATTTTATTAATCTGAATAATTCACAAGTATAAATAGCAAAATGGAGTAGACCAAGGATGGAACCCTGAGCGACTCCAGTTCGTAATTCGATTTACTACCATTCAATTTAATTTGCTGTGTCCTATCTGATAAATAGTTACATAGAATCATAGGTCTGTTCTGCACCTCACATAGTTGCAGAACAGACAGCAGGACTTTATAATTCACAGTGTCTTGGCTTTGCTAAAGTCAAGTAGAACAAATACGGTTATGATGTGATTCTGTGCAGACCTGTAGTGTCTATAAGGTTATAGGCAAATCTGCAAGTATATATTTTAGGTGCTTACAGATTTGCAAATAAGCTTACAGGCGCTACAGATATGCATAGAATCCCACGTTTAATTTCGATTAAGCTGTTGAGGTTAAAATTTGATCCGTTACTTCTAATAATGTGGTAGTAGTTCTATAACCAGAACAAAAGCCTGATTGACACTCCTGTAAGATGTGACTGCAGGCAAGATGTTCTCTTACTTGAAAATCCATCACTTTTTCCAACATTTTTGATGGCACAGGAAGTAAACTTATAGGTCTTAAGTCGCTAAATTGAGTTAGATTGCTATTTTTTTGTAAAGGTACAACTATTGCTTCTTTCCTGCTGCCAGGAAGCGCTCTCTAAAGAATACAGGAGTTAACAACATGAGTAATATGCTGTGAAATAAAAGGACAATACAATCTGAAAACGTAAATAGAAAGACCACCTCTACCACATGCACTACTTGTGATATTAGAAATAACAGCACTGATAGTTTGAATATCAACTGGCCGAAATACGGAGCTTATATGTTGTTTTTGGTTTAGCTACTATAATAATTTATCAAATCATCGTTATTTGTACTAAAACGAGGAATATTACCAATGAAAAACTGACGGTTTACATTGCTAATGAAAGAAGCGACCACCGAACACATCTTAGGTTCGGTGAACTGAAGTGACTTTATCTCACGCCATAAAAGCTTACTATTTTTCGTTAAAAAATGGTGTTGAAAAAATGTCTTTGTTATTTCTAGTAGCCAGTGCTGTAAAATTTCGTAGAGATTTAAAATATTCCCAGTGTCGCACTTGTCTGGTTTGACGAAACCTAGATCTAGCTTTGTCACGTAGCGTGACTTGTAAGTTTCTAAACATCCTTAATTGTGCTGAAGTTTCTGGACAATAGACCATTATTGAGCCCTAAGAGAAAAAAGAAAGCCCCAAGACCATGAAATCTATATAACGCGTAAGTACAATTAATAACAAATAACCTAAGAGCCTTCTCCAAAGCGAGTAAGCAACAAATAACAAAACTTTGACATAAAACTACGGCTATTTTGTTTGTAATTGTACTGACTTTCTATGAAATAAATAGTTTTCTTTAAGCAAAAGATATAAACGATTTTTTTAAAGAAATATTTTGCGCGCTTCAAATAAAACATCAATCCCGAGTTATTATATTTAATTCAGATAAACTTTCTTTATGTGAAATAATCTTTTTCAAAGAAATCTATTTCTTGACAGACGAGGATAAATTGCAAATATACATAATTTAAATATTTCATAAAATTCAATAATGTCCAATAAAACTATAATTTCCTAATTAATGTTTCATATAAATAAGCATGTGTTACCCTACCAGCTAGGAAGCTTTCCTGCTTTAAAAATAAAAAATGCGAAATTAATAGTTCCTCATATATTAATGACATAAATTTAGTGAAGTAATAAAAAAACTATTTATAAAAACCTATAAACATATTTTTTAATGTAAATAAAATTCGCTTCCGTATAGCGATTCGTAAAATTAGAGCAACAGGTAAGCATCGTTGCCAAAACAAATCTCCTCTTACCTTCTCCTTTCCGGTTTCGTCGTCTGGCCGAACGAGAGGCCGCCGAACAAGACGAAGTTACATCTTCGAGGATATTCACGAGTTTACCCTACGAGACCACGCATGTCTCACCACCAAACTAACCGCGAACGAAGAGCCTTGATTGGAGTTTTGCACTTTCGCGCTCACCGAACTAACAAAAAACACAAAAGCAAGAGATATCGAAATCGAATTAATTGAATTTGTTTGGGCTTAGGGAAAAAGCGTCGGAACAATTTCCGAATGACGTATATACATATACAGAATCCGCGCACAATGATAACGCGTGTCTGAATCGTCGAGTGCGTGTACGCGGCAGTAAGCGAATCGCACGAAACCACCGGTAGATTTTTCGCGCAACGACGAACCGATAAGTGAGGTCGCAAATACCCGGGAATGTTCCTGAGGGATGCAGCGCATGCGTACGATCCGGTGTAACGTACCTTACGCGTTCCCGGATTTAAATTGGCGGTCCAACAAGTTTACGATAATTATCGAGACACCGACGGCGCTCGTACAGAGTTTAGTAAACACAGGAAACTCACTTGTTAGCTGAGGGCACCTAAACATACAAAATATGTACATACAGTGGTCAGAGAAAGTATATTTAGGCGCGTATTCCAAAAGCTAGATATGCCGCTTCTAATTTTTTTTTTTTTCTTTTTCAGGAAGATTAACAACTTATTATACATAATAATAGCAGTGTCACATATTTTGTTTTTGAAAAACTCTCTCCGTTCTTCTTTAAATTAGTAATTGATTTTCTTTTGTGAAAGTCATCTTTATTTCGATATTTATAACATCAATATCATAATCGAAATCAATATTGACACTGACAGGGTCTTCCTTATAAATACAAATCCGCCTCATAAATTGTGTACAAAAAAAAATAGTAGTGATGACACTACATACACTTATTTTTCTTTTATTAAATGTGAGTCAAACAACATGATTTATTCAATATTTTAAATTAGATAATATATAGTGTAGTTTAGTTTTTTATTCGTTCCTGTATGATACAATAAAGTATAGCACACGTCAAAATAAATACAAAAAGAGACAATACATGTATATCACTAAATAAAAAGTACATATTAAAACGTGTGAAGAGCTAATCCAATATCAGCTTACAATTTTAAAAGTCTTTTAGACTATAAAAAGAGTGTTTGTTTAATATTAATTCTAGTTTGTGTTTAAATTTCTTATCATTTACACGGCGTAGTTCTATAGGTATATAGCAGTGGCGGTTTCCCAATAGGAGCACATGAGTACGTGAACCCCCTAAACAAATCGTCGATTAAAAAGTAATAAAATCTATCGAATTTAATATATTCGTGAAATATAACGCAGCGAATTTTCTATAAATATGTATGTACATCGCGAGCAAGCGACCGACCACGGAGCACGTGCACCGAGTAGGCGGGACTACGTTGATTTTATCGAATGCCTAGCCGCATAAAAGACGTAGCGGTGGTGGGGAAGGATACGGCAGATTCCATATGAACGGTGCACAAATTGAGTGTGCTCCTGTGCTGGCTTTCATTGCGTTCTCGGGTCACGTTAACAAATCGATCGACATCAACGTTCAAATATCGTGTTTTACAAATAAACTATATTATATATATTTTGTTTATGAATGACTCACCGTTCACAGGTCGTAACTACCATAAGAACTAATACTGTTTGTTGGTGACAGTTTAATATTGAAACCAAGGGTGCGTAATTAATTTATTAAATAACATACTGCTGTAGTTTTTTATTTAAAAAAAAAACAATTATCTGAATAATTTTTTTAATTTAATGTTATTTTCATTTGAAAATTGTTTTGATATTTTAGGATAACGGTGTATTTCTTTATACTTTAAGTTTTAACAGAATTTTCGTGACTATATATAACATTATATTATTTATTTCACTATTGCTATATTTTTCCGTATTGGACGGATTTGTTTCCAGGTTTTTTGTTTGTTTTCTGGCTCTCTGCTTCGTACGTGCGAGCGAGAGAACCAGTATGATATAGATATCGGCGTGGCTCACATATGTTGTTTTCTTTTGCTTGGAATTTAAAAATTTCAATATATTAATCTATTAATTTGTTGCTGATATTAAGCCAGTGCTCAATGTTTAATCACACTCGTGCAGTTTCGATGAGTAATTATTACAGGTCCGTATTAAATTTAATTTTATATTTTAGTTTTAGGTATAAGAAGATTGTTAAAGAATTATAGATGATAAAAGTTGATATAATTAACACAATAATCATGGTCGTAACAATTTAAATACTTAGTGTTAATTTATAAATATTTAAATTTAATTTTGTAAAAAAAAGGAAATTAGACAATATATTTGTTAAAAAAAACTATCTATTTTATTTAAAACACTGATTTAAGTTTTCGTTTGAGGTACTTCATCTACAGCAATACGTTTATTAAACCCGCGCACATAAAATCACAAACTTAAACTCGTAAATATTTAACTGTTCCCAAAAAACGTACATTTCCCTCAAAGATACAAATAATAATTGATTTTTTTTAGAAAAACAAAAATAAATTGGCAACAGCGCAGCCGCAGTTAAAAACTACGCCGCATCGTTAAATCCCTCTGCAAAAAGCCGACAAAGCAAAGCCGCCACTAATGCGCTTTGGTGCACCCGACAAACAAAAAAGAATATATATAGTGCGTAAAAAAAATAATGAAATGTAAATACAGTACGTAAAAAAGATAATGAAAGACACACAAAACAAACAAAGTAGTATTGTAAGTAAACACTAAACAATATATAAATAGGAACTATGAATGCGAACAGTTTTACTGTGCAATAGTAATTCAAGTCAAAAGTATGGGCAGACCAAAACCAGAACTTAATTTGACGCAAACTACAAACGGCAAATTTAGAGACTTTACAAGAAAATTTAAGAAGGACATGTACGAAAAAAATGATTGGATTTTAGTTAAAAAATTGCATGTTCTTGATTTTGTGAACACCCTACGTTTCCGACCACGAGCCGCCACTGGTATATAGTTATAGATCCTAATAAGATGTAAAACAACATTTTTTATACTATTGTTAAATTAGGCCTTGGACCCGATATGTAACTACTTTTAGTTATCACTCGAGCGGAATATATATAACTCAGTTCAAATTGACGGAAAAAGATGTTATAATTTTGCCGAACAAACATTCCACATTCAATAATATACAATTTTTGGTTAATAAAAATGTCCTTGCAAGTGTCTCTACTTTTTAGACCTAATCGCTCCACATCACTACTGTTGCCCCAAAATACCAGCCCATACCGTAGACAGGCTTCCACATATGTGCGATAAGCACTCAAACCCGCGGACACGTTCACCGAAGAAACTACCACTCGCAAAGCGTAGGTGAATGGAGCGATCTTGGCAGCGATGTAATCCAGGTGTTTCTTCCAATTTAGGTGGTCATCAATTTTTAATCCGAGGAACGTAGTATAACTACTCAAGGTAAGTTGTTCATCGTCGTAGTTTATGATAAGCGCATGACTATCTCTTGTTGTAAATTTAATTAAGTTGGTCTTTTTTATATTTAATTTTAGGTTTATAATTTTCCAGCCAGCTTTTATTTATATCTAATGCGTGTAGAATTCTTTCTTTCAGGGTATCCAGATCTGCGGCTCTCAGAACAACCGACATATCATCCGCAAAAAGTGCTACAAGATCACTTTGTATATCCGGCAATCGGTCTAGGTAAACTGGGAACAGGATAGGTCCAAGGACGGATCCTTGCGGAACCCCCCTTTGTACTATTTCCGCGAAGGATGTAAGTAAGTCGCACCACTGCTACACCGCGCCTTCACACATTGCATTCTATTTTCAAAGTACGACTGAAGAAGTTTAAGACTCTGTCCCCGAACTCCCGCGTTCTCAAGATCCTGAAATTATGTATAGTGATCAACACTATCGAAGGCGCTTGACAGGTCTATAAATAGACTAGCCATATGGTCGCCATCATTCACGTCTTCCATAATTTTGGATAAGACTTGATATATGGTTGTAGCTGTCGACTTTCCTTTCTGATAGTCACTTTGTTTATTGCTTAAGGGATTATGTTTGAAATGTTGCTAATCTTTTATATATAATTTTTTCTAATATTTTAGATACTTTAGATAACACAGTTATAGATCTATAATTTGTTATCTGTTGTTTATCCCCCTTTTATGTATAGAGTCTACATTCCCTTTTTAGATGACTTGGAAAGGTAGATGTTTCAAGACTCAAGTTAATCATGTAAGCTAGTGGTCCGGCTATGCATGCAGTAGATGATTTCAGCAGCGACACTGGTATCTCATCGTGCTCAACAGAGCAAGTGCTTTTTTAGTTCTGCAATGACGTTAACTATCATTTGAGTTTGTCGGTAGCATAAAACATGTTTTATCACACCTTCTTAAAAATATAGCACCTGGAAAAGTATTATTTTTGTTCGTATCAGTGCATACGTTTAATAGATATTTGTTGATTTCGTTTAATTTTTGTAAATTGTCATATTATTATTTATAATTGTTTTACTCTTGTTCTCGTATACTGTGTTTTCTATGACTTTTACCAGTTATTTTAGATACTAAGTTGCAAGTAGCCTTTATTTTATCGTTAGAGTTTATTATATAAGTCGAATTATAACTTATTTTTGCATTTTTGGTACTTTGTGTTATATATTTACAGTAAGAGTCATACATCATTTTTGGAAATTTTTCCCTTCTGAAGTTCCTCGTTTAACTTTAGTTCATCTTTAATCTATTTTGTATCATTTGTATTATCTTTAGTTTTAATATATTTTACAGGGCGTATCATGTCAATCGCTAACATAATTTGCTTATAAAAATACATCTAAGCTTCATCTACGGTTTTCATATTTGTTTGTATAACCTGCTATAACAGCTGCACACCTTCTCGACATACTATCCACTAATCGCTGACAACGTTCAATGGGAATGTTAGACCACGCAGATTCCACTGTGCGCCAAGTTCCTCAACATTAGATGGTTTTGCTTAGAAAACAGCTTGCTTAATATCGACCCAAAAGTTTTCAATAAGGTTCAGATCAGGAGACTGAGCTGGCCACCATGACCTGAATCTTATTGGAAATAAACTACTGCTTCGCTATTTTGCTAGTATGTCTGGGTCATTATCTGGCATTAGGACCCATTGAAGCAACATACTTCCTTCAGTCCAATGTAACATTGCAGATTGCAAGATATTTACGTAAACTGGTGCATCCATTTTCGTTTGTATGCGATAAATGGGATCAGTATCATAATAAGGGAAGCAGCCCCAGACCATATTTTTTAACTATAGCTTAATGCAATTACTTTTACTTACTTTTCCTTCAAAAAAGAAATAAACCCTCAAAACTTTTTAACCCCACTTCTTTTCTGTTTTTAACACTTCACTGCTATTATTTTGCACAGTATTTGTCTCAAAATTTTTGAGAATACAGGGTTACGGTAATAGCAAAATTCATTTAATAGATGTTAGAACTACTTCCCAGCAAATGTCGCATATGTGGCGTATTTATATACATAGGATTAAATTAACATTTTACTTCATGCTAATAAATAATACAAGAGCTTCCGAAAAAAAAAAACACGAAGGGCCTACGATTTTTTCCATTTATCGCTAAGGACCGTTTTACATCTAGCTATTTATTGCCCAATTTATTGGCAATTTTTTATGTTATGTATTATGTACACGTAAAAAAGAAAGATTGGCTAATAAATTGCACAATAAATAGCTAGGTGCAAAACGGCCCTAACAAGGGAACACCGGCAATTAGAAAATTCCGATTTCCATGAAACTTTACAGACTGAAAGTGTACCATAATGGAAGCACTACGTTTTTTTATCTGTCGAAACGCCCTATTGGGGATAGAACCCTCTTCAAAGTTTACGCGATTATTAATTTTTTAGAAATATCTCCGAAATTATAACAGATTAATGTCATTGAGAAGAAGAAGAAGAGGTATAGTAGCAAATTGGTTTGCTTCCTACTTGCGCGACCGCATCCAATACGTGAAGATTAAACATTTTAAACCTTCTGGTGGAATTGACACTGCTCGTTCTCATTCATTGGCGGTTGTGATAGGTATTCCACAGGGTTCTGTTCTGAGCCCTGTGTTGTTTAATTTGTATATTAATGACATTGTATTTTTTCTATCAGATATTTCCCTAACTATGTATGCCGATGATATCTCCATACTAACAACGAATGACAAATACACTGCTTCGTACTCTAATGGAGTGGTTCGCAATAAACAAGCTGACACTAAGTTTAGAGAAAATGAAATATATAATTTTTCATACCAGACATAGACGAACAGATATCACAAATATCTCTTTGAAGAGCACAAATCTACAGGAGTCTACAGCATGTGTAAAATTTTTTGACGTTACATTTGAATCTAATTACGTGCTCAAATAATAGAAAGATACATACACAGAATCGGTATCTCATTGGAAATTTGAACAATACTTGACAAATAGGCCACCCCATTAGAATAGCAAAAATAGTCTTTAAGAGTCAATCAGAAGAAGAAATTCTAACTTTAATCTAAAAAATCTCAAAATCTGGACATTGTATCCTATTGAATTACATTCTCACAAGCAAGGAAACTCTTTGTCACTATTGACAAAATGCCTGATATAATATATATTCTTCTATTTAACGAGAAGTTAAACTTGTATTAGTACCTAGATAAAATTCCACTTATAGCTTATTTTTATTTTCATATTTACCTGCAGTAGAGTTGGTTTTAGTTTTAATCATTTGTTAACTATATTTACCTTATTATTTCAGACTCATGGAAGTTTGCTTCTAATCGTTAGATAAGCGATTAAACAATCTGCAGTCAGCTACAGTTAACAAGATATATGCAAACTTCTACAACGAATATGAACTATAAATGACAACATACTATTATATGAAAATTCAATTGCAGATATCTATTAAGTAATTTCGAAATTCACGTAATAAGGGTATTGCAATATAGCAACTTTGTGTTCAAGTTTCAATTTAATTAACTTGACGTGACTTTTGCAACTTCTTACTTTATCACTAATCTGGACATAACTTTTGTAGGTATAACAAAGAAAAAAGTATTAGTCCCCTGAGACACTATACACTAAAAAAGTATTAACTGAAAGAAAAAAGAAGAAACTATAGCTGCCTTTTATGTGCAGTCTACAATTTTGAGGCGTTTCGTGGCGTTGAGAGGATTATAAAAGAAAAAGAAATTTAATGCAGACCTGGTGCCCAACGTAATTTCTAAAATATGCTTCTTTATATTGAGAAAAGTGAATGCTTGATTCAACAGTTTCTTTTTAAGTCTTGAATCACTGATTTTAGTATGTAATTGTTAAGCGACAACCGCGTTACTCAGGCGTAGCAAACAGTTTAAAATAGATATGCAAATAAAATCTGTTGTTTTAAATTTTACGAACCTAATATTGATTACCATTAACTAAATACAATGTACCACTTTAGTTAGCCGATTGTTCCAGATATATATCGAAATTCATATCGTGCTTCTAGCTTGTTTGTTGATTTAATCATTTTTAGAGAAACCCTAATCAGTTCTAACTTTGGTTGCTTGGTTATAACGTTCTCGTAAATAACGCTTCCTGTGTTTAAGGCTCACTTTTTTCGGTCCCGTTGCATTCATAAACTTTCATTATCTTTTCTCATTTATTATGCTTTATTTGCGCTTATTACGATTCTAACAAAGGGAAATTACATAAAACGAACTTCTTCTTGGTAATATTTTAATACATTTTGTAAGACAAAACCTTTATTGAATCTTTTTGTTTAGTTTTTCAAGGAAGTAGCGCAATAAAGAATTCTGTTTGGATGTCTTACCTGAGTTCACTACTTATTGATCCATTTGGTTGGTTAATTTTTGTGGAGTGCAGTTGATTTATTATTATCATAAGCATAACATGTCATCATAAAGTATGATGAAGGAAATCATTGCAAAGGAAAAAATCTACAAAAAGAAAACCCTATAACGTGTAATATAGTAAAGTATCACTACTTAGTTGAAGAACATACAGGTATAGGGCCAAATGAAACAGTTGGCAGATTAGTAAAGAAAGGGATAAGTGCAAATATAATTTGGACGTATCAATACCATAAAGTGATATAATAATTAAAATCAACACAATAATTTAAAAAGATAATTAGCAAATAAAAAAATGCCTCTCTATGCAACAGCTCAAGCGCATCTTATTTCTCAATCAAGCCACAAAGGATATAAAATATCTAGAAATTATCATATTACGGTTAATCATGGACAATCTCCTGCTCACTTACACAAATTAAAAATTAAAGAATCTGCCACGTATACGTGGGGTAATGAATTGGCAGATCTAAATCAGTTGAATTTTTAATATACGAGTTATGAATGATACATATTGCATTTCATGAAAAACTAACTATAATAAGTATAAATGGCAAATGCCTAATTGTGTCGGTGCACTTGATGGGAAACACTTAAATCTATTTGCACCGAAGAACTCTGGCTCACTTTATTTCAATCATAAAAAGCAATTCGCCAGCGTATCTCAACTGATGCTTGAGATACTTGTATCCGTTGACGCAACGTACGCCAAGTACGTCAATGAGCGCGCGTCCATATAACGCATTCTGTGGGCACCATACCATTACAAAGTACATACTTAAGTTGCTACACTTTGACATACGTCGACGCGAAGTGCGCTAACGTGCTCGGTGGATTTAGGCCTTAATGCAGGAGTAACAGTGTCCACAAGCGTCACTTGTGTTTTGATGTATAACTCCAAGACTGCGTATGAAGCATTAATCCAGTATCTTTGAAATATATATATATATACAGGGTGAGGGTCTTTAAGATTGTATTAATGCTTCCTGTACCTATCTCTTATAGTTTCTTAAGAATTTAGAATTTCCTATTTCAAATTTTAATTCCTATCCATTCTTTTTTCAAAAATAGGCTTAAACAAAAGTGTCGCTATTATTCATTATACACAAAAGTCAGTTGACAGTAACAGAACTTGTCAGTTACGCATCATTGTTGCTCGTCGTTATTTAAAATGCATTTTAATTATTTACAATGAGAAATTATTCTCAAGCAGAAAGGATTGATAAGATTTTAATAATTGGAGAGTGTGAAGGAAATTTTTACTAACATCAAGGATTTATGCGCAAAAATTAATATTTAAAAAAGAAAATTCTAAATTACTAGGAAACTATAACAGATAGGTGTAGTAAGCATTAATACAATCTTAAAGACTGTTAAGATTAGAATTTACATAAGGTAATAAATACAGGGTGCTCCATTTAAAATAAGAAAGTTACTTGCCTTTAAAGATAGCGAAAATTAAGAGCATGTTTTTGTTCACTCTGTATATCTTTTGCATTACTTGTATTCTATTATCAAGTCTAATACTTTAGTTAAAAAGTAAATACAATTTAAAATATCTAGCTTAAATGTGCACGACCAGCATGCCTCTTAAATTGTGGTCTACATTTTGAGGAATAGTTAATTATCTCGTAAACCAGCTGAGTTAGGTAGGAAGAAACCTAACACCAACTTGCCTTTATTTAGTCTGTACTATCAAAATATGTCATAATATACAGCATGTTTCATTTAGTTTTAATTAAATAATTAATAATTTTGAAATGTGGTCCTTCTGAATCTGTATAATCCTTAACAAAAAAATGGAAAATATGTTACCATCATTCATATATAAACCAACGCGAATAAGGTGGCCCACCCTGTATATATAAATATATATATAGTTTATTATTGGTATTCAAATTGTACGTTGCTTTAGGGTCGATGTTAGTTCTGGGCTGTAGTCGAAGCTATTGGATAATCACTTCGTCAGTTGTATAAGAGCCGAATTAGAGTGCAGTCGATATTTGTTTAGTTCAGGATCTTGATGCACTAAGATTTTTTATATTTATTATTTCCTGGCGCTACTTAATCGTTTGTATTTAGAGTAAGTAAATAGTTCAACTACTTTTAATTGTATTCCTGTGTATTGTTGTTTAGCTATTATTATTTTTGTTTGTAATAATGGATATGTTCTCCTCGAAGAAAAAAAAATCGTAATTAAACATTAACATCATCGTCAGTCGTTCTTTCCAAGCAAATTGAAAAAACTATGGGTTATGAAACTGTACGCCACGTAATTAAAAAAGTTGAGATGCATGGTAGTTTGTACCCACATCTTCATAAAAAATACCCTAATACCATAGAAGATCATAAGAAATATTTTAATTTGCGATGCAGTAGAAGAAACATCACGTACAATATGACAAAATTGACTTTTGTTAAGCAGTTATCGAACATTCCATCAATGACGAAATCTTGCATCATCGCCTGATCACCGGGTGGAGCACTATTCGCTGAACTCCTAGTTCACCCGGTCTAGCCCCGAATATATTTTTCTTATAGGGTTATATAAGTATAATATGATATAATAAGTCCTCAATTTATGGCTTTGAAAATGAAAGAGCTCATTTTATTGAAGGGTTAGATGAAAAAATGTATATAGCAGGCAAAACATATCAACCGAAACATTGTCCAATGTCAGTAGAAATTTTGTTGATATCGCACATTTCAGCCCGGAAATCGTTTAGAGAATTTATTATTATAATTTTCCTTTTATCCTCATTTTACATAATACGGTCATATGTTCAAATGTCTTTATTTTTTAAAGGAATACATTCAGTATTATTTCTCTTATTGCTGAAAGCAACTGTATTTAGTTATATTTAGGTATCTTTAGAATTGTTTTTATTTCCATACAAATAGCAATTATCTATACATTGCATTACTACAGCAGTAGTTTAGCACTCGCATATGATTATTTGCATTTAATAGCGTTGCATCATGTTATTATGAGTGTCGTTTGCTCCAGAACTGAGTGCGTCTGTGATGTATTGCATACACGTTCAGACAACATTGCCTGACCCCGGAACTGCCGAACGCACTGTATATATGTAATATGTACAGCTCTATATACTATATGTATTATCAGTGTTTCAATTTTCTCCTGTTGTGAGTATCCCTTTTGTCCGTTGACCGTATTATTGTGTATATTAAGTAGCCCCAATAGGCCCCAGACACGTGAAGAATTCTTCCCTTGCTTCCTTCCTATGTAGATTCGATATATAGCGGTATTTATAGAGTTTGTTATATAATATGTTTGTTTATAAAGTTGTGTCAATAAGGGCCTTGTTTCCAATGCCAAAAGAAGTATGATTAAAATAAAAATTGAAAATTATAAGTGTTCATAGTCACTTATGATTTTCAATTCTTCAAGGACCATCAAACCCTAGCTAAAACCCATTTGCAGGGTCTCACAAGACTAAATCACTAGCGCCATAAAAGCCATCTTAAAGAAAGGAAAACAAATTAGGCAAAACTTTCTGGATTCTAAAAGAAAGTGCAAAGAAGAAAATATTAGGACCAATTTTATCAGAATGGTTTCATTAAGGAATGCGAAAATTCCCATTAATGCCCCCGTACCTCCAGCAACAGCAAAAGAAATTACAAATAGATTAAATATTGATGATTGTGGGGGTTCTGCAGACTAAATAAGATCTAAAAAATCAGCCTGCATATGAGTCAGCATTAAATGAGACTGTAAATCTATTGAATGCCTCAGGAATTTATTTCAATAAGTTACCAAATTCATCATATTCTGTATTTAAGGAAATCAATTCTTAAATAATGTTACACGCGTTTGTTTGAATTATATTTTCAACTTCACTAACAGATGGGGCTGCGTGTATAACGCGAAGATCGTCTTAAATAGTTAAACCTCTTACGGAGGGCGCTGTTGTATCATCGATACTGAGGTCACTAGATATACAAAGTACCGCAATTGGCTGTCATATTGGGTCCAGCTTAGGCGCGAAATTTCAATTTGATCATTGTGTCGTCTTTTCAATTTTTCTATTGAATATAACCACAGCGTCGCCATGATGAAATAAAAACTTAAATACGCGCTTTCTGCTGTTTTTACTCTACTTTTTTCTCCTTGGCCCATAACCAGATGAAAATATGTGAAAAAATTGAAAACGTCTCGCGAGACACAAGGACCAAACTATATATTGTCAACTGTCAGTACAATTAATTAAACAACAGTGTTACTATGATACATTAAGTTATATGCAATTGTAATTCTAATCAAACTTTTATTTCTAACTCTAACAGTCTAGAATGACAGCATTAACAGCTAGAATTGGTTAAATATAGTGATTTCTGTTGCCAACCGCCTACAGCTAAATCAACTGGACTCTGATTCCGCCATATTGTTTCCAAAGAAGTTTCTTTTCTGTCAACACATTGATGCAATGAATTGCGGTACTTTATATATCTAGTGACTTTAATCGATACGCAATCAAAGTTTGGAAAGATGTCGACTACTCTGGAACCTGAGGCGCGGAATATAAATACGCCCACAAACGAGAAGACAGTTCTATTGAAATAGTCGGGAAGTAAGAGCGAACTAAGTAAACAGTAGAAATAAATAGTGCATATAAATTGTGAATATAAATGACTAGTATTTAAGTGAATTTAGTTTATTCAATATTTTAGTAATGCATAGTTTTAGTATGTATCTCGGTCATAACACCTTCCAGGTATAACACCCTTCTTCTTGGTTCTGGTTGGTCCCTACAACAGTGTTACAACGAAGTTTACAGTATATAAAATTCTTACTTGCAAATTCTTTGCATTATAACGCCAAGCGAATAAATCCTTGTTCGTCCTTTCCTTTAATATCTTCAGACTTCAGTCTTCTAATGGTTAGCATTAGAAGATGCTAAAGGAAGTTAAGGGACTAAAAGTTTCGTACAACATATGCATATTCAATATCAAAATAAGTAAGATCATTCAGTAAATTAACGTTATTGAATTAATTACTACATATAGTTTTTAAAAGTTAAATTATTGAACTTTTTTTAAGCTGTTAACACTTGTTAATACTTCTTTAACACTTATTAAATATGAGCTCCATTATTAATTAAATTAAAAACTTAAATGGCTGATTATGTTATAATTTTCAGTACATGTGGAATTACATACACCTGTATCCTCTTGCATCAAAATCCAATATCACGGACCCTCAGGCTAATTAACATATCGGATATGACCGTAGGTTCTCACTTACCAACGCATCGAAAACGCCGCTTATCAGAGATAAATTAATGAAGGCGTTGATCGTATTAATGTCGATCATGATGAAAATGGTGGAAGCCCCTCTAGCTAAAACTTCGGCAATAATATATAGTGTATTGACCGTGTCTAATTACCTAACTAGTTGATAACTGTGAAAAATAAAAGTGCTTCAGCAAAGATCGATCTTTGATAAAAGATACTTGACAAAGAACTTTTATAACGTAATATTCACCTTTCACTACTACTTCTAAGATAAAAAGCGATAAAAGATAATTGACAATCAAAAGGTAATACTGTAAAAGTTTCTGTATAAAGGTTCTAAAATACGTAAAATATATTACAAATGTTTTGTAAGATACCATTGTTACGTAACTATTAAGAGATTTATTGAAAATGTATCGCTACTGTGACTTAATAATAATTTGCTACACATTTAACAATCAAATAAAGTTTGTCAGTAGTCAGCTTTTTCTTCCTACATGTAGCTCTGAACTCTAAAGAGTCACAATTACAATCTCGAGAGTATAAGTATTCCTGTTTGATACGAGACCGTTGGTACCAACAGACTGTGGAAAAGTAAGCAAAACTTATGAATTTGCTTAATTCAGGTTGAGCTTGCTAGTTAAAGTATTAAGAAGTATATAAGCTGTTGATTTGATGTTAAGAATTGGCTAACATTTCAGGAGGCGCATAGTAGTGTAAGTGCAAGTGTAAATATTCTATGGTATAATACATACCATGGTCATTCAAAAAAACAAAACGCATATTCCGAGTTTATTCTTCGTACAATGTTATACCTACTAGGTATATCCTGCGTTTGTAAAACCGGCCCTTAATAGGTATCAGTTGATGAATGATCCAATTATAGCGAGTAAGCTCAGTACTAGTAGCTTATGAAAATTCGTCTGCCATAGTGCCTTGTTTTCGATGTGCCTCATCACATGCATATACAAAAAGCAACGCATAAGACAATGATTCATCATTGTCATTGATCATTCTTCAAAAATAATCATTTTTCAGACATCAAAATAGATAGTTTTATTTAATGTTCAATTTTACTTCAAACAAGTTTGATGACACCAGTTAAGGCTCGTAATATTAAAATGACAGAGGATCACACTGTGTTATTCATTTTACTTTTTCTTCAAAAAAAGAATACAAAAATTAGTATCATAGGAATAAGGTTCAATCCAGAGAAATGTGCCAAATAGCTTTTTTGCTAAACATTTATTGAAATTTCTTTATAAAATTGAGTTTACTATTTAAAAAAGAAACAAAGTTAACCAAAACACATTATATCCTTATTCCAAAATCGGAATACTTTTTGTGAAAATATAAAACATTACATCCCTTCGAGAAGAAACTGTAAAATGTATCTAAGAGATATCCTGAGGATCGGCCTTAAAAATCTGTTTACCATGCAGCTTCAAAACCCGGAGGAACATCACTTTAATTTAACCATCTCCTTATAGATCTGCTTGAGCAATACCAGCATACATATGTCCCTAAAGCTGTCATTCCTCTGGAAAGTAAGTCATTCCTCTGGTCAACTCTATTCCAAAGAAATGACAATTTGTAATAAATTTTAATATACCTGATGTATAGCACATGTTGATATCACCTAGCTTTTTTCTATTTAAGTAACTAATATTTTTTAGGATTTATGTTTCTAATAACATTTACAAGTATCTCCTAGAAAATGAAAGCATTTTCTACTTACCAGAGAAATGATCTTACTGCTTGGGATACAATAATAAACTCAAATTCTTATTAAGAAAACTTTTAACTTCTTACACGCTTAGCTCACTGTTTGATTTAAAAAATATATTTTGTGTACTACCACAGTATTTTTGGCGTCATCTCTATTCGGTTTCATAAACTAAACGTAATAAGTCAGAGGAATAACAAACTTAGCGGTTATTAAAATCAGTAATTAAAAGCATTATTTATGAAGAATATAGAGAATTTAAGAAATAGGTTATGTCCAAAATGATTTCACATGAAATGTATACCATTTTAGAGTGGTTTTTATAAAGATTAGGGGTTCAGATTTTTTTTGCTTAGTGTAGTTTTTAAGTGTTTTTAATATTAAAGAATAGTTATTTATTAGACATTATTTAATTTAGTTAATCCTTGGACTGGACTCTGACTACTGAAATTACAAAGGCTAATATTAGATTTTAATGGCAGACTATACGAGTTCTATTTTTTAACTCTAATTTGTACGGACTAACAAATACACAAAAGTGTATATTTGTTAGTCCATTTGTGTTATAATTTTAAAATGTTGTCGTCGTCCCTTTTGTTAAATAAAATTTTATAATGTTACGTTATATTCATGTACGTGTTGTTTGAAAAAGGCATATAAGGGTTGCTGAAACGTCACGCCACATGAAATAGAAAGTTTTTTAATTCCCAGCCATTGTCCAACAAATTAGAACCGAAAAAAATAATACGTTTTGGCTAAATAATACACAGCACGAAAAATATACGAGTTTTAAACTTTTCCCACAAATAAATTTTAATATTTTCTTTCAAGAATAATAATCATCATAATCATTTGAGTTTTAAATTGCTATATTTCTACAACTGCACATTATGTGTCAATATGATTCTAAAAGACCCAGTTAGGTAACTAACCATTGGTATATTGACTAATATTACATCAGAATGTCCCTAAACCTCTTTTATTATTATAATGAGGGATTCTTGGATAAACGAAAACTAGATGGCGAACATATTAATAAAGTTTATAATTTCCTGAGTTGCTTTATAAGTTAAAGATTGCACAGTAGATACGAAGATCGGAAGAAATAAACATGTACGAGGTTAAGTCGTTATGTCTAATGTCTTTTGTAAAATATTGGGTGAAAACGAAAAGGCTAACTTTTATAAAAGTAATTATACCATCAAAATTCTTTCTCAAATATTTTTTATCATAAGATCTTCCTCAAAAGGAACTTTTATGTCTTATTCGCCTATGTAGTGTGCAGTATTATGCTTTGACTTTGTCTGAAGGAGATGCACTTTAATGTTATTTTTTTATATATTTTGCACCTCAAAATAAATATTTTCGTCTATACTACGTTTGTTGAATTTTTGACTTCTCAAAATGTTTTAAATTCACTGCCAATCTGAATATTAGATCGTCTGCAATGAAGATAAACGTAGTAGTGATTAATTTATGAAACTGCACACAGTTGCCAGGTAGAAAGCGTAAACAAGTATTTGCTGCCAAGCCTGTTGAATATTTACAGTGGAACAAGCATTTTGTTTGTTCAAACACTGTATTTACTTTTTCATCATAAATATTATGTGGATCACGGAAAAAAATACTATTTATTTTCTTAAAAGCGTTATTAAATTAAATTAAACAGTGGTGCTTTTGCACATTTGTTGAGTAATTAACAAAACGATATTGTCGAGCAACGTTATTAAGTGCAATGACTATATTCCAAGATTTTGAGGATTACGTTATGTTGAGAAATAAAAACCAACCCTGGGGACTGAAAGAATGCGATAGCAAAAACGCAAGAAATATTTTGTCACAACATGTTGAAACAATGTTGTTTGTACCTATCAATTTTCTTTTATTTGGAATTATTGTAAAATTTATTTAAATCTTAAACATAAAAACGCCCAATAATAACCTTTGAAATCAGCTTTATAAAACAAAAACACAGAGCAATATCCGCTCGAAAAACTGTGAACATTGTTTAAACTTCATAATTTACAAAACCATACACCAAAACAGATAAACATTAAACGCAACGACACACAATGGGGTATTACGCCGATCTAGCTGACCAAAATTCAATATTAAAAACTTTATAATATGCAATTAAGGAGGTGATTACAAACGTAAGTAATCTATGCACCATCCGTCTTAACAGCTATTTAACTGCAAATAATACTTGCAACATTTCGATCGCCTGTTAGTAATACGCTAGTTAATCACTTAATTTAAAGCGCTTTGTTTGGAAGTAAACAATGATTGTTCTGAAAAGTTTAATAGTGTCCAGTAACGGATTTTGTTGAAACTGGTAAGTAAACATTAAATTTATCTATTTATCTTGTTCGATTTCCCTTCATATTTCTTTAAATATCTACTTAAGGAAACATGATTTTGCTACATAGCAAGCGTTACTAAAATAACTCATACATAGCCTATTCGATCTTATGCAAGAAAAAAATTTGCTAAGTTTAGATAAAAAATTGGAATTTATCTAAAATTACCTCATGGATTATGGTAACTATAACGATCAACAACTACATGAATTAAAACATAGATTTTCTTAGGGAAAATCCGATTTAAACGAAGATGGGCTGCGGCACAAAAGAGACAAGAAATATTTCTTAAAAAAAATCAAGATTGACTGAAAGGGTCATTTAAATTGCCAAATATGGTACTAAGGCCTGATGGACGATAATCTAAAGATTTTGAAGCCTTAAGCGACACAAGTAAAAGAAGAAAATCGGAACATGTAAGGAAAGAACATGGAACAGAAGAACTAACATATGCCGCACAAATAAAAGAGAAGAAGGTAGAAGAGACGCAGCAAATGTATTGAAGGCAATGTCTATTTCTCCAAATGCTGGGGCACGCTGTAAGAAAGCATACGAAAAATAGTCGCAAGACGACAAAAAGCAGGTATCGCCTTTGTGTGGATTATCGATGGTGGTTGAAGCTATTTTATCTAGAAGGCAATATGATATTAGTAGATCCATAAACAAACAGTTTTACCCGTGTTGCAACATATTGTAACGCACAAAAATGCAAGCGTACTCGAACAAGGCGTTTTATGTTGTAACCGAAAGCTTAGCTGCAGTAAAGCTTTGTAACGGAACGAGTTTTCTTATCTGGGAACTTTTGAGGGATGGTCAGCCCGAATTCGTTCAAGCAAAACCAAGCCTCGTTTACAAATAACCCCACCTGTTCTTTTGGCTGACGAGCCACTGCTAGAAAACAATCTTTTTGTTCGGTAGCGAGTAGTTTTAGCAGTTTTAGCCAAAGATGTTTCCCAACGGTGTTTTTCTCAGTCAGCCGAAGCAGGGCCGTTAGTTAGCCTAAAGATTGTCGATTACCCACCTCGTCGGCTTCCTCTTACCGAAATAACTTCCTCTCCAAAACTTTACTATGGGTACAAATTGAACTTTTTTTTTAATTTGGTATGGCGAAATAATAGAGTGACTTTATTTTTTACAATTATAAATATATTTAATAATTTGAGACAATGGAATTAAACTAACATGCTACACAGTTAAATAAAAATAACAAGTGAACCAAAAAAAACAAAACACAATTATTTGGATGATTATTTTAGAATTTTAATGTTGGTTAACATAAGCACTAGTAATTTTTACTACAAAAATTATTTATTAAGGGAGAGAGAGAGAGAGAGCGAACGAGTTACGGTTTTTACGTATTTGCAATGATTAGTTTTAAGCAGAAATTTTGAACATCTTACCAACCGATGTGGGTAATTAATTCTTCCCGTAATCCAAATTATAAGGCACAAAAACTTTACACAACACTCACCAAAAATTTTAAAGAAAAGGGGGTTATTCGAACGGTTTTAGCACAAAAACGAAACACCTTCCGAGGAAAGCTTTTGCTTCCTGTTCTCGAATTTCAAGCTTATTTTAATTGCAAAATTTAAGAAGAGAAGTTTGATTTTTAATTTTAAGATATGGAAACGCCTGACAACGAAAGGGGTATCGCGTGCTTTACTGTAGCTAAATCGAGGTCCGCGAATTAATTGAATTAAAACAGCAATGTAAAGAATTTTTATAAACTTTGGTTGTGACATCATTCCGTACCGATTACTAGTTCAGCTTCTCTTTACAGGAGGGCGCAAGTATGATCGAAGGCGTTATTTTCCTGAACTTCAAACGCCCTTCTAGAGAGTAACGTGGGATCCGCTAGTCAGCATTTGTAACATACAATAAATAAAGAAGCAGACTATATACAAAATAATACCACATTATCTTAATTACGCGAGACTTTTAACAAAATAGACCATTATTTCCTATGAAGTAGACGCTGCTTCAGCGAATGCCACATTGCTTATCATTTACGTCTTAATAAAATGATTTTAAATAGTTTGTATTATACAGGTGGAATTCCGAATTCTTACAACTTCAAAACTTAATGAACCATATGGCAACATGGTTGGTGCTATATTTGGAAGAGGTGTCGACATTAAAAAACAAAGAGAAAAACACACTACATGTAATTAGTAAATGAGGTCGTGATAGGTCGCAGAAGAAATCGTTTAAACAAAAATGTTTCGATGATGCTCAGTCGGACGCACATATTTTCCAAAGTTCATTTATGCCGTTACTATACGTAACAGTAGAGTAATATGGCAAAATCCAACACCACCTTCACCTTGTTACTACCATCCTACACACTACGGCGCTGACCATGATACATAGCACAGTTTGTTGTAATGCTGCCACACAAACCACTTCAACCATGAAATTAACATTTGTGGAGCTACTGCTAAGGATTTCAACAATTAAGGAAAGACGAAACGAACACATTCCAGTTTAGTTTGTCAATACTACATACTAGAATCAGGTTTCTTGAAAGCCCCCACTTGGCGTACAAGATTCCAATCAAAAAACAGAAGATGAAAAGGAAACTGTACGACAAAGGAAACTCCGTATTCAAAACAAATTCAGAAAAAAAGCTAAGCTTAATTGTGGGTGTACCAAAACCCGATTTCGGCAACTCTAGTAGAAGATTCTTCTACATAAGAAAGCATATATTTTGTTTTTTTTTCAAACATTTCTTTGTTCATCTTCGCTAGAATATTTAACATAAATGTACTTATGCATTCAATAATATTTTTAATGTCACGCAATATTTTTCAGGATATTTCATCTATTTTGCCTAAGACATAATTTTTTTGCCCTATTAATATACTTTGAATCGGTTAAATAACTCAAAATTGATTTGGCCAGCTAGATCGGCTAAATATCTCACTCTGCGATAGTTTGTATTTCCAGAGATATTACCATGCAGGCCAGTACAATCGTAACACTTCTATTTTAATATCTGCATTATTTCTCTCATAAATACCAGCTTTTGCAGTTTCTGCTTAAGTGTATTCCAAAAATTATCTACAAACAAAATGCAACTAAATTTGTATTTACTTTACTACATTTTTATTAGGTTCTTCATGTTTTATAGATTCAAGTTTAACGATAAAACTGTTAGCTTTTGAATTCATAAACTCTTCACTTAACTCTTCACTAGACAACACGTTTTTATTTACTCGTTAATAGTCTTTCCTGAGATATATCTAATTTGTATACATCGAGCTTGCCAACATTCTGAATTCAACTGTTCTTAAAACGAATCATTAAAACCCCAATAAATACTAAAGCCAAACATATTCAAAACGTGTAAAGTGTAAATAATCAGTAAGTCAATATCGAAGTTAAAACACCGCATAATATCTATTTGCGTATAAAATAGTTCTGGTGTTTTACCAAAATGATTTAATTGTTTGAATTATCAAATACTTGAAAGGAATCATAGAGGTTATTGTTTATAAGTTTACAAACTACGATAAAAATTCAAAAAGAAATATTTACGTAATTGTGGTGCAAATGTGTATGTTCTAAAGTAAAAATAGAATTTAGGCTTAAACAAAGCTCACTTAAGCACGCCACGTCCTTAATATTTGTGCGAAGAATAAAATTTGTTAACGGTTACGTACAAGCCAAACATTTAATTTGAAGAGCATATTCGTTTCTCTGTAAATTTAAAATGTGATGGCTTCCGTTTAAAACTCAAGAGATAATTTTAGACGGCGTACCTACCTGTTCTAAAATAACAAAATTAAGGTAAAATAGCACAAGTCACAAGAATCACGCATTTTATATTCATTTGCAAATGAACGGACTGAAGAGATTATTTACTACATATATAGTTATATGTAATACATAAAACATAAAGGTTAATAAAGGTAAAATTTAGTAAACTTGCGAAGAGATAAGACAAGAAGGGTCACTTTCTGTCAAAGACTTTGATGTTGCGTCAAGAGAAAATTGCCGCTAACGCTAGATACTTCATTATTTTAGCACCAATTCACACCAATCACCATCATAAAGAAAGGAAAGTGCAATCTTAACTCAAAATGGCGGCATTTATCATCTGCTGCGTTAAACGTACGGATGTATAGTGCTCGGAAAAAATACCAAATGGTGCAAGCAAGAGAGTAGATATCGGTTCTATCATGGTTTCGCTCTTGCTCGCACTGTTCGAGTATTTTATTCGGGCATCCTGTACATCACATGTAGGATTTAAATCATAATAAAGACATTATTACTGTTACTATTAGATAATAAAACAACAAAAAACACGACACATAACAATAGATTGAGTTAAAAACGCCTTAGAGTTACTCCATAAATAATGCTTAATTATTCCCAATCCTGCTCAATGACCGTCAAAATTAACTTGCCAGAACAATGAATACAGTGGCGCCCTCTCTGCAAATTGACAGTGATAGCAGGAGGTTATTCTTAATTAGACAGAAATTCAAAATTCTTTTCAGTTTTGAATAAACGGTATTCTTGAATTCGATGCCAGTAATTTCTTTTGGTATTTACGTGGAAATTTAGAAGATTTTAGTTCGGGTTAGGTCAGTAATACGAATCGACGTAAATTTCAACACTTTTTTTTTTTAAATATATATCTCATAAACAAAAATCCGTAGTAATTTGAAACTTTTCTTTCGAATAAAAAAATGTTTCCGGTCCTATTCTCTTCTCATCAACATCAACAAAGCAAACAGAGAATTTTAGGATTGTAAACATTGCTATATTTATAATAAATAATAAAAGAAGGCTGACCAAAGACTTACTCTTAGTAACAATGAATATGTAAATTTAAATAACTATATCCATTACATGATTATTAAAATTTGTACCTCAGAAACTTTCTCCAACAATCATACAAATAACAACTTAAAAGAACGCAGGTAGGTACTTCACAAATCAAAGTAATTAACCTAATATTAATGAATTCTTTTCACGTAATGGCTAAACGAACAGACATCAGAAAATCTCGTCAATCCAACGTTTCACGGCAACAGCTTGCGTAAAAAAACTTTACCTGCCTTCACGCGGCTAGATTTTTGTGTTACGACGTGAAGCGCCAAAACGAACATATCTAATATTTTAAAGCTTTCAGGGCGCCATCTTCGAACAGAGTGCT
Source organism: Protaetia brevitarsis (assembly GCA_004143645.1). NCBI lineage: Eukaryota > Metazoa > Arthropoda > Insecta > Coleoptera > Scarabaeidae > Protaetia > Protaetia brevitarsis. The sequence goes on along the minus strand of RXPK01000153.1, from coordinate 1,897,775 downwards.
ACAGTTTTATGAAGAACTATATAATAATCACGCATATTTTATTTAATCCTTTGCCCTAATTTTCCGTGAAATTAATGCTTTAGTTTCTCTTACACATGCGTTCGTACATAATATAAAGTCCTATTTATATAAGAACGTTGAGACTCTCAATGCAACTCGCCGATAGCTACATACATTAGCTACTTTAATATAGATAGCGCAGATAGCATTCATAATTTTGTGGCGCAAAATCTGTACCACTGATACTTTAATCTATTTTGTGCAAACGATGTAAATATAAACAGAGAACAAATTAATAAAAGGAAGTATAAAATATATTCATCGTTTGAAACGAAAAAGTTAACAAAAGAAAATTAGAAAACAATATATTTGTGTATATTTTTAACTTAATTATTTCTTTTTTTTTTTCTAAATACTCTAAACTGTTTCTTCACAACTATTAAATAATTCTTGGTTCTTATAAACAAGAAAAAATACATTGGTAACGGCATTTCATATCTAATCAATATCTGTAGGTATTTTGTGATAAATTAGCAACACAAATTTGTTCGTTTTGGTACTATATAACTGATGTAGCAAAATACCTGTAACAAACATATGGTATTTTTTCTGTTCGATTTTGAACCAAATTGAACAGAAAAGCATTAATTATCGAGCTCTACTACATGACACAATTGTTAAGACAAAAGTAATCATGACGTTTAAAATATTTATTTTTTCTAGGAAATAAAAAGTTGGTCCTATCTGGCAATATCCTTTAATGTAAATTAGAAGCTGCCGCGGTTTCGAATTTACATTAAAGGATATTGCGAGAAAAGAAGAATTGTTTGTTACAGTTATGAGGAATTCGCACAGAATCAACCTACATCAACCTAATCAATAATGTAACAATAGAAGTTGTCAAAATTTTCGGGGGCTAGATTTACATATGTTAACTAAAGAAAAAATATTATCTTGGCAAATTTAATAACAGTAATAACTATTCTATCAATCTAAAAAGGCGAGGTTATCATTGTGGTAGCGCCACCTAATATCGGTATATAGCATCACTATTGAAAACTTAACTGGCACTTTGATTGTAAGATGGCGCTAATCTATTGATTTTAATAATAAATTTAACTTTTAACTTATATTCCAATATAAAAATTTATGAAAATCGATTCATATTTTTATCCAGAAGGTAACTGCTAAATGGCTTAGATAAATTAAAAATTAGAACCAACTAAAGTAGCAATCTACGATCTTTATTTTATCAATGCCAATAGCACTTTTTTTTTTTAAACTGCTACTCCATCTTGTCTATTCACTAAGGAAAATATAACGCAATTTTTATTTAATAAAATCAATTTATTAGAGATCTAAACACATTATCAAGGAACAATTGTTAATAATACAGACCAATTTGTGTATAATAAAAGGTACTCCATCCAATGAGGTATTTAAAATTGATTCCTAATTGTACCGTACAATAATGTAAATGTATGTAAATACCACCAAAACTATCACAAAGAAATAATCAACTCGTCGAACTAAGCAAAAAAAAAAACGCGCGGCATTAAATGCTAAAAGTAAACAAGAAGAAAAATTGTAAACTTACGAAAAAGGGTTTTTTTTTTATGAAGAACCGTGTATAAGTAGCTAATTGACAAGTTAATGTCGTTCTTTCTATAAGTATATTTTTGTACTTTATATTATTCTTTAATGTATATGTGTATACTGAATTAAAAATTAAACTTGAAAAGAATGCTGTAATAATAAAAATACAATTAATAACAGTTATATAAAAATTATTAAATTAAAATAGCACAAAATATATAATAATAATAATCACTGGAGCTTCAAAACAGTGTATACGTAATAGGAAAGGTGTAAAGATATATTTCCAAACAAGAGATGTGTGACTGCTTTCCCTCGATCTTTCTAGCTGTGCTAAATATAAAGAATTAAAGTAATAGTGTAAAAACATTGCATATATAAATCAAATAGGGTATATCCCAATATTTTGTAAACAAGTCATCAATTAAAAAAAAAGAATATATGACTATTTTATCATACCAAAATAATTTTAAAAAAATCACCAATGGATATGATTCAAAAGTGTAATCAAATCAAATTTGAGGACAAAAGTGCTTGTAATTTACCTTGCTCTTTTAAGAATAGTGCACTGGTATCCATTAATTATTAATATGTAATATAAGAAAAATTAGTATTTTCCGTTATACAGCAATTTCTCCAAGACTGGTGCTAAAATGACCTTATATATCCAAATCAAAAATGTCAGTATTTCCATCTTGTTTGTTCTCGTCTAGAACATCAGCATCCACACTATTAACAGCCTCATTTCCTTCAAATGCAATAGTCTTCGGATCCCTCTCCTTTCGGTCTTCAATTTCAGACAGCTCGCTTTCACTGTGCCTTCGTTCTTGAGCACGCTTCTTGTCCGTGCTTTCCTTTGGTTCTTCTTCTTTTGACCAAGAATGCTCGAATTCGATCTACAAAGGCATTTAGCAATTTTACCATTCAAATTATGTAGCATAGCATAACATTTACCCATTAAAACAATAAAAACAGATAAATATGATTTAAGAGTTCAAATTGAAATTATTAGGAGACTGATAGAACAAGTGTAGCCATTTAGAAGAAATTTTTATTAAGAATGAATATATAGGATGGCTCACCGAACTGGTCATTAGGATTTTTTTGAATTTCTAGTAAGGTGACAAAAATACTCCAAATTGTGGTACTGGTAATGCTACAAATTTCTCCTAGACCCCTCACCACAAACTGCACTAAACTGGACGTACGTTTCGATAGTAAAGCTATCATCATCAGCAGATACACTGAACTGTGCACCTCTAGTAAGGATTTGAATTTTGTAATATAGTCATAGCCCACCATGATCTATTTAAAGAAAATATTTTTAATTTTCTAGCACTGTCATACAGGGTATACAGGGTGTCGATATCAACTTTCTTATTCTAAATGAAATGTTGCAATTTTCATGGATCTAATGAATTTACCGAATCATTTTCAGCTAGTTTATATGAGGGTACCCTATCCCTAAATTCAACCGTTCTTGAGATATTTGTAATTTTATTGAATGTTTGACGTTTGCACTCTTTCAAATAAAATTAAATAATTCAAGAGGTATCAAGAGGCAGATATTTAGTGGTTCTACTAAAGACGAGTAGTATTAGAACGTGGGTATAAGGTGTTATTGCAATAATCACTGAATCACATACAGGTGTTCAAAAACGCATCTCAAATGTGGATACCTTTGAATTAACAAAACTTGTTTATTTCAAATGGAAGATGGTACTATTTACTACAACATCGAATGCAGGATAAAATTCTACATCGATTGATATTAGGATTTGGTATACCTATTCTTGATAGTTTTTGAAATATTAGCATTTCTTGCATAAAATTACAAAAAATATGCCTAAGTTCCAAGTTTCAAGCAAATAAAATGGGTTTTTTCCTTCAAAACACTTTATATATTATTTCCTAACAGTAAATGTATTTTAGTTATAGAAACGTACATTAATCATTAGATATTAGTAAGCCATGAGACGCGATAACAAACAAGTGACATCTATTGCTGGTAATTTACCAAATTGAGCAGTAATAAACCTACGCAGCATTAAAATCCTAATGCTGTTAACTACTTCACACATTTTCTCCTAACAATATGTAAAACATTGTAAATCAAAAGAAACAAAAAAAAACAACGAAAATTATATATGCAAATAATATTTTATTTATTCTACATTAATAGAGAATATAACAATGATAACAGCTGAACGGGTTGATTATTTAACATTAGTTATCTACACTTACTTACAATGAATAAAATCCCGGAAAAGATAAAATACAAGAAGAACTTAAAGGATATAGCCATAATATTTCAAATATTGTTCATTTATTTGGCCAGGTATTTTTTTTTTTTGTTGTGTGAGCCATCTAAGAACAAATCTCGCCCACATAGCCAAATTTAAATTGCCCGCAATTATTCTTAGTAACTTCAACGTTCAAATATAAAATTACCTACTATTATGTACTACATCAATAGTTATTTTACTGCCTTTACGTTGAAGTTACTAAAAATAGTGGCGGGAAATTAAAATTTGACTGTTAGGGCCAAAAACAGTGCAGCCTCTGTATTTTTACTGGGTATTAAGCGATACAGGGGAATTATATAAATCAGCAGCAAACTGTTCAGTATTCGAAAATGTACACTATAAATATCCTTTCAGAATACACTAATAGTTTCTTAATAGTGTTTTTTTTTTGCAGGTGAAAATAGTAACATATGTAAGTTCGCTGTGGCATAATAATTATAGCTTGTTAATATTTTGTAGTGAACATGAATACTTTACAATTTGCTAATCATTGGAAAACTTCCAACGATAAATATCTCATGTAAGCAAACCAAACAATGCAAAATAGATAGCTGGTCATTTTGAAAAATAATGTACAGGTGTTTTTTTGAAACAAAATTTGTATCCGTTCGAAACTTGGAAAACTCTTATTTTAAAATATGAGTTTTTATTTGCTTGAAACTTGGAACTTAGGCATGTTTTTAGTAATTTTATGCAATAAATGCTAATATTACAAAAACTATCCCTAATAGCCAAATTTAAATTTCCCGCCACTATTTTTAGTGATGTCAACGTAAACGCATTAATGTAACTGTTAATGTAGTACAAAGTGGTAGGAAATTTTATGTTTTAACGTTGAAGTTACTAAGAATAATTGCGGACAAGTTAAATTTGGCTATGTTGGATCAAGAATAAGTATACCAAACCCTAATATCAATCGATGTAGAATTTTACGTTGCATTCAATGCTGTATTAAAAAATACCACATTCCATTTGAAGGAAAAAAGCTGTTGCTAGCTTATGGTATCCATATTGCAGATGCGTTTTTGAACACCTTATGTGATTCAGTGATTATTGCTATAACATCTAATACCTACGTTGTAGTACTTTCAATGACTTTAGTAGAACCACTAAATATCTCATGATATATTTAAATTAAACCGAAATAGTACAAACGTTAAAAATTCAATAAAAATGGAAATATCTCAAAAACGGTTGAATTTAGGGATAGGGAACCTTCATACAAACTAGTCGCAAATGAACTCGGTAAATTCATTTGACCGATAAAAAAAGCACTAATCTATCAACACTTTTGTCTACTGAAAGTGTTAAACTTGAAAATATATTCCTTAAATAGACCACAGTGGATCATGATTACACTGCAAGTTTCAAAATCAAATTCCTACTAAAAGTTCAAAAAATTCTAATGACCTACTTCAGTGGAACCCCTGTATATATAAATGGAAAGGAAAATATGGAAACAAACAGAGCAGAAAACGCGATAACGTTACACTATGCGTTAAACAACACATTTATGGAGATCAAAGGAAATATAAAAAAACTGTGATAACAGTTTGCAGAGGAGTGTTTAAATCAATCCTAACATGGTTGGAAAAACTGAAGTCCGAGGAACAGGCTGAGCAGTGAAGTATGAACCACAGAAAATAAATACCTGAGAGTGTTAAAAGAGGTTATTTAAAAAGTCAAAATAAGGAAAAATAAATTACAAGGGACACAGAACACAGACAAAGGGATACAGAACCCATCTTGGAAATCATTCAGATACAACAATCAAGATGGTTTGGTTACATGGTTCGTATAAAGAAACAATGACAAACAAAAAGGGTAGCAAAGAAGAGATCAAAAGAAGAGCATGAAAACCATGGGATACCAGAATGTGTAAAGAAATGAGGAGTACAGTAAAATGAAGGAATAAGATCGCAAAAAACAAAAAACTTTGGGCAACAAGTGATTTGCAATTCAGTTATAATATCTGAACTCTATGGGTATTTAAAATTACTGGTGGATATGTACTAAGATGTAATAATTCAATAATAAAATAGTACCTGTAAAGCTGTTTCAAGACGACATCATTGAACCTAACAGTTTTCTTCAGGCTCGTCGATACTTCGCCATCCTCTGGAATAACAGAGTCTAAACTATTACAATTCTCAAAAGATGACACCCAAACGGCATCATCGATACTCGACTCTGATATGCTACGGCTTACGGAACTACGAGATGTTGAAAATCTTTTTAAAATTCCCCTGCACTTACTTGGACTGTAGCTATAGCTCAGTTCGTCACCACTAGATTCAGAAATAGCACCAACGATATCTATGGCTTTACTTGCAGTAGTTCTTTCGTCACTCTCACTGCCAGAACTTAATTTCTTCGAGATTTTCTAGTTTTGAAGTCATATTTCACCGTTTTCTTCTTGTTCTACCTTGCTGATCTTCACCATCTGCTCTATCTCACTGTCATTCTCCAATGCCTTAACTTCATTTTCTAATATTTTATTAACAATTGATGGATCTTGAATGTATTTTCTTTCTAAGCTTGTTGCATCCAGTCCAACTAAATAACTGGTAACAATTCTATCATGGGATTGGAATGGAATTTGCATTACAACATTGTTATCCCAAATTTCCATTGATACATCCTCTCTGTCAATAACCTGATCTTCTAACTTAACGCAAAAAGCATAATTGATCGTATAAAACCCCGAACTAACCGTGGCGAATTTAATGTGAACAGTATTTTCATCTAACATTTTATACAACAGTAGTTTCATCGACATTCTTTACATTTAAGGTAAACGCTAATATATTTTCATATGTGTGACAATTAAAATCAGGTAAACAATAATGCGTATCAGGTTCTAGAAACATATTCACCTTGGTCCTAAAATCACTTATATTTTTATTTTGAAAGTCTTCTGTGGGGCTTGCTATTAATGGAGATCCGTGATCACTTTCAACACCACTATCATCACGATTTATATCTACTGAAAATATATCTGTACGTCTAACAGGTAAAGTAATGATTAGCTTTTTTGTATCTTTATCAAACTTAGCATTACCAGCATTTTCATTAACAGTATAAGGTAAAGTAAGATACAACTTATACTTTGAGGGTTTTTCACTTATTAACTGCACTGTTTTTTCTGTCACATCTAACACTATATCACTAGCGGATTTTAATAGAGGTAAGTTCACTTCAACAATTAATTCTTTTGGAATAGCACTGTTAAACTTGGCTGTCTTATGTTCAGTAAATTCCTCCAATTCTACATGTGAACGGTGTTTAATTAAATAAGTAGGTGTTGTGTATTCACTATCGTTTTCCACCTTCTTCAATTTAATATTCTTTGGAGTTTGTCTCTCTACTTTGGGCATGGTTTTATAAACCTTTTCCATAACTTCTATTTCTTCAGCACTCAGCTCGGGTTTATCTTTCGACTCCTTCCTTATAACGGCAGCATGTGCCATGCCTTTGTATTGCATTTTAGGAAATTTTAAGTTCTTATTGTCTAATTGTACATTAAAATTCGACTCAATCGCTTCACATGCAGTGTTATTCACCATCTTCGAGAAAGCCTTATTATTCTTGGCTAAATATAATGTGTCTGGATGAAAAACCACATCAAAAACTTGACATCTTTGCCCTTTCCTATCAACGTCTTCCCTGGGGGGCGTTAAAGAATGCGGTAATGTCCAGTGAAGCCCCTTCGAACCATTTTGCGTGACGGATTTCGATTGCGGCTTTTGAATGTTATCGTTAGCACAAATGTTTACAAACGCCTTTTTCGTCCCATTTACACTAGTTTTGATGACATAACCGGCTGTGGGATTGATAAAAGTCACATCGTAACCCCGTTCCTTTTCCAATTGAGTTATTTCCTGCTGATACACTTTCTGCTGCTCCGGGTCGTGCAGCTCCTCGATGTACTCATTCAATAATTTACGGAATTTTTCGTCTTTCAGTGCTTCACCAATCCGTTCGACGTCATCACGGGTTATATCTAAGTCTTTAAAGGATTCGAACGAAGCTGCCATCGCCGTTTCACGCGCGTGTGATTTGATATGATGCAATGTTATTAAACGGTAAATATAAATATACGATAAAGATTCTAGCACACGGCACGTATCAAAACAAATGATCACGTGGACAAATCAGATGAGCGAGGTCCGGCCGGCTTAATTATAGCGCGAACATTCGAAATGTTAATCCGGCTGTATGTATAAATAATCGTTATTTGTTTGATCAATGTTGAATATTCACATAGTATAGTATCTAAGTATAAATGTTCACCCACAGATGACCACAACTAACACTTAGCACTTCACAATGTTATATAAACGTTTTAGTTTTGGCAAGAAAATCCGGAAGCTTTGAAAATGTTTCAAGAGCATTTTTAATTTACAAATAAGTTGAACTGTTTTATATTTATGTGCACGAAAATATACTGTAACCATGTTAATATTATTTACAAAGAAGAATGTGTTAAAAGTTGTAGCAAGAGTAAAGATATATTCCGTTAAAAGTGGGGGCGCAGTCCTCCCAGTTAATCTCTTCCATGAGAGCCGTTCGAGATGGCCAAGATGGGGCAGTTGCTCCTTCCTGAGTTTGGTTACAAATTCCTTTTATGTACTTCATTTGAATATTAGACATTGTGTTGTTCTAAAAATACCTATATTCTGTGTCTAATATCTACAGAGTTACTTTTCGTTAGTTTATTGTACAAGTAGTTATTCTGTTAAGGAGGTCACTAGATAATTTAAATTCAATGGAAAATCATAGGGATCATCGCCAAGGAAGAGGAACATTTTCTCAAAGATTCGCAAATCGATTTGTATCAAAATTTCTAAACATGTTAAATAAAATTATTTGAACACACTAAATGAGGCATTTAAAAAAAAATTAAATCTCAATAAGAAAGGCTCTGCTCTGATAAGCCGTAGTAACTATCGGACTGAAATTAAAGCAAATGAGTACTACTGTTACACATACTATAAATACCAAAAAATAGCTCAATCGATGCCACCCCATTCGAGGTATTATATATAGTAATACTATAATATTTTTTTCTCAGTAATTACTAAAGCTATCCCGTTAAAAATAATTATGTAAGTAAACACTGATTATGGACATTCTAAAAAATCAAAAACTAATTGCATCCACTCAGTTCAAAGTTATCACTATTTTCCCCATTGAGGGGTGGTTTTTTTGAATTTGGTTTAAGGTGCCAACTTGGCTTTTTATTACATTAGACTGTATACATTGAGGTTTACTATATGTTTTTTTCAGTTTTTTTTTCTGTGTGGCAGAACATGTAAATCAAAAATAATATCTCTTTGAATGATTTTAGTAGGAACAATTTGTTATTTAAATAATTATTCATCGATTAATTTCAGGATTATTTGTATAAATGTTTTAGCCCTAGTAACACCGAAATATACAAAAGCATATTGTAAGAATAAAATAATATTTAATTCCGTTTAATAAATAAAATAATAATTTAACACAGTTCAAAGTTATTATTATTTTCCCTTTTTGAGAGGTGATTTTTTTTGAGTTGAGTTTAAGGTGCCCTGGTGCCAATTTGACTTTTTATTATACGTGAGTGTATAATTATATTTGGGTTTCTTATGTATTTCTTCAAATTCTCCCAGTGAAGTAATATAAATAAAAAATAAAACCTCTTTGATCTTAGCAGCACTATTGGGTTATTGATTATTTTAAGGTTAAAATAATTATTCATCGATCGGATTCAGGATTATTTATATGTACCTACATTTCAGCCCTAATAGTATCTATAAGGTATCGATATATAAAAAAGAATATTGTAACAATAAAATAATATTTAATTCCGTACACACTGTTCGAAGTTATGAGTAGGTACTTTCTCCTTTTGAGGTTTTTTTTTCAAGTTGGATTTAAGAATTCGACTTGATTTTTTGTTACCTATAAATATATGCGTTTTGATAATTATATAAGATATTAATACAAATCAATCAAATCTCTGTTAGATATTGACTGCTTTAAGTAACAACATAATTCTATCCACATTTATTATTGCAACAAGCTATGTGTTTATAGTTGTTATAATTTTATTAATGTTGAACAGAATCCCTATTCGTATTTTACTTTCGTTCTTACTGCCAAATAGATATATACATTTATTATACATATTTCTTTAATCAATGTCCTGAGACGTGCATAATTTGTTTTAATATGACAATTATTTGATTGTGAGAGTTTGGAGACTGTTGTTTAAAGTAATTTTCTTATATAGAATAAACAGCAGTACTGTAGAAAGTAAATTAAAATATGTTCTCAGATAAGTGTATCAATCACGGTGGTTTGCTAATAAAAATATCTGGAAGAAAAAGATTTAAACAAATAAATAAACGATGAAGATGATAGAAATACTTATTTGGAGCTATTCATTCTTCCCAGAAGAATCAGTGAAGGTTGCAAATCAAGAGGATACTTCTCAGTTCATATAACATCACTTGTAAAGAATTTATTTGGAAGAAAGTATATAATAAACTCAAATGCAGGATTTACTATATAACAAAAAGTCAAGTTGGAACCTTAAACTCAAAAAAACAACCCCCAAAAGGGAACTTTGAACTTCGTGTACGGACTTAAATATTATTTCATGTTGATTGCAAATACACATATGTTAATAATAAATGTAAGAACAGATAATATATTATATAATAATATATTACTTGTTATTAAGGTAAAGTCAGGTAAGTGTGTAACCGGGCCAAGTGTGTAGTTTAGCTATATTTATTTTTAAAATTGAAATACGGACATCCTCTTGTTATAATACTAATGTACTAAACTTCATACTAGTTTTACAAACAAAAGTTCGCATCTCCTAACGTGTAATAACTTGAATATCTTGTGAATATATCATACCTTATTAAACAGGCATCAGTTTAGTATTACACTCTTGGCCGAACTAAAGGATAATGCTATTAATATATAAAATGCGGAACGATTACACACTTGCCCCATTTTGCTGGGTAAGTGTGTAGTATTGACACTGTTTAAAATTCCTTTTTTTTTCTAGTAAACCATTGATAATTATAAAAGGTGTATCTATTGAAAACTTTCAACTGAGCATATGTTACATACTTCTATGTGTAAAATTTATCAAAATGTCTTATTATGTGAACAGTGTTACATTTTCTTCGCACTATGCAATTTTTACTACACACTTACCTGACTTTACCTTATTTATTCTTACATCAGAATTATTTTTTATAGCTCGGTGCTTTCATAACTTTAGGGCTGAAATGTACAATATATAAATAATCCTGAAACCTCTCGAAGATTTTCCTTTTTACCTTTATTTTTTTTATTTGCATGTTCTACCACACAGAAAGACTTGAAGAAATATATAATGAACCCAAATACAACATTACTGTATAACAAAAAATCAGATTGACACATTAAACTCAACTCAAAAAAAAAACTTTGCACTTCGTGTACGGAAATAAATATTATTTTGTTGTTAAATTTTCTTTTTTGTATTTCGATACTTTTATAACTACTAGGGCTTAAACACACACATAGATAATCCCGAAATTGATGGTTGAACAATTATTTTAACCCTAAAATAAACAATAACAAATTGCTCCTACTGAGATCATTCAAAGAGATTTTATTTTTTATTTACATGTTCTACCACACAGAAAAAAAAAACATTGGAAAAACATATAATAAACTAAATGTATAGAGTCTAGTACAACAAAAAGTCAAGTTGGCACCTTGAACCAGACTCGAAAAAAACCACCCCTAAAAAGGGGAAAATAATGATAACTTTCGTGATAACAACGTTCACTCAGTTGAACGGAATTAGTCCTTGATTTTGCTTACTTACATTTTTTTTTTGAACGTGATACCTTAAGTAATTCCTGAGAAAAAAAATTTTGAATTTTTCCACCTTTATGCTAATATCTCGAATGGGGTGGCATCGATTGAGCTAATTCTTGGTGTTTACAGTATGTGTGACAGTAGTACTCATTTGGTTTAATTGCAACCCGATAGCGTTAGGGGCACTCTTCAATGGCTTATCGGAGCAGAGCCTTTACGGCTTACATGTGTTGCAATTTTTGGGTTCCTTCTATTTCGGGTTTTTGATTGTTTTTACACAAACTACGTCTTATTTAGTAAAATCCCTCATTCAGTATACTCTTTAGACGATTCTGAATCTATTCAAAAAAATAATAATAATAATAATAATAATAACTAGCTCAGTTGACCACGAATGAAAAAAATGTACCCTAAAGGTTAAAAAACATGATTTTACAAGAGATCGTCACAATTGGTAGTTTTCGTGACCGTGGTCAGCAATAATCATGCTTACTAACTCTGTCTTAGTGTAATTATTCCGTTAAGTATATAAATTTTATACAAAAACACTTAGCCACTGACACTGGGTAAACAGTTCGCTCATCTGTATTATGTTGTATTTAGATTCTACTTCTTCTTCTAAGCCTCGAAATATACAAAACAATTTAGAGGAGTACAATTGGTTCGCATCACAAATTCGACCTTGTCTATGTCAGCAAAGCTGAACCTCCTGCGCTTACTTCAATTGCGGTTTGCAAAAATTTCCGCGGAAAAAAATCTTTATCGGTGAAAAAAAGTATTGGCAATGCATCCGTTAATATAGAAATTTATTGTTCTTTGTGTGTCTTTTTGCATGCGTCATGACAGAAAAGCGGTCACACAAGTCAAAACGGGATTGTCAGTGTTGCCAACGTAGACAGCGGAAAAGTGTTCGCTTTTTCTATCATGTCAATAAGAAGACTAACGATCGTATCCATAAACACTCGCCGTGGCTAATCTCTAACTAGTGTTGTTGGTATCCGATAAAATTGAGATCCGGATTTTCGGATCCAAAATTATCGGGATACCTGGATTCTAGTATCTGGATCCACTATCTAAATTTACTGTTCGGTTTTCGGTGCCGGATCCATTGTCCGGTTCTCAGTTCCGGATCCACTATTCGCTTTTTGGATTCTCGAATTTGGATCTGAAAAAGATATAAATTGTCGACCAACTCAATATTAGTATACGTACTACATATATACACGTTCACTTTGTATTACATAGGTTTTCAACAAATCTTAGTGATTATTACACCAGATACGAGTTTTTCGATAGCAGATCCGGATCCGAGCTTTCGGATAGCGGATCCGGATAGCAAATTATCCGGATTCAAAATAATCAGGATCTGGATAACAGCACTACATTTTACCGTACCGTATGTAACATGGCGAAACGTTAGCGAAATGCTAGCGTACGATTATGAATAAGTAATAGACGAACATCTTATATCGCTTTAGGGGCGCCAGCATAACAATAACTCATTGATGGCCAATTCATTATTTTTTGTACTTGCCGTTGCACACATCACAACTTTCCTGTTATCTCCATCTCAACCCGTCTGGTATGCTCCCGGCTCTGGCTCGTACAAACTTTGAGTTGAGGGGAACATTATCTCTTTGTCAATTGCAATTAATTGCAGATAAATTCGTTAACTGGTTAATTATGGAATACAATTGTTGTATAATAATGTTACTGTCAATTATCAACTCTTCCGATGTATTCCCATACCCAGCATCATAACTTTTTCGCTGTAATTATATATTGAGCTTCGTAGGTCATTCTGGTTTATTCTTTGTAATTAACAATGTAACAACAACAGTTATTTAGGTAAATTGGATAAAATTAATATGATTAACTTTGTTTAACAATTAATCATTTTTAGATTGGAATTTGGAGTAAGTTTGATTCTATCAAGAAAGTTGTTAAATTTTACAAAAATTAATCGAGACACGTCCGTCTCTCACGGAGGTTGGCTAGTGAATTCTTTTGAATTGGAATTCTTTAACAGACTTCGTTAGCGATTGTCTTCGGCAGGAGGCAAATTATCTTTGAAAAATCCGTTACTTTCACCGAAATGAGGGGAATATAAGATATTTAATACATAATAAATATTTATTGCAAAATTCTGGAATCACCTTGCATTCATTATAAAATAAAGGTAGGTGTGTACATCATAAAAATACATTTAAAAATTTTCAATTCTTATTACTGCATTTAATCAACAATCTTAAAAATATTAACTGATGTATAATGAGTATGCAACCTTGCATACAGATCAATTTTCAACGAAACCGAATTTCCAGAAATTTTCCCTGTCTTTTTGTTGATATATCAATGCACTGGGATTGCAAATACATATAAAGACATTTATAACTAAATTTAAGCAAAATAAGCACACTAAAAAAAATTCATTCGAATTGAAACTTGATCCAACTTTGATCTGTCAATATCTGTTATAAAATATACTATTCAAATTCTAATATTTAATTTCGATGTGTAGATATTTCACTACTGATCATCGTTACTTTCTGAATGAAAATTCCCTTGAAAAACTTGCCAAATGCAGCGGTTTCCTACATCATCTGAATGGTTTGGTTGTTTATTGCTACATTTTATAAAATACATAAAAGTAAAACTAATAACATTACACTGAAATAATATCAAACGATTAAAGCATTACAATATATTAGTATTGTAGTGAAATAGGAGAACTGCCATCTTTATGACAATTGTGGTAATAAATTATATTTTACGTATTTGCTGTACTATATGAGTAGAAAAAATTGCTATAAAATGTTTTGCATGTGTTGAAAAAAGTGGAGAGAAATCAACTTGATGAATTGCATTAAATCAACTGCAATTTTGGCTAGCCAAATTTGCATTTTGTGTTTTTACTTATTATAAATGTTATTATCTACGCAATAAAATTTTTATTCTTTTAACAATTTATTCTCTATATTCTTACACTAACGGTACAATTCAAGAACATTCTTAATACACACCATGTTTTTATTATTACTACTTGTACGGTAACTTAAGAACAAAAAGAAAGTATTCCAATATGTATAACATATTGGATAAGTATGTTATGTGAATCCAATAACTATCTTTAAGAGTTTCCATTACTTCATCACCATCCATTACTGGCATATCTTCCTCAATATTTCTGGGTCACATGTCCGCGATTGTTCAATCTAACTCTGTGGGGTTATTGTTAGTTTCATATATTGAGTCGATACTTCCACTAGAGTTTTCTTCATTCCGTAGTAAACAGTTCGTATTATACTACCATCGGAGGCAGTTGAACCACAAGCACTTCTTTTGGCAATCCATGACCATAGTTTTCTTTTTTTTTTTGCTATTAACACTACGTTCCGAAATTTATAGATTCTAGTATTAATTTATTTTCACGAACAAACTCTACAACTAATACTTGCGCGTTCAGCTCTCTCTAATTAAAAATGTTTCTGAAGCATGGTAAAATGATGGTATGATCCACGAAAATCTACCTATTTTTCTAATATCCTCAAAAACCACATATTTCCTTTGTTCATTCCGATAAGACAAGAAATGACATAAAAATCTTAAAAATAATGGTTTTTATTTAACTGAGAGTGGTCAGCATCCAAAGCTGAAATCTGAACTCAGAAAACAACAAATGTCATATTAACCAAATTCTGTCCAGTTTAACGATATTACAAAATTAAGTATGTACAGTCAAAGCAATAGATTTTGTTATCTGAACAAAAATACTTTTGGTACGGACAAGTATTTTATCTGTTATTTAAACACAGCTATTTTCGTTGTATTAAATAGCTATAATTTTGCTATTTAATAAGCCAAACGTAGAATTGTTTCTCAATTAGTAATATTACATTGTTATTGGTTACAGCAAACTAATCAAAAAGGCATTCATTTACAATGGGCAAGACATATCTTTATAGTATCATATTTATCTGATAAATTAATAACATGAAGTGTAAAAACAAACCTCTAAATTTGGA
This sequence comes from Protaetia brevitarsis, assembly GCA_004143645.1. Lineage (NCBI taxonomy): Eukaryota > Metazoa > Arthropoda > Insecta > Coleoptera > Scarabaeidae > Protaetia > Protaetia brevitarsis. The sequence goes on along the minus strand of RXPK01000153.1, from coordinate 1,881,976 downwards.
TATGTTAAACTAGAAGGAAATCGCAGCTTAATCCGACATCACTGCGTTTTCAACGCCATTAATTTCCCCGCATATTGGTGGTTGATTGCAAATGTCAGGCCGCTGTGGTGACCGAGTCACTGTTTTAATTATCACTGCTCCTAAGCGATGTTCACTTGGTCAATCTACCAGATTAATAATTAATAACCACATCTGTCGTACTATTTATGCCGAAAGTGCATTATTGATTGATTGAAGTGAAATAATAGATGTGCCATCTTTACGACCATTTCTATAATACGTATTTAACGTATTTGCTACTAAGGATAGAAAACATTTCTAATAGATCTTAGATCAAAGAAGCTGTTTATAAAAGTGGGGATGTGGTTTGGGAAAAACTTTAAAATCGCAATTACATTAAAGTGTTTGCAATTTTTGGTTAGCCTGTATAACCTTTATGTGTTTAATAACGCTCACTCTCTTAATTGAACAACACTTTTTCTTTAAATAAACTGATTGAGTATCTTAAACTAATAAAACAGAAGTGACTATATGTTAAATTAATTATAATTTGGTTAACTCACCAATATTTTGTTAACAAAAACTGTATCATTAATTTAACATCTGTTGCTCGCTCAGGGTCTGGACTACTTTCGTAGGATCAAATACATGTTCCAATTTTCAGTGAAAAATGTCTTGGCACCGACAATTTATGCTTATACGGCCTTCGGGCGACAAAAATCATAAGCATTCCATACAGTTCACTGATTCGAATAAGTATTACCTCTAGTTCTTATTTATTTGGAATATTTAGAGATCAAGATTGCGTAAACTATTTTTAAATTCAAATTCATATTTATTATATAAATTGGAACAGCTATTGGGAATGATTCGTAGTGACGACTTATTTCATAAATTATAATATATACGTACACACACGCGATATCGCGCAATTATTGTGCAACAAATCGATAACACCGAATATTCTACCAAATAATTATACAGACGCAGTTTCCTAGATCTTTTTTAAGCACTAAAGTTCATTTATTGCACAATATAATAATTTGTTGTGTATTTACGATGCTTTCTTGAACGGCTTTTAATATAATAAACGTATTTTGTGGAACTATATGTGTTAATAGTATAGGTATAGGTACTTCCGAGTTGTAGTTGACGGTTTTTAAACAGTAAAACAAAGAACAAAATTATCTGAAACATAATATTATATGTTTATTGTTACATAATACGGATGCTGTGAAGTTTCTAATAAATTCATTTCGTCGCCTTTAGGCAAAATGTTAATAAAAGTTGTTCCTTTGCTGTATGAATTTTGATAAAAAACAGCTTTTATTAAAGAGTTCACAATTCCAGTTTTAAAGCATGCAAGATCACCGCCTTCACTACTTCGCTTTATGAATCATGTTTTCTTTTTTTTTTTTAATATTTTCACTTTCATTTTGTATCTATGTGGTGGCGTGTACTCTCAAAGACTTGCTGAAAATAATACGACATGTATAGCGGCAGTAGTAGGAGACTCCCAATACAAATGGCCAATGTTTACCTTTCACCTTTGTATTCGTTAAGTTTCTTCTTCGCGGTTATGTTCAATCTTTTTCGCGCGGCCGCAAATTGAAATTCTCAATCGGAAAATGCGGATGAGAGGTACGTTTTTGAGTGCACTGCCGTTCGTTATATTCCTTATATTGTGCATCACGCGCATCTTGGATCAAAATACGAAAGACCAAAGTAAAACAACACCATCGGCACAAATTGAATATTTTTCTTTACCGCCCGTCAAGCACGCGACCAAATCTTTGGCAGATCTTGGCCCAATGGATGAATTAAGTGGTCATATATTATTTTTCAACCGGATACCAAAGAGCGGTTCGGAAATGCTCCTGCTGCTCATACAGTGGTTACAAGGATGGAACAATTTCAGACACGTCCGTTTGAAAGACGATGGAAAGCCTAAAATGAATAAATCGGAACAGGTAAATTTGATTCATATAAATGATAGTTTATATTTATTCTTTCTTCTCAGGTTACTATGGAAACGTTGAAATGATGGTATTAAAAGTTGTTTATAGTTTTTCGTTTTTTTTTTTTGACCTTGTATGAAAAAGCAACGATTAAATTTTAAATTTCAAAGGTCAAGGTAATCTATTGTTTATTAATGAATCAAACTTTTTTTTATTTCGTTGGATGAACGAATCGAAAAAAAAACACCGTTGAATATAACTTAACCTTCAGTTCTTCTTGGTTTTTTTATAGGTATAACAAATCATGAATGCATATCTAAGTTGAAAGAAGATTTTTTTCTTAATTAATAAGATTAATTGTTTCAAAGAGTAAATAACTATATTAATGTTACATCATATAATTCTTCAATGTAACAAATATTAAAAAATAATTTTCATCATTTATCAAATAATATCTCGGAATTTTATCTTAATTTATTTTGAACTAAGAATTTGTATTTTAGTAGTAAGATTTTACTACGTCTGCGGAAATGTCTCAAACATTCCACTGTGAAAAACATCTCGCTTTCTTCTTACGAAGCCGTTGAACAAGCTTCCTTTTTACGTATTACAAACGCGTTGCGGTTTATGCGTACGAATTCTGTATACGTTCCAGTTACGCACTCTCTGTGCACAAAGCGATTAAAATACCAACCGAACAAGTCGCCGAATTTGGTTACTTGTAGCTGTGATGCAGACCGGTATGCATTCTTTTTCAGAAAATGAAAGTTCTTACTTTAGCTTCATTATTATTGCCTACATATTCTTTTTTACTTCTTATAGACATTTTGCCGCAAAGTGAATGTAGACATATTTTTCAATATATTTCGTAAACGGTGAGAGGAAGAGTTAGTTAACTTCCTTATTTAATATACCTAGCTGGCGCTAGCCGTATTAGAAAAAGCCCAATTGCTGGTTTTGTTCAAGTATATCTTATTTAGTTTATTTTCAGCAATAACAACGTTCAGAATTATTCAAACGTTTTGTTTCTTTTTAATATAGAGTGTATCCCCGAAGCGATGTATGAATAGGTAAAAAGAGTCTGAAAATTTTTGAGTTGAAATTCCATCTTCTGGGGTATAGCCCTGCTTCGATAGAAAGTAATTTGTGCCATACTTTTAGTTTTGAAAAATCAAACATGCCTTGGAAATTTACAAAAATGTAGTTTTTCACTAATAAAGTGCCTTTTTTGTAGGAGATACGACAAAATGTTATTAAGAAAAGTTGTTCAGATTAATAAATTATGCAAGTATGCAAAATTTAAAGAAGATCGTTGAGCATGTTTTGGAAATGATGTAATATTTTATTTTCCAAACATAATAGTGTGCTAACGCGACAAAAATAAAATAACCTTTTGATACTTGTCAAAAATATTTAATTTAAATTGACGTAGTGTTTTCTGTGCTTTAAAATTCACATAAATTTAGTAAATACCATCGCGAGATATCACAAAAGTTATGCTCGCTCTATCAGAACGGATCCACCTAATTCAATGTTAAGCTATAGGACAATTATCCATTCCAAGGTTTATTAGATTGTTTAATGAGAAGTTTCCAATGGTCCAATCTACAGCATCCAGACTGATCAAAAAAAAATCTGACTGCCGATAGTGTACATAATATACCAAAAAGAAAAAAACTTTGATGAAGATGGCATAAGTACTGTGTTAGCAATGGATTCAGTACGCGAACAGCCCAAATTGTCACAACGAAGGCGGTCAGAGCAGATTCGCATAAGCAGATCACATTTGCAACGCGTTTATAAAGCAAGAAAGGTTAAACCATATAAAGTTAGATTTCTTCACCCAGTAGAAGAAGGGAATGATGCTCGAAGGTTGAAATTTTTGCCTTACTTTGGGAGAGAAAATGGAGGATAGACATTTCCATAGAAATATTATTTCCTCAGATGAATCAACTTTTACTACCAATGGTGTGTCCTCCTCACAGAATTGTTGATATTGATCTGAACGCAATAATCCCAATTATGTAATAAATTCTAAACGTCAATATTTAAAAAAGTTAACGTCTGTGTGCAATTTCTTATCGTTGTCGTGTTGTTGGACCATATTTTATTGAGGGAAGACTTAATCAGCATACATATTTAAATATTTTGAATCGGTTTATGGACGAACTACCATATGAAGCAAGAATTTCTTCATATTTTCAATGCGACAGTTGTCCTGCCCACTCGATTTTGACAGTTTGTGAACGGCTGGATGAACATTTTCAAGAAAAATGGATAGGCAATGCTGGTCATATTTTGTGGCCGCCCCGATCTCCTGATCTAATATGGATTTTTTTCTTTTGGGGCAGGATAAAACAAATAATATATTCGAATAGGATTGCAAATGAGGTAGAGGTGTTGAAGAATCGTGTTTGAGATGCTGTAAATTCAATTTCCCTTGAGGAGATAAGAGCAGCATTCAATCCATTTCGAAACAAAATTGAGGAATATGCGAATAAAGGCGGCAGACTTATTGAATGAGTAAATATTTCAGATTATGTGAACTGTTATTTTAATTTGACCGAAGTGAATTGTTTGAGTTGAATTGTCTTTTATTTCATATTTAATAAACGAGTAACTAAGCCGATCTGGTTTAAATTTTGCACACTTACATAGTTTGTCAACCTAAACAAGTTTTCTTAATAACATTTCGTCGTATCTCCGTATTTGACGTTCCATTTTTCAATAATAAATGTTAATCTAAACCCATAAATCTTCATATAACTCTTTGTTGATTTCAAAAAAAAATGTTACAGATTGACCGCTCTGTATAAAAACTCGTGGTTGCATATTGAATTTCACCAATTTCTGTCCTTCATCTTCAAGGCACATCATCTCTACTTCGCGCATCACATACTGCTGATGCTTCTGTAGTTAATACTGCTTGTAAGTGGTAAACAAACTTCAAAATGTTAATCTCATCTGCAGAAACAGTGTGGTTTATCAGCTGGAGCTCTTGTTCAGAAATAGATGTTATTAATGCGGCGGTTCATTCACTTTTAGTATATAATTGCCAGTCGATCGGGCAAATGAAATCCTTCTTCTATAACTTTTGATTAATTATTCTGGACTACTCTTCTTTGGACAAAATTTCCACGTCCATTAGCATTTACAAGTATAAAAGCTTTCAAAGGTTTAAGTTTCAATTGCAAGTCTATGGATAATTTGGCAACTCTGTGCTCATTTGAATTGATAATATCGAACATAGCCACGAATATCCAGGTTTGATGTATTCCAAGGATTTTAATGGATGCTTTCGAAATAATCAATGTTACCTCCTGTACTTCTATACTCTTTAGATCCATCCTTTCTTGTCATTTCATCTTCCAATATACCTTTTGTCCAAATTTTTTTTCTTAGCTTTTCAACTCACATTTTTTATGATCACTTCCCCTACAGTATGTAAAATTGAATTTTACAAATACCTACGTTTATCTAATTCTAAATTATGTATTCTTCAATTTTGTAATTAAAACAACAGCTTTTAATTAGAAAATAAAAAAAATTGTTTAGTAGTAAAATAACCCCTCACATAGTAATAATATCAATGTCCAAACTAAATACCCGTATTAAAAAAAATGTATTTTGTTCTGTTAAAACAGTATTCAACTTAAGTCAAATCAAAACAAAATGAGCTAGGTTATTTTTGTCGATTTTCAATTTTTTCCCTAAGGTATTATTAGTGTTGCATGCATATTTTCTCTTCTTAAACCGACTGTCTTTACGTGCTTATTACTGGGATAGCAAGCACTTAAATGGGATTTTATCACTTTTGAATATGAATCATATGATTCAGATTCATATGAATACGTACGCAGTAATTGACATTTAAGCATTTCCGGTTATCAAATCGTATATAATTTTAAACTTGAAAGTTATTAAAAATAATTAGGAGTATTTTGTTTTACTTTTGAGTGTTGAGTTGCTTATATATAAATGTTTACTCTGTTTGTAGGAGGAATTGGTTAACACGATCGAAGATAGAATCAGACAGGAAACGATACCGCTCTGCTTCGATAAGCCGGTACATTTTATAAACTTTTCTTCATTCGGGAAACAATCGCCGACTTACGTAAATTTGATTAGGGATCCAGTAGATGTTTTCGTATCAAGGTAAAGCACTAAAATAAGTATATGTACTATATAGAATACTAGAAATATGTAATGTAATAAATTTGCCGCGACGACAAAAACCATATATTTTGAAAACACACCGACACCGTATATACATCATACACCTAGCGATGCATGCAATTCTTTCAAGTTGAGGTGACGCAAACAAAAGAGATATATATAATTAACAAAAACGATTTGTTCCAAACCAGGTTTGCTATTCTTGTTTAAGAAGTTCGTATACATATGGGAAAAATACAATTCTTGATAAGGTTACACAAAATAAAACAAGGAGTTTTACTTTTATATTTATGAGTATTACTATTTATAAACGGTTTGTAAAAGGTACTTTTGTTAAAAAGCAAGCAACTTATATTTACGCAAGGACATATAATAACATTTTTATTTCGTTTTCTTGAATTAGTATTAATTGCTACGTTTCACTAATATGCCTGAATAAGAATTGTTATGTTGTACATACATATACATACATATTTCCATATTGCATTTTTTAAGCTTTAAGCAAAAATTCTTACCTTGAACAACCTTGACTGAGTTTGCTATTATTATACATAATTGTTTGATAATTGCAAGTAGGAACAAGTAGGTACACAGCCTTTCTAAAAGTAACTAAAAAATATATGAGCGTTCATATATACAATGTGTTCAATAAGGAATGGGATAGCACATAATAAATTGAAAACAAATTAGATTTAGAAAATATTCCAATAACTTTCTAAATCGTTACAATTGCTCCCGACAATCAGAATACGTCTCAAGTAGCACCAGAACGTTCCAATAACATACCGGGAATGTGCGCCAAGAATGTTTGAATATTTTGGAGAAATGTTCGCAACTGCCTAGTATATTATCTATATTCTGAGAATGTTCTATGTAGTACGTAATAGTACCTACAGTGAAATCCTTATTCTAAGAATGTTCGTATAATTTTCACACGAATATTCTATATACGTTCACAAATATTCTTTGATTGTTCCAATAACATTTCTAATGGGAAATAATAATATACCTAGAATATTTAAAAGGATGAGTAGTTGCTTATTTTTAAGGGAGAGATTTGCAGAGATCGCGGAAACAAACGTTTGCAAGAAATAATATAGAATTTTATTTTAACAATATTTTGAAGATAGCTATCCACTACCAATTACATAATAGTACAACAACAATACATCACTTTTTTAAAATATTATTTACATAAACTTCTCAATTATATTTGAAGTTAAAAAAAAGTTATTGTCGAACCATTGTAAGCTATTGGTAGTGCAAAATCATACATTTCTACTAAAAAATAGTAAGAAATATATAAAGAGATGTTTAATAATATAAATATGTACACATTTCAAAAAAAAAATTATATATGGCTTGTGTTTCGCATTATTGCTTACTGTATATTAAATTCACTATTTTTTCTTTCCTAATCTCTCTCTGGCCTTTACCATATTTACTATAGTCACTCTTTCACAACAACCTCCATGTTCGCAGCAATCACCTTACAATGTATTTTCATAGCGGGACCTAAAAGGAAACAGGGTTTTTTTTTTATTTCTAACGAAAACAAAATTGCAGTCTTTCCAAGTTTCAAATAAATTTCTTTCTGAGAAAACCATGTCCACAATTTCTCTTTAGAAAAAGTTTTGATTTTTAAGTTAAGCCAGGTTGGCTTTTCCTTAAATGTTTCCCATGCCGCTAATAATGACCACACTTACAAACTTTACGTAGCACCGATTGTATTTTTATAACACACCATGAATCAGCTTCGAACAACGGCCATACAGTACACTTCATACAACTGTTGACGCCATTATAGTATGATTACGTCCCAGATAACATGTTGACGTAAAATGACGTTTAATGGACGTCAATATGACATCTATTACGTGATATTAACGGCTATTTAACGTCATTTCACGTCATCATGTTACTTGGGGTATGATATGATAGTCATTTTTCTTGAATGTTCCACAAAAACTTTGAAAAAATATTCTGAGGAGATTTTGTGTAAATATTATAAGAAGTTTTAAATAGAATCTTATAGGAATATATATTTCCTTACTTGAATATTCTCCTTATATTCTTACCGAATATTTTTAGGCAATCCCATTTGCACTTTGTAGGAATATTCTCAGAATATGTATGTGCTACGTGGGTTGGTATTGATCATGTGTGATCAGCGCGCGAAATACAAAATGCACTGCAAAGAAATACATTCCAAACGAAAATGGCAAGAATATATCTCCATGTTGTTCGTAGCAGCAAAGAAAAACAAAGCAGATTTAAGGTTTGTCCGTTGGAGTTACACCAATTACACTTATAGACACACATATCTTTCTTAAGAGTGAATCTTGTATCCTGTTATAGCTAGAAGCTAGTGCAAATAGTATAGCACCAACGAACAATTTTCTAGACTTTAACTTGAACTGATCAACTAGTCTGAAATAACAAATGGCTTGGAAGGAAATAATAAAAGAAAATCAACCTTGTTTGAATAACGTTTAATTATTCATAATTATTATTTATTTACTATTAATAAAAAAAGCAATATTTTGTTATTCAGTAACACTGGTTAATATAATGTAGGGAGCTCACTGAATGGTGCCAGTGAGCCCCCTACATTATAACAAACCTTATTAAGATTTTTGATGATTTGATGCAGTGTTTTAGAGATATTCCGTTGTCTCAAGATAAAAAACTGTCTGTTTTTTTGTGATGTTTTATTTTTAATTTTTTTTTTGATTTTGTATACATTTGGTTTTGTGATTTTTGAATTATAGTGTTCGAAAATTTGATTTATTTTATCGTGTTTTATATAAGGATTTTTTATATATTTTGTGAATGTTGATTATCTTTTGAATTTTTGTTGATTTATTATAAAAACGGAAAGTTTTTTGTTTGAATATTTTGTTGATAAGATAATTTGGATAATTATATTATTTTAAAATATCTATTGAAAAAGATTGTTTGCTTTTTCGCAAAAATAGTGTTATTAGCTGACAGAGCAATAATTTTGCAACAGGTTTAATTTTCCATCTGATGCTATTAATAAAGCAAAGATATTTGAAAGAAAAATAAGAATTATTATTTACAAAAAAAAATCATTGTTTTGAAGAATTTTAAATAAGGAAATTCATTCTTATTCTTATTGTTTGCTATTACCAATAAAAAAAAAGTTTTATCTTAACCTTAGCATAATGTAAAATGATAAAAGATAGTGGATATCTTTTTTTCTGGTTTATTAAATGCGTTTCTAAGAAAACCACAAAATAAGAAGCATATCATTATATTGCCACAGAAAAAGTGAATATCTGTAGTACCATTCCGTGACATTGCATCGACGATTTTCACAACATTTCACAACTAAAACTTAAAGAAAAAATATTTACGACTATTACAATTTGAATATTAACAATTACCTTTCTAATTTTAACTACTTACAGATATGATGATATGAGTTTGTTATCAAGCACTTATTGCACTAATCTACCATTATTTATTTATATGAAAATAAAATCCATTGTTCTAATTTATCACGCTTCGCAGTGTGGTGTGATCTTTTATTTTCTTTTTTATGTCGTATTTAAAACTGTAATCTAAATCACTGTTTATAGAACAAATTGCGATTTTTTATTTTAGGTATCATTTTAAAAAAACCACCGCTAACCCATTGGATCGCTATTTTACAGCTACTGTAGAGAACAAGGTTCCAATTGAGAAATGCATAGAAATTCAAAGTTTGGATTGCTCTTTCCAAGACAATCAGCCATATGATTTTTCAATTCCGTACTTCTGTGGTCAAGATGACAGGTGTATGTAAGTTTACTAACATTATGGTTAATAGATCTTGTAAAATTTTAAATTAATTGATTTAGAAGCAATTTGAGTGTTATATAATTCCTGCAGGTTGCATAATAACCATTGGGCGTTAACACAAGCTAAATCAAACGTGGAGAGATATTTTCCTGTCGTAGGTGTTTTAGAAGAAGTTAACGTCACTCTAGAGGTTTTTGAGAAGAAACTATCATTTTTCTTTAGAGGTGTTCGCAATATGTACTACAGGGATTTATTGGGTAAATATTTGTCTGTTTGCACATCTGAGGTATTGTAGGTATTACCATACTGGCAAGAGCAATGAAGGGGAATAAATAAATAAAACAGGAATGCGTTCAGCATCAGCGCTCCTCCGAGTGTGTAAACCCAATTTTATCGCTAATCAAGCTTTACGTGCAATCACCTACTAATGGCCGTTTGCATCGACACGTTAAGCTTGGTTTAATTTTAAGTACCGCTTAGAATATGACGTTCACTATGTGCATGAGACATAAACTAAACATCACCTTCAAAGCACCGTTTAAAATTAAACCAAGCTTAACGTGTCGGTGCAAACGGCCATAAGTGAAGAGTTCAGTTTGTGCGCCCTCTAGGAACCACGATGTGATTTGCGATGAAAGTGGGTTCACACACTCGCAGGAGCGCTGATGACGCCTGGTAGGTAGAAACTGGGGTCCGTTCCTAGTGTTATTCCCCTGTTATTGCTCTCGCTAGTATGTTGATTCCTACAATAGATCATGATGCCAGCCTGATGGCATATTCTATCGGTTTATTGTATTTAGGCATTTTTTTTATGCTTATATGTCTACTTAAAAGTGATGCAATCTTTTTTACAGAACCGTATCACATCACTGACCGCAGAAAACAATTAACGGTATCAACACTTACCAAGGAATATTTGATGAAACAGTTGAAAACCGAATACGAATTTTATGAATGGATTAAAAACAGATTATTTCAACTTGCCACCACCTGAGATGCTTCTTACGCTTAGAGCTTACAAATGAACAAATAATATGAAGCTCAATACGTTATGGCCAAGCTTAATTATGCTTCAAGAAATAGGGAGCATGAAAGGATTTGATTAGTTATTTATTTAAATTTCTAGGAAGAAGATGTACATACTTTCAATTGGGTATTTAAAGAAGATACGCTGTGAACATTATTAATTTATTTACCTATATGAGTTACAAAGTTGTAGATATTGTTACAGAGTTTGAAATAAAATTAATCAAAAACTGCTTTCCTGAACTTAAATTATAAATGGAAATACGTATTGGTACATAAATGCGTGTGAAAAAAATTAAAACAGAATGTGGCATAGGCCGTGTACATTAGTTAAATCTTATTATTATTTAAATATTCATATTTGAGTAAAACAAAAAGGAAAGGCTAAATCAATGCATAGCTAATTAACAAGCTATGCTATAAAAGAATAAAATCATATTTAAATATAAATAAACCATAATGAACACAACAGCCCTCAGTCATTTCTTTTTTGCATCCTTTAAACCAGCTCCGGCGTTAAATTTAAAGAAGATGATATCCCCATCTTCTACGACATAATTTCGTCCTTGTTGCCTGTATTTTCCCGCAGCCTTGACGCTAGCTTCGGAACCTTCCTCTTTAAAATCACTAAATTTCATTACTTCCGCCATTATGAAACCCTTTTCAAAATCTGTGTGAATCTTTCCTGCTGCTTGGGGTGCCTTGGTTCCTTTCTATAAATTATTTTTATTAATACCAGAGCTACCTATGTTTAGTAGTTGTAATATATGTTTACTGGTGCTAGAAACCTGTACAGATATATCGCGCCATCTATGTATAAAAACTTCACTTTACTTTACTTAAGTATATGCATATCGTGTAGATGGCGCTCGTATTGTACAGGTATAAAAATAATGCTCAATTGCTGGAAATATTCCGGGCAATTTTCATGCAAATTCCACCCGAGACAATTTAAGGGGTAAAAGGATAATTTCGCATCACAAAGGAACAGTTGCCGGGTGAATTTTAATGTAATGAAGAGAGGTTCGAAGGAAAAATGTTCCGTGAATAGAAAATGTAAATTCGAAGCTTTAGTTTGCTGCGAAATGGGAAATTACCGGCTTTCGGCGGGATGAAGTTTCCAGGGCTACTATTAACCGTTATTTGAGGGTGGAATAATGCGGAGTGATTGAAAGGTATTCACGAGCGTGGAAACTTTAAGGAGAACAATAAAAGGAATGCGTAAACTTAAAGCGCAATTGATTTTACTTTAATAAATTGCAGTCGCGCTTTTGTGTTACAAACCTGGATAGTCCACGCTTTCACTTCGTCTGGTCCGGCGGTGAAAAAATATTCTAATTGCAGAGCTTTGTAGCCTTGGACTATGATTTTATCTAGTGCGCTGAAAATAAAAATAAAATTGTTTAAGGATAAAAACATTTTTGGGAGCAAAATAACATGTTATAATTGGCACATTAATAAGTTCACTAAAAAATAAATGTTATCACAATAAAGAGTTTAAAAACACGAATTTTCCGCTGATTTTTATATATGCATATACAAGTTTATAAAAGATAATAGAATACAAGTTTTTAATTATGTTAATATTTTGCCCGATGAAGGATGATATTTCCTCTCTTCCTCAAACAATGGTTTAAAACTTTATAGAAACTGAACATGAATTTCGCACTAAGTACATAACATCGTTTAAAAATACATTTACATTTTTGACGTTGATTTTAAATTTTATTATATATTAGTTAGTGTGAATTTCATGTTTTTAAAGTTTTAAGCCACTGCCTGACGATGAGAAAAAAATCTAAACATTTATAAAAAATTATATAAACTATGTGCTAACAAAATTGCAACACCTTGGACGAGGTAGACCCATACCAAGTGCATACATCGAATAACGTTTTAGCTCCAACTTATTTCAATAGCGTCGTATACATTCTACTACCTATACATAAAAATACAATATATTTTGTAATGCTTATTTTAAGTTGTCGCTGTAACATATTATTTGATGTGCACGTGTTTATATTTATCTACCAGTTAAGACATAGTGTTTTCACTACATATATGGATATGAAATTGCATTCTATTTGTATTACAGAGACGACTAACTGCATTAATACATGTTACTAGAACTTAATAGTTGTCTTTGTGTAGCTTGCAATTTTAAATGTGAAATTAGCAGAGCAATATGAATAATAAATAATAATAATAATAAAAAATGTAATAATATAACATAGTGGAACTTCCGTAATCTTTCAAAACTTCTTTGATCTAAAAATCGAATATCTTTTTGCGAACAATGAGGTTACACAATTTAATACATCATTTTTGTTATTCAATTTCAATATTTTATACTGTCCTTCATTGGGAGTACTTACTAAAAAAATGACTAAAAATATGCTAATGTAACAGAAAAACATGTATCATGTGCGGCTGTTTTGGTATTCCCGTTGCAGCGTTTTTAACCCGCAAAATATTTCAATTTTCGCATTGCAATTGTGACGTGTGTGGAGTTTTGTTTGTGAAACATGTATACAGTTTAATGTTATGTATATTTAATTTTGTCTATATTTTACGTCATTGTATATATATCTGACGATTCAAAATTAATAAGATATTAATCATGTTATTTTAAAATATCATCGTTTATGAAGACGTCGTTAATCAACGACGAAACAAAATTTTTATTTTCCTTAATTTTTAATTCCAATTTTAAACTTCAAATATTTTTAAGATATATTAGAGGAAAATGTTGTTCCAACAATCCTTTCAAAGTATACCTTGAAAATAAGAAGTTGGGTAATATTAATTCTACAATATTTTTATAGTATTCTTTGGCAGTAAACAGCATAATATACAAAAAGCCATTGAGTATTTCAATGCCAAACATCATGCAGTTTATTTACTAAATAACAAAATTTAGTCTACAATGGTTCTCCTATTGATTCACTCGATCCTAGCACATGCATACATGTAATTGTTTGCATACGTGTTTCGAACGGAAGAACTCAATTTAGGGAAAATATTTCGGAACCCAAAATATTTCACGTATTCATTTAACGTTTTCGTATATATAATAAAAAGTAAAATAATCAATCATCTCATTATATGAGTACACAAAAAGTTGATCTTAACTATCTGTGCCTCAACTCTCGAAGCTTATGGTATCTCTGGTAAAACAAAGAAATGAGTTGAATATATATTTATTGTCCAAAACTATTTGTTTATTACTATCTAGGGTATTACTTTAACAATGTATTTGAATTACATACATATAAAAACTTCTACGCTATTTTCACTATTTACCGTTTTCCTATATTACGAAAATTTTATTCTTCTAGTCTTTTAGATACATGGAATTTAGATACATTTTTAGGTCTAAATTTATGACCTATGCCTTTGTCCAAATTAAATGAATTATTTTCGAGCAGTAGTTCTTTCTAGTTGAAGTTTACTGATTCGATTTAATTAAAATAGATTTATGTATTTCACCGCTATACATTTACTTTTATCATTTAACATCATGGCTCATGGAGGTCGACTGAAGGTCAACTCCATACCAAAGCGCTAATAGGGGATGGGGAAGCTAGATTCTCTGATTACCTACTCAGGCGCAGCAAGAAAGAAGCTAAAACCATTACTGGGCTGGCAACTGGACACTGTCCCCTGAAAAAGCATCTATACAACACAGGCTGAGCAAGCGAAGCGTTGTGCAGAAGATGCGAACTACAGGAGGAAACGACTTTACATGTAATCTGCACATGTGAGGAATTGAAGGTACTCAGGCAGAAATATTTCGGGAGAGATTTATTGGATCCCTCGAAGGTTCTCAAGTTTCCACTGGGCAAGATACTGGGCTTTATAGAGAACACCAAGCTGCTCGAGTGGAAATAAGAGACCCAGCTCAAGTGCCCGGACTTTAGGCGCCCACCCTAACTTAATCAATGAATGAATCATGGCTTATAGAAATAGAAAATGCATTTATTTTAATTAAGTTAAATTTTCATTTCATTTTACAATGCGATGACACGCGGTCAAAAATAATATACGGGTTGACCCTTTTACATCTTTAAATAGGGACGTCATGTTAATATTGCCGCTTGTATGGAACGACTGCGCATATAATAACAGAAGGCGGGGCTTATTAGTAGCTGCGGCGAGTTTTTATACATAGATTTACGTCCCTATCGAAAGATGTTTGCGTTCCGATCCAGTATATCTAACTCTAATAAATCGATGTAGTAGAAACTTGTTTTGAAAATAAAAAAAATTCAATTCTCGCATAGAATTACAAGCGTGAACGAGAAGGAGTATCTTCTTCTTCATAACTGTAATTTGTGTTGCATACGTATTAGTAACTGTTCACACACTAAATTTCTTAACTGTACAAGAAAGCCAGCATGAGTCAATGGCGACCCTTATACAGTACTACAATAAATATAGATAACCCAAAATGGCTAATTGTAAGTGTGAGGTTATCATATTTAATGAAAGATAAGAAAATAAAAAGACTAAGGTCCATTCTCACAATCGCAAAAATGTCGCCCTTATTAAGCATTTTTTTTTTTGAGATTGTGAGACTGGAAAAGTCTCTATTTTATTATCTTCTATTTATACAATAAACATTAATATATTTGAAGATTGAGTGAATGTGCAATTGAAAAAGACATCTGGGAAAGCATAAAATATCTTGCCGCTAATGAAAAGAAAAGTTTAACTAGTTCCAATGGATGTAGGTTCTAAATTACTTCTGTAATTTTACTAAATACTGTATCAAATTGAGATATTAGTAAAAGCTAGAGAAAGAACTGTACATTTGTCAAGCATATTGTACCATTAAAATCCTAGGAAACTTTGTGTCGTCAAAAGAAAGTGTTTCATATGCATCAAACGAAGAACAGATACCAGCACTGGAGACCCCAGAGGTAGATTAGCGTCTGCTTAACTTTTTTAACGTTTTTGAGATCCTGCTACACACTAAAATACTTGCTTGTGTCAAGCCTTACTTGTCAAGTTACCAACATGGATTTTTTCCTAAAAGATCAACGACTACAAACCTGATAGAGATTACACAATTTATAAAACGAATGTCTTGATAATAAGCAGCAAGCTGATGTCTTATATTCTGATTTCAGTAAGGCATTTGACACAATTAATCATTCATTACTTATCTCTAAATTATCTTCTATTGGCTTTACTCCTAAATTTATATCATTTATACAGTCACACCTACACAACAGATCTTCCTATGTTCAATTTAATGGTTTTACATCTGCTCCATTTCAAGTTTCATCTGGGGTGCCTCAGGGCTCCAACTTAGGACCCCTTCTTTTTAATTTATATATTAATGACCTCTTGGACAGATTGGATTGCAAAGTGTTGGCTTATGCAGATGACCTTAAGATCTATAGTCGTATAACATCTATAACTGATTGCTTAGTTTTGCAGAGGAATTTAGACATCATTGAGGACTGGTGTAATACTAACAGCATATGCTTAAATATTAGCAAGTGTGGGATACTTTCCTTCACCAAAAGTATGAACCCCTTCATTTTCAGATACAGTGCTCACCAGTTAGAGATACCTAGGGTTACGCAATTTAAAGATCTTGGTGTAATTTTCGATCAATACTGAACTTTCTCCCCTCACATCACTTCATTGTGTTCGTCTGCTTCTGCCTCTCTAGGTTTTATTATACGGTCTTGTAGAGATTTCTCTAACATTTTAAGAATCAAAAGTGTTATTTTATGCATTTGTGCTGTCCAAGTTAGAGTATAGCTCTATTGTTTGGTATCCGCACTACCTTTACCAACAGCAGCTCATCGAGCGAGTTCAGAAACGATTTCTAAAATACTTATCGTTTAAACTTGATGGCATTTATCCCGCTCGTGGGACAGATTACACCCTCTTGCAGCATAGTCATGACCTCCGTCCTCTTTCTCAGAGAAGAGATGAAGCCAGCGCCAAATTTCTTTTAAAATTAATAAATGGCAGTGTTGATTCACCTTCGCTTCTAAGTCAAATATCTTTCCTTGTCCCTAACTATAATTAATAATAGATCATGCGCTACATTTCCCACTATTAGAGCTCGCACTAATATTCTTTACAAGGCCCCGCTAAGCCATATGTACAGAAACGCCAACTTATTATATAGTGACCCGTTCCATTCAAGTGTATAATAATTACTTTTTTTTTTATATTTCATACGCTATAATTTTGTTTTCAGTTTTTGATGTATTCATTTGTGATTTATTTATAATTTGTTATGTAGTATTAGTTGGGTTTTTGTTTTTGTTTTGAATTATTGGCCTTTTATTTTTGTAATTTTTTTGTTGTTGTTTCAAATGTATTATTGCATGCACACTAATGTTATTTTATTTTTGTTATTTTGTCCTATTATTGGAATCTTGTTCTGTTGGACAATAAACGCTATTATTATTATTATATTATATTATTATTATTATTATTATTTATTATTATTATTATTATTATTATTATTATTATTATTATTATTATTATTATTATTAACAACTGCATCCATCTAGAATTTATTTTGAACACGTGTGACAAAAATACTCCAAACTGTGGTACTGGTAATCATAAACTGCACTAAACTGGACGTACGTTTCGAGCTATCATCATCAGCAGAAACACTAGAAAATTGAGTGTTTCAGTTTGTGGTGAGGGATCTAGAAGAAGTTTGCAGTTGAACACATGTGTATAGCGCATTTTTCGGTGTTGTTCGTCATCTGGTAACTAGAGATGTTTTTTTTTAAATCGAGGAAGTTAAGTTAAATTATTTTAATGCTCTTGTTGATTCGTTTCAATTTAATTCCCTGATATTACAAGAGATCTCTAATTTACGGAATGAAAAAAATCCAGATGAATCATTCCGGTGTACAGTCGATCGAAATTAAATTCCCAAACTGAAACTCAAAATCCCAACAAATTCGTATTATTACGTCGACGATCTGTCGATATAATAGCGACCCTGTTATTTTAACCTAGTTCGTCGGATGAAGATGGTCTCCTGAAAAAAAAGGACAAGACAGCCAACCGTCGGCACAACGTGCAATTACACATATTGAATATCATCGTACAATTGTTATTTTCCAATTCGATTTCATTAAAAAACAAACTGGGTGGAATCCTCCTTT
This sequence comes from Protaetia brevitarsis, assembly GCA_004143645.1. NCBI lineage: Eukaryota > Metazoa > Arthropoda > Insecta > Coleoptera > Scarabaeidae > Protaetia > Protaetia brevitarsis. The sequence continues at coordinate 1,863,855 of RXPK01000153.1, read as the reverse complement.
AAAATGGTCCGCACGGCGCTGGTAATTGCCGGGGACAGATACCGCTGCTTCAGCGCCGCCTGGCGACTTTCAATTTGGACAAATCGAAACCACCGATAAGTATAGGTGTTACGTAATTTCGTTTCGGTTCGTTCTCGTCCTTTTCCCGCGATTGTCGTATTAGATACGGATGAGAATGATGGAACTATCATAGTAGACGTGACAAAGTAATATGGGTTAGTTGCCGTGAGTCCGCGTACTTTCGAAATTATAACCGAATTAAATGTGTCTACTCGGACACCGGCAATTACAAATAATATTGGAAAAATGATTTCGGCCCGATATTAAAGAATTAAAGTGGGACCCCTTATTACGGTAGGGTAAATAGGGTGAAATTGTATGGTGCTTCTAAAGTTAAAAAATAACATCATTCTAATACGGTGAAAAAGAAAATTACAAATATAAATGTTCTCAATGTTCAAACACATTGAGAAAATAAGGTAACCTCAAAGTCCTCAATTCGAAAAATTCCTAAAACAAAACACCTTAGAAATTTTTTAAAACATTGAAAGAAAAAAAAATTAAAGATTAACATTCAGGCAACCATTAACATATTTTTTTACAAATGTACTAGATTTGGTAAAGGCGTACTGACGTACCAGAAAGGCTCAAAATGTACTAGAAAAGTACAATTGTAATAAAAACTGCAACATGTACCAGAGTTTCTTAATTAACAAATCCAAACTATACTATACTACTATACTATAGTTAGAAGTATTACTTCTCAAAGAAAAATACCTGCACGGTTTAAGGGGCACAAAATTGCCGCAAATTCACACAACTTTACCAATTTTTTTTTTTAGTGCGTATGCATGACATACACATAGTTCAATTTTAATTCCCTATGAACAATTAATAAGTGTTTTTTATTTATCGGCTGGCTCATCTCACTTCGGTTTTGTGGGTTAAGCTACGAACTACTCATATTGAATTCAATCAGTCGATTTCACCGTTCGTAATAAGTATCTTCTCACGCACAAAACTGGGGTGAGATGAGTCAAACGGTAAATAAAAAGCACCCATATTTCATTTAATCTTAATAGAAAATTTTTGACCTCGTTAACCGTAAATATAGTACTACTTATTAGCCAACGTCACAGTCAATTCGTCTTAAGGTGCGTCCACACGCTCGGAGTTCGCCGAACTCCGAATGTTCGGCAATTACCGAATCGTGTGGACGCGACCGTCCACACGATTCGGGGTTTGCCGAACTCCGAGCACATTCGGGAAAACGCCGAACGTTCGGTATGAGAGTTTAATGTGGTAGCATTGAGTAATTGCATGAATTAGGTTGGTGTTAGTACAGAAATTATGACTGGTTATGAACCATTGCTGTCACTGCATAACTGAAATTCTTTTTTGGTTTCGCGGGAAACCCGGCAAATCATAAATATTTGAAGTTCTGTCATTTTGGTTGAGCATGACAGAAACTAAATATGAATCACGGACCCAAGTAATTCATCTTTAGGTTATGAAAATAATGACAAGTACAATTACTTATGCTATTATTAATTTCTGTTATTTTCCAAGTTTACGATGATGAATGTATGGGTAATTGCGTATACATTAATGGCGAACAAACTCGAACAAAAAAAGTAGTTTTATTGACCTTCTATAATTATTATGCCCAACGTGATTGTTATCATTGAAACGTTCGTTGTAAGAATTATAGGTTAATTAAAGAAATATTTGACCGCCATTTTTTATCCAATTATCTATGAGTATCATACACCTGTATGAGTAATATTTACAATGAGCGAATATGTTTGCACAAACGCGGTCCACCGGGGATGTATGATGGATTCTTTATCACTTCAAATTGAGGGCCGTGAGGAAAGAGGGTGGTTTCTTTTAAATGATTATATATCAATAAATATCATCTAATTTTTAATTTATTTTCCTCTTTATACACAAAAAAAATCATATACGCATTTAATCATCACATAACAATATACATTTCGACCCTCTTTAGTAAAATTTAAGAAATTTGATGAATTATGAAAAGAGTGGTAAGCTTTTCAATATTTAGGGTAACTGGTAATAATAATTACATGTTCTATCCAATCAATTATTTATTTTAAATTTCGCTGTGTCTACCAGTTTCGGCCTTTTGCCATCATCTGGACAACAGTACGTCTGTTCCAATTCACCAATTCCACCACCAATCAAAACTTTCATTAACTATTTAGGATAACATTGCAATTATTTAATTACTTTATCTACACATTAGTTTTAAAGATTAATTTTTATAAAACTTAAGATCTTTAATTTACTTGAAATGCATCAATTTAATGTAATAATTGAATACTAAAATTACACTTCATATCAATGTCAAAAAAAACTTGAATTGTTTATTATCTTTGGCAAAGCTGTCAATTTCATCATACGACATAGTAGTTTCAGTAAATAAATTTGTATCTGTTACCCGCTGTCATATGTAACAGTTATTAAAAACTGTAGGTATAATAGTATAACTCGTAAGAGACGAACTCACTAGATAGCTGTCAACAGCTTTCCCTCTCACTCTAAATACCTTCCCGAATGTGTGGACGGGTGCACGAGCTCCGTCTAGCCGAACATTCGCACACGTTGACGTGCGCCATTTTCCATTGCAGATCGGGAATAGGCAAACAGTTTGCCGACTAGTTCGCCGAACTCCGAACTGCTCGTCCACACGACTAGAAGTTCGCCAAACTAGTGCTCGGAGTTCGGCGAACTCCGAGCGTGTGGACGCACCTTTACGGCTTTTTTTCTCATTTCACAATTACAGTTACTTTTAATATAAAATATTCATAATTTCCTTAATTTATTTTGACAAAACACACACAGACATACACACACGCACACACTTATCGTTATTTTTATTGTTGTTTTATTTTATTCTTATTTTTTGATGGTAAATCATTATTACAAAATTTATTTCCACATAGACATAACCCAAGTCGACCTGTCAAAGCGGAGTGGTACATCTACCCACCGTCAAATTGGCGTATTTTTTAATTTAAATAAGATTTTTTAAGTATATTTCTAGGGCAAAATATCAAATACAAAAAATTACACCTAACGCACTCTAATTATGTCTTCTGGATAAATAAATGAATTTGAATATAACTATTTGTTTGGCCTTGTTAAGTGTAACCACAGTATTACCTGTCAGCTGATGCACCAGTAGCTTCATTTTTTATTTTTTCTCATCTAACAGTTACTTCCAATGTAAAATATGCACAATAACCTTTAATTTAGTTTAAAAAACGCATTTACTGCTGTTTTTATTGTCATTGGCGAAAAAAATCATCATCAAAAGATTCACTTTGAGATACGCTTGAGGGTAAGTTGAGTTGTCAAAACGTAGTGGTCCCAATCCACATTTAGCGATCATTGGCGTATTAGTTATTAAATTAAATAAGATTTTCTAAATATTTTTCTCGGCCAAAGATCTAATACAAAAGTCATTAGTTATATTGTAGGATTTTCAACTGAAACAGTAATCCTAAACTGCAAACTTTGTTGCGACAGTATAAATAGCACTATGGAAAAAGAGAGCAATGCTGAATATCAGAAACTTATTGCTGGAGATGCAGTTACACACAGACTGCAATATATTAATGGAAACTTATTTAATAAAATGACTAAAATTTATGCGACAGTCAGATGCCTGCTACTCTATTTAATTTATAAGAAGGGAGTGTCAGAATGCATATTGCGATATTGTCAAAAAATATTAATTTTGAATTTAAAAGTTGTATGAATGATTTTTTAAACTCAAAATTGTCATTGATTAACAAACTCATATCTGGATTTCTGAAAATTATTATCTTCTATTATATTAAACATAATTATAATACATAATATTTTACAAGGCGAGAACAGAGACACATAAATCCAGGAGCAGATGAAATATTTGCTTTGGTGAAAAAAAAAATGTTAAAAAATAAAAATATATAATCACTGCCATGATACATACAGCTGTGGTCAAATGTTATAGGCATAGCAGAATTTATGCGAATAATTATAGTAGAATAAGTAAAAAATAAAATTTGTGGGCCAAATACATTATAAGTATTATTTATTAAAGAATGTTAATAATTTATTGTACTTTTGTGTGCTTCCAGTACAACACTAATACTTTTTTTTCCATAGCTGAGAAAAGATAACACCTCGAAGGCTTAAAGATACATCAATATTCTGTACCTCTATAAAAACTGCTCATAAAGAAAATTTTAGAGTCATAATTACATAAACATTTCAAAACCACGGAGATAATTTCAACATTATGACATGCATTGATTTCACCGATGGTGCCTATAACATTTGGCTCCAGCTGTATACTGACATTATCTTTTTTTCTAATAGTTGAACATTAAACCATACGTTTACTCTTGTTTTATTTCTTCGTTGTATTATTTTGTATTTAATTAAAAAAAAATAAAATACATATTTCACGAGTTCCGGAAAAGTACACAATAGAAAAATTGCCATTTTTTTTAGTTTACTTAATAGAATAAAAAGTTCCAGGAGTGTATCTATTATACTACAATTTTATATTATAATATGTAATATAACAATTGTTATAATTGTGACACTTTCCAGCAACTTTTTAATGTGCCAAAACGAAAAATAACAATTTATGATTTGTGTTATGTTCTGGAACGTCCGCTTTTTTCATTTGAAATAGTAAAAGAAATACAAATTTACCGCCTTGTGTATAACAGTACAAACTAGTGGCTGCTGCGGAAATCGCCAGATATGAAAAACCGGTTAACCGATTTTTACAAAAACCGGTTAGTATGTATTTTAAATTCGAAAACATATTTAATACACAATAATCTGATTTTAAAAACCGGTTTTGCTTTTAAAAACCGGTTTACCGGTTATGGTTTTCGTTTTGAAGACGATTAATCGCTACATCCAAAACCGGTTCCGATTTGCAGCACTGGTACAAACCTTTCTGGAAAACACCATGAATTTACTTCTGTTGTATTACCTATTCATTCTATTGTTAATGTTCTATATTGTTAATTCTATTTATACATGTGTTCTGAGAGTCTCAACAACCAGTAAAACGATTTGCAAATAGATTTTTGACAAAATAGCGATGCAACCAGTTACTAGTTGTCTGCTTCAATACTCATAAATTATGTTATTTTTTAAAATTTAATACATGCATATTAAAGTATGTTTTAACAAAAAAAAACAGTCAATTAATTTTAGTCCAAATTTAAAATAATTCTAGACATATTTCTATAAGATATGTATAATATATGCATTGGCTAACCTAAACCTATATGCTATATGCTAAACATATTCTTATAAACTCACACGTTGAGAATAAATATAAGTTAATATGGTTAACTGTAAAATAATTTTTTCTTTGTTCCTAATATACATGTGGGGTATAATTTTTTTTAGGGTAGCATATATTTTGTCGGTGAATTTACAATAAGCCTCCAGGTATATTCCGTTCCGCAGTAGGTATAACTAGACAAGGAAATAGACGTTAGAAACAGATTAAGAGTCATTTGGAGTAGTTACGAAATTCCGCCTGTCTTTGGCACTGATGATTGGCATTAAGAAGCCCGGAGAATTTATTACGAAGAAGCTTTCGTGCGGCTATATTTGCGGTCATTATTTCCTAGGATACCAGTGAGTATTTTCTAGGTAGATATATATTCAAACATTTTGATAAAAAAACTTTATAAAACAACTAATTTTAGAGCTAATGGTGAATTAACAAAATTCAGCATATTTACTCAGACACAGAATATATAATCACCAAAAAAATATTCTTCTACTAGGCTAATCCACAAACTAACGAAAAGCAACCATAGGGAATAAGATGTATTAGCACGAAACATGCCTCCCTAACTATATATCAGGTGAATGTATCTAATAATAATTATTGCCTGATATCTGAAGAATCTACCTCGGCACAGTTAGGAATCTAGAGGAGACACGCAGAATGTGTGTACCTTTGCGCCAGCAACATGTTATTAAAAGCCCGGGGTGCTTCGGTCGTGGACCAATGATGTTTTGATGACTGTGTCATTTGATTATCTCCAATCTAGCACAAACCCTAGTCTAAATGATGATTACGCCCGGGGAGTGCAGAAATTAGCATAAATTCCTTTGTAAGTAGACTCGGATAAATACAATATAGGGTTATGGACCCAATAGTTCGTATGTATAGTAAACCAAGAGAATAAAGTAGCGATGACGTGAATAATACTTATTTTGTTCACCCATTGATAAATGTTATCCTTTGGATATGTGGCGCAAAAGTTATCTGTTATCTCGACCCCCTTACCGATAATTATTATCCTCAAGTTTAGGGTATTATGCTTACATTAACCTCATCCACTTTTATTGAAAATGGTGGAAACGCCCAAAAAGCTTTGCTGGTTTAGATGTAAAAAACGAATAAAAAGGAGTGTAAAATGGATTTATTAATAGACTTGCATTAACTTATATGTAACACCTAACAATGTTTTTTTCTAGTTCGGTAAAGTTAGGACAACGTTTGTCTCTGTCTGTCTCTGTCCTTCCCTAACAACAATTGTACTAATTAACGGAAACAAATGAAAATTTAACTCATAAATTTTATGCATTATCATGCATGTATACGTGCATTCTATATAGTAGCCATGTGTGGTATATAAATTCTATATATTGTAAAAATAAAAACATATATGCTACTGCCGTCCATTTCAAATCCAGTAAATCATAAAAAATGTTACTTATCCTAAACTGATTTGCGCTAACCGTACCTTAACTATTTTGTTTTGTAGTTATGTTCTGCCAAATGATTCGTACACACTTGTGCAGTAACCGTGTATTATTTTCCTAGCTAGGATTAACAGCTCGTAATTTTACAGCGTTGTCAAATGCCATCTTGTCCATTTCTATCCCACGGGTAAAATTGCTTGCAGTTATTTGAAGAAATCTACTTTTTTCACATCTTATAGATAACGCTATCCAACAGATACCAATATGGGACTTTTATCCTTGACTGAAGAAATCGGCCCTAAGCCGCAAACCGCAGCTTATCAGGCACCCGCAAAAACCGATTATCGTAACTGACCAGAGTGAGATTTGAACTCTGGACCGCACTGATAGCCGAGCGTGCAAGCAATTCGACTATTAGCCAGGCTGATATATTTTTTGCGGGATATATTGTAAGCAAGAGGCTCTATTAAATTCAATAATTAAAAAAAATTGCATTTGTATAATTTGACCTTCCTAGTTTCCGCCAAAATAGTAAATATAGAAATACTTGCTTTTTTATAATCTGCGCAGGCGTAATCGGGGCAGATTTGAGCTTTACTTTCGTTGTTTGTACCGAAATTTTGTTCCAATCATTCGTATTTTCTCACTTGCGTTCCATTAGAACTCAACTCATTTCTCTTTTTGCGGTGGTCTATTTTATTGTTGTGGAATTATACGTAAGTAAACTAAATGTAAATGAATATTACTTCACTGGCATTTATGTTTCTACAAGAGAAATTATAAAAATTGAAGATATTATTGGCTAAATTTGGAAATATTTTATATAAAAAACTGGCTCTATCACTGCTAAATATAGTGGTATTGACAACAATAATTGATAATAATAATTTATTTATATTTCTTTTATGTCGGCTTATTCATCGAACGTAGACTTTTATTTCATATTCAATAGAGAAGGTAGCTATTTTTAATTCATCACACAAGAATTATTATTAGTATTAATGATTGCTCCATGTGAAGTTTCTTAGAGTTGTATCCTTCTACCTATAGGTAATGACAGTGAGATATTGCTTTTACATTTTTTTTTCTGTTGTAAGTATTTAAGTTAAAAGCAAAGTTATATTCAAGATGTAAGATGGAGTAATATAAGGCTTATGGATATGAATTCGAGAGACCAAAACAAGAAACATATCTTAATATACATTGGGTGGTAAAACCTTTAGCTGAGATAATGAGTGTGATATTAAAATTCTCGGTAACTTAGAAAAGTACCACTGTTTATTAGAATACTTTTCTTGTTTTGGTCTCTCGAATTCATATTCAAAGGTATTTGTACTGCTACATATAACCCCCTCTATATGTGATTGTTTCAAAATTTACGTTAAATCGTTTATTTAATAATCTTGAATATAAAAATACTTCCATCCAGTAGCAATAAATAGGGTTTTTTTTTGGCGCCCACATGTTTAGATATTTTTAAGATTTTATGATCGAAAATAAACATATGGCGGTATCTACTGCAGCCAGTCGAAAAGATATACGTAAATTCTTGTTATAGCATTCTTATATTTGAAAATGCAATATCATGATAATCCGCGAAAGATAATACGTACCTTTTATGGTATGCGACAAAGATGCAGCAACTTTTTGGTTGCGTCGAGATTCACATTTATAGAATACAATAGCCTTTGGAGTTTCCGCCAAAGGATTAAATGTAAAAGTAATTTTCAGGATCTGTGAATTTTACTTCTCATATTATATATTGTCTGTTTACAATATATCCATCAAAACTTACATTACGTCATTCTCCCTTTACTAACAAACACTGAGGTTTTCTTATTCCCTTGGTGTACGTTCAAGGTACATTATTCAGTGTTATAATCAAGTCCAACATTATGCTGGGCAAAAAAAAAAAAATTTTACATGAATAGTTGTCAAGCCCCAATAATAATAAGTACAGTTGGCACTGCCAAAAATGCAGTGCTTTATGTTATGTTCATATGGTAGAGGTCATCAATGCGTTTTACTTAATTTTCTTATTTTTTTTTATGTTTATCGATTACTCTAATTTAATTATTTTTAAACCAACACTGGGATAATTTTACTTACCTAGTGACTTTGTTGTCTTCAAGGTATTTCTTCGCGAGTTCAGGATCTTCCATTTCTATGAGTTTTTGCTCGAATGCGCCGGAAAATGGTATTATAATTGCACCAGGATCGTTCTTGTCAACCCATTCCTTAATTTTTACTAACCTGAAAAAGGAAGATAAACCAATTTTATATTACCTCGTGTTAAAGATTAGTAAAATAATGCACGAACAAAAATATTCTCTTTCAATGTACAGTGTAAGTTATTTAAGGATATCAAGTGTGTCATGAGATTCTATTGATTTTAACACAAAATGAAGTTTTATTCGCAAAAAAGTTTTCTTTCGGGCCGTGGACATGCGAAACACAAATATCGTCAGCAAGTAGTTCATAATAAACTCAAATTCATCTAATAGAAATGGTGATCCATCCCGAGTTAGATCTGTGATCGCATTGACTGTAGGCTTGAAGCTCGAGTTCACTTCTAGCGCTATTGCCTTTTCATTGGTATAACTGGTATAGTAATTCTTGCAGTAGACCAAAGGTCCGCCGTCTTCTACCCGTTTAACGTAGTTTGTATGTATAGAAAACATTACCAGCTTTTTTTTCCAATTTTTCTTGTTTCAACTATTTCTAAAACTATGGAATGAATTTTTTGCGGTTGAATAATTTTAGAACATTAAAATTAAATGCAACATGGGTTACTTGGTAGTTGATCCAGACAAACTGCGATATAAGAATTAATAGAGTTGCTGTAATATAAGGCTCAGTGATGAAGAAAAATGTATCGGAATTCTCGTGAATAAGTAAAATGAAGTTTTCAATATGGGGGATCACAAAAACTTAAACTTAGCTACTAATTTCCTATGGAATGCGGGCAGAATTTAATACAGGCAATCTAGTACATTAAATTCTACCTGGCCAATCATCTACAAGTTATGAAGATAAAGAGAAATTTGTCAATTTATTGAATCTTAAAAGAGGTGCCTTAAAAGGGCGCGCGAAAAAGCAATATGGCGGATACGTATATCAATGCAGTTTACATCACGACTTATTGTGTAGTTTTTTTTTGCGAAATTGAGATAATAAACTTTGATTTGGCTTATTGTGTTTTGAAGCATGCATGTATACAAGCATTAATGTTACTATCTCATTTTTTTTTTTTAAATTTGTTCTTGCATTTGTCATAATTCCCTTTTCGTTTCCGAGCGCAAAGAGAAAAAAATAAATTATGCCAAATATAGGAGCAAATTTAAAAATTCGAGAGTCAAATTGATATACATGTATACTTCAAACAAATAAGCAAGATTTATTTATGTTTATTATCACAATTTCCCAAAAAGCTACTGAATATGTCGTGCTGTAAACTGCATTATACGTTTCCCCCATTTTACTTGATGTACGCCCTTAATTACTGTTAGCTGCTGTTAGAGAGTGGTTTATTTGATAACTAAAAACTTAAGTAAATAACTTCATTTTTATAGAAACTGAGGAAATGAAAAATCTACTCCTCACCAATTTGAGTGCAACCTTAAGGTACCATTGACGGACCTCTATTATTTATGGCTTTTGTAAATAAACTCTCTAAACTCTCACTGCAGAAGAATGTAATTATGTTTAAAGATGAAGCAAGTTACTTGGCATATGATACATCTCAATGAATTTCGGACAAATTTCGGAGAGATGATCACAGGTCGTAATATATTGTAACGGAATGGGTTTTCGTTATCTTATCTCGAAATGTTTGGGGTGGCCAGTCTAAATACTCTCCCGAATACTCTTTACGCGGAACCAACGGAACCACCCCCGTTTTACAGATAACCCAACCTGCCCTTTTGACCGACGAGCCACCGCTGGAAAACAATCTTTTTGTTTGTTGGTAGCGATTGGTTTTAGTAGATATAGCCAAAGATATTTTACAACGGTGTTTTTTCTCAGTCAGTCGATGTAGGGCCGTTAGTTTGTCTGAAGATTGTCAACTTTTCCACTTCGTCGTCTTCCTCTACTTAAGACTTTCTCTCCGGAACTTTATTGAGGGTACAAAATGAACTTTAAGAAAATTAGGGAAATAATAGAGTCGGTAATTTTAACAAATATATATATTGAATAAACAAATGGTAACAAAAATAACAAAACAACAAATTAAATAGTATGGAACAAATAATACCAAAATGTTTAGATAACAAATTATAAAATAACAAGTAAAAAAAAATTAATTGAAAGAAATTTTTAAAAAATTTAAAATGACGTTGAACATAAACACAGTGTAATTTTTACTATACAAAATTATTTAATAAGGGAGACAGAGAGAACGAGTTACAGTTTCTAGGTGTTTGCAATGGTTAGTTTCTAAGCGAAATTTTAGAACATCTTATCAGCCCATGTGGGTAATTTTAAATCTTCCCGTAACACAAAATATTGAAGGCACAATAGTTTTGCACAACACACACACAAATTAAAAAAAGGGGGTTTGTTCGAACGGTTCTACTACAAAATCAGAAACACTTCCGTTCATGAATTTACAAACTTGTGGAAATATTAGAATTCTATTTAGAAGTTTGAATTTCACTTTCAATTTAAGTGCGTCCGGTAACGGAAAGGGGATCACGAGCTATTTTCTGTAGCTGAATTGGTCTCCGCGAACTAATTAATTAAAAAAAAAAAGTTAAGGTTTTTTTTTATAAACTTTAGTTTGTGACGTCATTCCGCACCGCTATAGTCGTTCCACTTCTCTCTACTAGAGGGCGCAAGAATGGCGGTTGGGGTTGTTTTTCTGAACTTCAAACGCCCTTATAGAAAGTAATGTAGGATTCGCAGCAATCGCAACATACAATAGACAACGAAGCAGATAAAATTTAAAATAAACACCGTATTATCTTAATTATGCGGGACTTTAAACAAAATAGACTGTCATTTCCTGTGGGGAAGACGCTATTACAGCAAATGCCATAGTACTTATCAACAACGTATTAATAAAATGTATTTAAATTCTTTATATTATACCAAATGGAATATCGAATTCTTACAATATTAGTATATATTCTTTTTTTTTGTTTATGGACAAATATTCTCCTGTCATAATACTGAGTTTAATACTCCTATTACTTTTTTCCTTTAGTTAATCTTTGCTTAATTGTTTAATCACTTAATCTGGTTGTTGTTAGTTTTATGCCTACATACACACACTCCTCACAATGAATATTTTCTCTTTTTAGATCTAAATCCCAAGGTGATTCTTTTCTTCCTATACATACATATTTTGTCTTTTCCATGTTGACTTGTAAACCCAATTTTGCACATTCTTCTATAAGTTACCTGAATATATATCTAGGACTTCTTTCTATTCTGCAATAACTGCCTGGTTGTCTGTATAGCGTAGAGTATATAAAGTTTTCCAATAGCTAATCCCATGTCTCTATACTTTTTTTCATTACTCTAAACGCATCACGAACATAAGTATTTCTGTATATGTCGAATACTATGTACGACTTTGTCTCAGGCCTTTTGTTGTTATTAAGCCATCTGATATTTTGTTCCCCATTTTTATTTTGGCTGTGGTGTCTCTATATAATTCTTTGATAGCATCTATTAATGTTAATGTTACTTCTTTTCCAGGACTTTCCATAATTTTGAGATGGGCACGGTGGCATACGATTTGTTAAGTTTACCAGATGACAAGAAGTAGGTGTACTTTTTGTGATCTAGTGGTTTTCTTATATCTCTAATACTTGGGATAAACAAAATATACTGTTAATTGTTGATCGACCTGCTATAAGACCGTTTTGTTCTTCAGATTCGTATGGATGATATTCCTCGCAGATAATCTCCTTTATTAATATTAAAATCTAAAATAACGTTGCATATTACACCACTTAACGGTACTATAGAATCATGAACACTGGTTTTTAAATAGTTAGTTGTTACAGAGAAGATTTGGCTATGAGCATAGAACATGTATTCTGGTATTTATTTTTCTTCATATGTGTTCGTAGTGCATACATCATTATTTAAGTTGGTTTCTTGTTAAAAAGTTATGTTTGCAGAGTATAAAATAAGTAGTCATCTTCATTTCGTAATGAAAGAGGCATATATAAACGTATGAAATTATACTCCTGTCCCATGTTACCACATTCACACAGTATCTCCAGCGAACCGAGCGGCAATATTCACTACTGGCAAACATAATTAAGTCCTCTGTGCTGTCACTGGGTACTCACCGGTGTTGAATACCAAATTAAGCGCGATTGATAGTGTCCGCGCGGCCAGATCAAAGCAATCAGTGGCCATTATGAGATTCTGTGCGGCGTCAGCGGCAACGCACATTACGCGGGAGTGGATAATTAACAGGGCATTTCATGTCCGAAGTGGCCGGCGTTTCAAAAAACCCGAAACCCGACCGGCGCTGCCTATTGTGCCGTGTTCCGTTGGCCGTCGATGTTTGCTTTTGCCCCCGCGTAATTTCGCCCCGATCAGAGGAATAGCCGACGACGGACGGGCTCCTCCGGCAGCCATTACGGTGGATGATTTGGCGTTTAGTTTGGCCAACTGCCCGAGCTCGGGATCTTCCGAACTGCCGTCGACTACAATACCTAGTGATTCTGTTTTGTTTTGGACGTAGCCGCTCGGCACTTTTGTTTCGTATTTCGTTTCTTTTGTTTCTCACTTTTAAAGGTGAGTTTGCGAAATGTTCGCGATGATGAAGTTGTATTTCTCCTAATACGAGTCTAAAATTAAGACCCCGTTCTGATGTGTGACATTGTTAGCGTATATTAAATACACATATAATAGGCATGTGTGTGAACATCAAATGGAAGACATTTTCCTAGTAAAATACAAAAAAAAGAACAAAATATTCTTGCAAGTAGCATGCTTAGGTTAAGGGAAACTACTACTAACTCCAAGAAGGGTTTTATTATTACTGGTAACTCCTATGATATACGGAAACTGTTTGACAAAGTGGAAAATGGCAAAAATTTCGTATATTTCATTTACGATAGCAGACGAGGTACTACGTGAATCAGTTTGCTATGACGTCACTACTATATTGCAAATTTTCTCTTTGTCAAAACGTCAACAAACCGTTAGGTTATTTAACTGTTAAACACTTTTGACAGGTGAGTAAACAAACTCTTCAAAATAACATTTACCGTTAATATTAGTGATGAAGTTTTGAAAATCAGAATTTAAACTATATTAATGGTAATAGGTGTGAAAAAAATAACAAAAAGGCATAAGTGAGTACAATAAATTTAATCGGAATCATTATTACTTAAATATTCACAGTAACTATTAGTATGCAAGATTCTTCTATATCCAATCTCTGCTTCACTACTTCTGAATTTCGTTTTCAGTATGTTGCACACCAAGTATTACGTCAAATTTCCAGACTAATTTAATTCAATCTGTTTTATAGAATTGTATGCATCCCTCCGATCTGCCATATTTCATCTATAGTTTCATAACAAACTTCCTTTTCTTTAAGAATACCGAATATCTTCCACAACGACGTGCTTCAACCATAGAAAATGCCTTTTTCTTTAACAGCACTGTTGAAAGTTGTTTACAATGGTATATTGCTCTGAAAAATGTATGTGTAAAACCACTTCTATAAACAACATAACAATAAAGTTCAAAGTAGTTTAATAATTTTTCCAGTCGTCAGTCACTTAGCTGATTTGGATTTTAATTTTTGCACATTCTGTTCCCAAACACCATTAAAAAGTACATCTAAACTTTATATATGAAAAGTGATGTTTTGAATGCATTTGTTTAGATGTTATGTCCTTTGAATTAATTTCTCTATATGCAGACCCTCTATATTTGTATTTACGAAATGCATGCACCTTAGGCAATACTGCTCCTGCAAACTTATAAACACTGACCAATTTACCTTCATTGGCATAACGACGTATTACTATATGTCTAGATTAAATACAACATGTGTATAAATTGTGGCAAAAACTACACACAATAATATTCTTCATTCGGTTCTGAATAAAAATTTGAATGTTAAAATCTCGCGTGATGTTTCGCTTGTTTTCACGAGGTTCTTGAAGTTCAGATTTTTCTTAAATAGGATTCAAGAAGATTGCAACATTTTAAGATGAATGGAGGAATGAGAGTATGTTTACCAGAGATGGTGTATTTAATACCCATAATTTTTTACCACTGCGCGGAAGAAAATCCATCCGCATGCATTTCGAGAACCTATGAAGGAGGTTTTCCGTTAACGTCTGGCTGAGCACCGGGGAGCACCTGAATCATGGGGTCGTTGGACCAATTATCCACCAAATTGTCTTGATGCCAATGAGCATATACCATAACATAATTTATATGCCTGTACGATAGTTCTCCCGCACACTAACGGAATGGTTATATAAACATTTTCCAAACTGATGTATTGGTCGCAGGGTCCTATGTTATGGCCTGCAATATCCTTTATTATTATCCTTTCCAATATACCTTTATTATTACATTTTATTGGAATTGAATTTAACAGTCTTTGGCCAACTTTGCGGCAACTTATCCCTTTATCTGCGAACTTGGGGTCATTAGGCTCTTGGCACTTCGTTATTTTGTGTGCTTCGGAACTTATCTGAGCCTTGGCGCCCATATACCGAGATTTAAACTAACTCCCTAAAACAGCCCACTCCCATCTCTATTGAGCTATGCTGTCAGCATACTGTTCTTGCTAAGGGCACAGTGAGGGAGTGCTCCATCTTGTTGGAACCAAACATTTACAGGTAATTTCTCATCTTTCTCTATACTAGGAACAACCGGGTCACGTAAAAGATCTAAATATCTCTGTCCAGTTAGTGTACCATGGTATAAACGATTTTTAGGCACCTACCTTTTAGGTCTTAGTTACCAGCTTTTTACTTTTGTTCACTTGTTTCTACTTTCCACACTATTTTTTGTATTTGGTTTACAAATAAATGTTATTGTTATTATATTAAACATGTTATTGGGATAATTTTGTTGGAGGTTGGGTCCAAAATTGTATTTGACATTGAGTGGTATGGAAGAAGGCAACTACCCACGATAGCCCTATCAATAGCATCCGTGCCAAAAACGAAGGACTATAGAAAAAGGACTATATGAAATATCGAAAACTGAAAGGACAAGTCCACTTAAATTTTATATAGACAGCTTTTAACTAAGCTACAGCTCACTAGAAAATTGGCTGGAATTTCTAAATTGGAAGTAAGAACATATTTGCAGCTATTATCCACTGAAATAAGACGAATGCTAGCAGAATAATAATACTTCGTGCCTTCCCAACCCCCAACAACTTTCGCCAAGAACGGTGTCATCATTACGTCTGCGACCATAGAGCGGTTTAAGACGTTCGTTTCTCAGTATTTGATAAAGAGGACAAATCAAGGACTCCGTGACTGATAGCTATAGTAACAGCCGAATGAATGACTTACATACGGATATAACTTCTTCGCATACGCTAAAACTAACCCTTTCCAAAACATTTCTTTATTTGGATAATTTCAAGCAACGCCTGATGACTCTATTAAATGCTGGCTGAAAACAAAGAACGCTCAAAACGACAGAAAATAATTCTAATTTAACTCTAAAATCAGAAATTTGTTAGTCCGTTGTACAATATTTATTTCGTAAGATACTTTTGCTCTATCGTCGAAATTGCTCTATATGTTAGTAAAATACAAAATGATTTTTGGTACAATTTCTGCCATTTACCTAATGATGACTTTGTAAGGAATATGTTGCATAATTAACACCATTTGTTTATTGATCTCAATTAAGAAACTACCAAAAATAACGCTTAAAGATACGTGGATGAAACGTCATTCTCAAATAGTCTGGAATGAATTACTGTGGAAAATTGCTCGGTAATTTGACGTTACCGCAAATAAAAAATTCAAGTACCACTTTGTGTCAATACTGTTCATTGTATCGACACATATAAAACGTATAATGTACACAACGAACCGCCGTGATATTACACAGACAATATTACTAGACTGCTACCAAGGCAACTGCTGCAACCTGACGGTCCTCTTTTGGCCATCGGGGTCATTATTACTTATTAAGATGGGTTCGTGAGAATCCGAGGCGAACCCTTTCATTGTCCTTCCATTGTATTATATTATTCAGATTCCGTTGGTTGCGGTGTAATTGTCGGGTTTACCTTTTATTATTATTATTTTTTTTTTGGAGGGAGAACGGGAACCAATTTACTTGTTAGGTCTTTTGAGAAATAGGTGGGAGGGGAGAGGTAGATTTCAAGATTCGGCTTATATAAAAATATATATTACCACTTCTGAGCCGAAAACGGCGCATTATTGAGGCAAAAGAAACATGAAAAAAAAGATAAATCCGCAAAAAGAAATGTAAGAACAATAAACAGAGGAATCAGACGCTTTATTTTTGTAGTTCCTTTTTACTTTTTGAACGATTTTATGTAGACATAGCGAGTTACAAACTAAATTATGAAAATAAATAACAATGCCCAATATACAGTGTGTGCCGCGTTTCACTTCGGACGAGGAAAAACTTTTTTTCTGATTTTAAGACCAAAGTCATTCTTCATAAAAACATTTGCTTATGTCAAAAACTCCAAAAAGGTATGCGATTGTTCAGGTTTGATATGTAGGATGTGCAATATTTACATATTTATCAAAATATACTAGTACAAAGTTTCTTTATTTTTAATGATATAATAAAATCTAGTTATTGGAAGTTTTGGATTGGTGGTATTATGGAATAAATAGTAACAAAACCAGAAAATATGTTCTTTCCAATCCTTTTATTAGTAAAATATTATTATATACCGGTTTCCGGTTATGACATCCTCTGGACACAATACGTCAATAAGAATTTAGAAGCTACGTCATATATAGCAGTAGTAATCACAAACATTTACAATAAAACAAATAAAATAAAATGAGACAATACACAAACTCAAAATAGAAACATGTTAAAATTTTTAAAATTTGTTAAAATTTGACTGCTTAGTATTGTAGTTATTAGTATTGTTAGTATTGTATGTGAAAACGGATTGTGCATTGTCTCATTTTATTTTATTTGTTTTATTGTAAATGTTCGTGATTTGCTACTGCTATGTATGACGTAGCTTCTAAATTCTTATTGACGTATTGTGTCCAGAGGATGGCATAAGCCGCAACCGGTCGACAATAAGCATTGGAAAGAACATATTTTCTGGTTTTGTTAGTATTTATTCCATATAATAAAATGCTTAATGCAAAAGTCATTTAATACGACACGCTAAGGAAAAAATGGCTAAATGCAATGAACCGACAGAATATGCCACTAGGTGAGGCTCATGGTCTATTGTAGGAATCACCATACTAGCAAGAGCAATGAAAGGGGAATAACACTAGGAACGGACCCGAGTTTCTGCCTACCAGGCGTCATCAGCACTAGTCCGAGTGTATAAACCCACTTTAATCGTTAATCTCCAGAGCTAAATAAACAAATAAGTTTTGCATGCCTAGTGAGTCGACCAAGCGAAGAGACATGTTTAGGGCGTACGTGTACGCAGTCATCAAGTGTTGGACTGCAGGTTCATCTAGTGCGGTGCGCAATCCGATGAACTTAACTCAATAAATATTAATCACTTATTAAATATCCTACTTAATACTTTTTTTATCATATTTTTTGGTAAACAAGGCACAAATATAAATATTTAATTAATTAATAGGGGAGTAATGGGGATTAAAATTCCCATTACATAGGTTTATTTAAGGTTAATTCCTTTATTTATTATTTTATCACTTTCCTTATTCGTTATTTTGCGTCACCGCCACCATTAGCACTAGTATAATATGCATTAATCATGATAGGTTTTTCTAAATTATAGGTGGTACATAAACTAATAAACATAAATGATCGAGAGTTAATGTAAACGAAAAACTATACAAAG
Source organism: Protaetia brevitarsis (assembly GCA_004143645.1). Taxonomy (NCBI): domain Eukaryota; kingdom Metazoa; phylum Arthropoda; class Insecta; order Coleoptera; family Scarabaeidae; genus Protaetia; species Protaetia brevitarsis. Next base: position 1,845,089 of record RXPK01000153.1, on the reverse strand, counting down.
CTGTAAATGTCAATGATAAACAGAAAAAAAAAAAAAAAACAAATCCTAAGAGGGCAAAACTAAAACGGCACCAACCCTTGACCTCAAAAAATACTATATAATATAAAAAATGATAAGTACTATTAACAAGACACCCCCTACAAAAGTATAAACAGTTTTACGGTAGTATCACAAACTGTTCCGCACGTATGCTTGCAACCGTACTCATACTAACCGATATCTACACGCATGATGAACAAAAGTTATTTTTCTTTGTCCACACTCTGCTAATCACATCTCAACCTTTACCTACAATCACCTACTAAGTGAAAAAGAGTACATTTTGTGCGCCCTCTACGAGTTACGTGCCAAACACAATAGACCATGAGTCCCACTTGGTGGCATATTGTATCGATACACTAATTGTAAGTATAAATATCATTAAAAAAAAAATAAATCAAGTATTGCATCGTAAGAAAGATACTGGGATCAGTGACTTGTAAGTGATTTACTGAATTTCGATTTTTTGCAAAATGCTGCCTATAGCAAAGGTATTTGTTGTGTTAAGGTTTGAGTGAAAACATGTCTTTTGTGGAGTAGTAATAAAATTTAAAAAATTGGCTTGCATCTTCCATTTCTGATAAAACTGTCAGAAATATCGTTAGATTTTTTTCAATAGACGGGGAGTGTATAGACACTCAAAAAAAAAATAACTACAGCTTCGGTAAGAAATTTTCTGAAAATGTCATTAAGAAACCGAGCAAATGAAACGGGTATCAGCAAAACTACACTCCAGCGTATTTATAAAATTATTAAAATTCGTGCATTTAAAGGAAAGTTTATTCATGCATTGGAATAAAATGACGATGCTAAACAACTCGACTTTTGTTTATAGATACATTTTTTTTAAATACATTATATTCTCCGATGAACTTTCACAACAAATGGAATTATAAGTTCTCAACATTTTAGACATTGGGCGTCAGTCAATCCACGATTTAGAATAAATTGTAGGCGGCAATATTAATCAATCATTGAACCATACGAAAACAACATGAACCACGTTTCTTACTTTATCACGCTGAATACGTTTCTTTTCTTCTTGGATTATTTACGCGGCATGCCATTACATGACAGGCAAAGACGTTACTTCTAGCAAGATGGTTAAATGAGCAAGTTGGTGATCCATATGGATTGGAAGATATGTTCCGAGCTCGTGGCCTGCTAGAAATCCAAACCTTACGATTATAGATTTCTATTTTTGTTATTGATTCGTTATATTTCCTTTCTAATATGATATTTAGACTTACTGTAGTGTACTAAATGACTTTGCTATTCAGCATATTATCGTATCCTTAAAAAAAAAAGAAATTTTTACTAGGATATTTTCACAAATATGTACATATTACACATCCTATATATCAAACCTGAACAATTGGATACTTTTTGCAGTTCCTGACATAAGCAGGCGTTTTGATAAGAAAAAAAGCTCTTCCGAAGTGAAACGCAGGACACACATTAGAAAAAATAAAAGAAAATACTCACCATTTATTTTTCTTCTTAATGTAATCCTTTTCAGATAAATTAACTAAGTAGATCATGGGTTTTGACGTTAAAAAGAGATACTTATTCAAGATGTCAATCTGAAACAAGAAGAAATATATTCTTTTCAGCAGTTCTTCTTGAATGTTGTAAACAAATAAAAGCAAATTTTTAAGTCTCTTGAGTCTGACATTTGCAAAAAGCGAATTTTTTACTTTAAGAATACAGAAAATACCAAAAATAATTTGTAATTTAAAATGAAATAAGAAAAATGTCTACTAAAGTGATTAGTAAAGTAAATTACCGGCTATTACACTGAAACTCTATGAAAATTCACTCATAAGAACAACAGCACAAGTATAGAGTGTGTTCAGTAAGGAATGGCGTGATATGTTGAAAACGAATAAAAATTTTAATATTCCGAAAATTTTAGAATATATCTCCATTGCGGAAACATATTATCTTATATTTGTGTTTAAGATTAAATACACTACCGATCTCCTGTCGGTAGTTCGAAAATTTTGAAATATTCGGAATTTTTTGTCACAGTTCAAGACTCAGAAGATATTATAACCATGGACAACACATAACGAATTTCCAAGGTGAAATTCTGCCAGATGAGTGCTAGAAAGATTTTGGATGAAAATTACAGACACAAATCAATTAATTTTTCAGTAACAGTCAAAGCTGTGTTGAAAGAACTAGAGGCGTATAAATACAACTCGAAACTGATCTGGAGCTGTAAAAATACTCTAATACTCTAATAGGGTTGGCTAATAATCTATCCGTAATTTAGGTACCTGGGCACGCACTCATTCGTGGAAGTGAGCAAGCAGACAATCTTGCGAAAAAGGGAGCAATGGAGTAATTTTAAAAGCAGAACCTGGCATTGGCATAACATCAGCCTCAGACGTAAACTGCAAATTAAATTCTGGACATATCAGAACTGTCCTGGTTTCGTGCATGCGAAAGAGTGTACCTCTTTTAATCATGTCAGAATCAAGAAACTACTTCAACTTGACCGTAAAGTCAGGGTAATTACCATGTCTTTAAAGATCACAGTAGGTTTAAAAAGCACTAAACAGAATCGGAACCTTCGATGAAACTGAATGCCAGCTGTAGTTAGAAGACAAAGAGAGAGTTGAGTATATTTTTGCCACTACCCCGAAGACGCGAAAACAATCTCATTCAACAAATAGCTTAAAGGCCTGAACTTGTTGGATGAAATTTAAGATAACATCCGCTCTACAAAAGGTCTAATGCTCGCAGTAGACGAGACGAGTAATCAAATTCATAGGATACTATCTCTCACTAATACTATCTGTTGTATTTAAATTGAGAAATTTTAAAAATCTAAGACTAATGCAGGTGACCCTCGTCTCGGAACCTGAATGCTTATTAAATTTGAATTAACCTGGACGAATTAATAAGTCTCGTATCGAATTAATAACAGATGGTATTATGTAGAGAAGGTAAAAAAACAGTTTTACTTCATTAAAACTTAAATCTAAAAGACATATTGACAACAAATTACATCAATTTCTAACAATTTCAGCTTCATATGGTTTGTATTAACTGTTTTTAATGTTTCATGTACTGATCCAACCATTATAGCCCAGACTTAACCAACAGATTATACAGATATGTTTGTGCGGATTGTCACCAACACCTGTTTGCACATCAATTTGGTCTTCTATTTGTTGCAATCCTTCTCCTTTCTTTACATTTACCTTGCGAAAAAGGGCCAATACTTTTTAAAGTGGTAACCGCAAAAATAAACAATTTTTTGTCAAAATGCCGTCAATTCGAGAATCTATTGGCATGAAATGATTGCGTCGTTGTATTTCGGTTACACCGAGAAAAAAAGATGTGTTAATTCAACCAATAATTGGTTCACTCAACAAATTTTTGTATTTAAATATGCTCAAACCACCGGAATGTTTAAATCAATTACGCAGAATTAGTTGCACTAATGTTTCTAATCAATCTACAATTGTGGTTCATCCAATAATCTTAACGTTGAATTAAAATAAATGTTTGTTCAAATTGGCCCCACATGCATTCAGTCAACTAATTTTGTAGTTCCATTGACGATTAAAGCAAATAATTGTTTAATTTAACACATATAATTCAACTTAAATATGCGTTTTCTTTCAATGAGGTTACTGTTTTGCAATAAAATTTAAGGGTGCTGATTTAAACGAAAACTGGTTGAGTGAATGCAAAAAGTTCAAAATAATAATTTTTGTTGTACCGACATTTTCATTTTTCTCAGTGTACATTCTCTATAAATTAGACCTACATCGGTTTTTAATTTTGAAACAAACATAACTGTGGTATACCTAAAGGCATAAGTCTTAGGAAAACGAGAATGATGTTGAAGCTTTAACACTCTTTGATGTATTTTGTTTCCATAACGAGCGTCATAAATTTTACTAACAATTTATGCGGAATTCCGTGCAAATACTTATATATTGTACATTTATCATTGATTTATAGACGATTTATTAATTTATCCATGTTAATTATGTCTTAGACTTCTAAAATTTATCATTGTCTTAAAAAGTATAATATAACGGATGGGTTGGTAGTAGTCATACAAAAAGTTGTCACAAATACATTTCAGATCCTAAAAATCGAATATAGGCTAGAGGACAAAGAGTGCGTTTTCAACAAGTAAGAAGGAATGGCATTTTATCGCCAAGAAAATTATGATCACATTGGATGGTGGAGTAACAAATGCTTGAAAGTAAAGTCAAAATTATGTTAGGCAATCCCACTATAATCCAGCAGAGTACCTGTCTACATGTTTGAAAATTGTTTTTTGTTGTTGTTGCCACCTTAAAAACACGGTATTTGGATTTCCTGTGGCTAATCTAAATAACCGAATGAAAATAGCATTGAAGAAATTTATCAAACACCATCGACAATCGCAAGTGCTGAAATACGTTATTGAATCAATAACGTATGATTCCGTTAAAATAGGAGCTAGAGTGTATATAAAAGTGGACGCTTAGTTAAATCCTTTGTTGTTCATTATTGTATCTCTTAAGTACGTTTTCAATATGATTTCGTCAATAAAAGAGTGTTTTTTTTGTAATTTTTATTGTAAATGTAACTCTGTACTGCTGTCAATGATATTATAAAAAAAAGAATGTCAGAAATAATAAATCCTTTAAGAAAAAGACGTCTATGATACGTATTCATTAAAAATTCAATCAAAAACTTTCTAACAAACGATTTGCTTTATTTACCTCCATCCATTACATCATCAATTACACCTCAGATACTCTGTCGTTCTTGTCGAATTCTATTACATGATACAAAGTGACAGTTCCAATTGAATTCGCAGAGTCATCGTGAAAACAGAAAGAGAGCAAGAGATATTTTACCGGTCAAAGAAAAACGATAACGAAACCTGTTGTGGAGTCCCGCTGCGCAACCGCGGTGTCATTGCCGAATGTTTTGAAGTAAATCCACGGGTGGTGATATCATTAAGGCGCGTTTATCATTTATTACCTGTCACATTAGGTGCACACGCATCGTTTTCGGGCCAAAGATTCATTCATTCGTGAAACGCCGTGATTCAGCGGAAAAACTAAGAAATTCCAGCGATTACGGACGTGAAGGTGTTCGTATAATATCATTTCTTCATCTGAGTTGTACCTTTTATCCAACTGCTTTTTTTTAACAAGTATGTTAAAGTAACAAGAATTATTTGGTAACTACTTTGTTATTTTTTTTAAGTGCACATGTTGTCAAAAAATTTACATATAATCAGTAATTGCTAATAAATTTTCTTAGTCATCAATAAAGGAAGGAACTGAAATATCTACCTGGTTTGCAAAAAGATTTTCCAGTGTAAACTTTCCTTTCAAAAAACACGTTTTATGCAATCGGATAATATGATATGTTGCATACTGTTTTTCTAAAAAGACCCGTACGATTGGAACTTGTACTGTAACTTATGTTTCAGTTTATATTTTAAGTAAAATAATAACGAAATTTTCTTGTATGATTTGTCAATTATCCTACAAAATAGTAACAAGTATTTTGGAAACAGAGATGAGCTTTTATTTTTATATCTTTCAAAGTTTATAGTATTTCTGAAAGTGAACTGAAGTATTAAAAAAAAGAAAAAAAATATTTATTTATAGACGCAGTTTTTCTGAAGAAAGAAACATCCAAAATATATCAAAGACCATAAAGATCATTTTAAGTATGCATTAAAAATAGAAATATTTTATTACTCAAATGACTCAATAGTGGTAAAGATATAATGTGTACTAAGAAAAATAGGCTTTTCACAGAATAAATAAAAGCTAATACTCCGTGTGTAGTTTCGCTTTAACGCAAAAATATACCTTAACTTTATTTTAAAACTTATCTTTAAAGAGAAAACAATCGGCTATCTTATGAGCAATACTTTATTGGTCAGCAAAGACACTTAGATAAACTAACTATATTTCGACGCAACCACGCGTGTTTTTCAAGCTTTACATCAATTTGTGTGACCTAGTCATAAAAATGACAAAGCAGATGTTATAATTTAAATATAGAGTAAACATGAGAGCAATTAATGTATGAACGTCGTCGTTAAAAGTGGAGTATAACGAATGTTTATCCACTGGGCACACATTTGTGTTTTAGTTTAGCTTACTTAACTGTTATTTTTTTGACTCTAACATTAATTTCATATCAATTTGGCGAAATGACAATTCATAGATTAATGTTCTAGCTATTCACTGCGTGCGCAGTTAAAAGACTTCCTCACATCCCCTCTCCCTAACTATTCGGTTATCTTATTCTTTTGCGCTAGAATATGTCAGAATACGTTTAATATTTGGTCGTACACTTTTGTAAAACAAGCGTAGCAGTGACATCTACTGGATGAAAAGTTGCTGTCGATTGCATTCTAGACGACTGGAAATGGGAAGCCGCAGAACAGATTTATTAACGTTCGGCGAATTGTTATAGTTCAGTTGAATTAAATTGAGCCTGATATTCTTTCTCTCGTTTTATTTATGAAATTTGTAAAAGTAATATTAAATCCAACATTACACTTGGATTTAAGGAAAGGGGAAATAATAAGACAATGCTTATTCGATAACTGAAATCTATTCATGCTTCTCTTCTATTCATACTTATTTTTATATAGAAGCATCAGATAATGTAACTATATAAATTTCAGTGACAGAGCTCATAAACAACATCAAAAGAAAGAAAGAAAACAAAATGAAAAGCAGTTTTAAAAGTCAATAATCAAATAAAATAACAAAATAGATTTTTGATGTTTCGGATATTTATTAATTAGCTCACTCATAAAATTCCAGGCAACAGTAATAATCGTGGAATAAAAGTCCTTAGGATGTGCTAATTTTGTGCGAGCGAAGGTTTTGCACTATTATTAAATCGGCAGGCAATTTGTTTAGATGTCATTCCACTAATGCACAAAGTTATTTCGATATCACTGACGTTTTTCGCTAGGACATTTTTATTTTTGTTATTTATTAATGTAAACGTTGTTTCAAAATGTCGAATTGTATTACGAATAATAGTCGTGCTAGGAATTGATCTTTGGGGATAATTTACTTCAAATAAATCGTCTGTAACTTCTGTGAATTGTTCACAGCAAAATTGTTCCCCCCATAGCAGACGGAATGAGACGAAATGATTTAAATTGAAAAGATCGACGTGGTGATAGCATTTTGTAGTAGTTAGACAAAGATAGAGAGATAAGAGAGTGCTTACCGTTAGACAGCGATGGAGATGGTAAATCGGAGCGTATATCTGACACACAACCGCCCAGCAGAATAACATGCGTATTTCTCGACTTTGTTAACTAATAGAAATCATATTTTCATCCTCCTTTTATTCATATTACGGCAATCGACAGGTCGAAAGTGAGCTCTTGGTATGTTCGATTATAAAGGCTAATATTTTACCCTAATTATCTCCATATAAATAAATAGAAGACGTTCTTTACTAACAGCAAAATTGTTACACAGAACTGTCCATGGAACTATCCCTGTCACGTATACATATTTATATTGCATTTACTATCATATAGGCGCCATGATGTCATCACAGTATGTACTTACCATAACTTGAAAATGACGTTTGTCAAAATCACGATAGTGTATTTATACGGATAGTTTTCTTTATTTGTTTTTATTTTTAGTAATCTTTTTTTTTTCTTTTGGGAATGTGGGTCGGAAGAATAATTGACCTAATTTCTTTTTCGAATATGTATAAACTTGGATGATATGTTTGGGACGGAAAACAATCGCAGTTTGATATAGGCGTAGCACTATAATAACCAATAACGCTCACATTTAGCGCTCATTGCCAACCCCTCCTTCTGTTTTATTTGCAGAGGGTACGTTTTAGTATCATTCATACCGATTTTACAATTTACATTTATTTGCATTATGGGAATAGTATAGCTACCTGTTGTATTGAAAATGTCTGGACGATCGCGTAAAGATGATTATTATACCGATCAAGAATTATATGAAATGTTGATGAATAGCGATAGTGATGACGAAGTTTTAGATGAAGATCGGATGCTGATATTTCAGAAAACGAAAATAATGACCTAGACCGTAACTACTCATCAGAATCAGCTGATGAAGACGAGGTAGTTGTGCCACCTAGGAAAAGAACAAAAACGGATGGTAATGAATTCAAATGGAGTCGAGCGGGTTTAGATCCTAAAATCCATGAGTTCAATAACGAAAATTCAGGTTGCCAAATAAGCAATATTGTAGAAAATCCTTGGGCGTTAGATATCCTTGAAGTTTATTACGGAAAGTTTTATTCAAACGATAATTGAGCAAACTCAAAATGTACTACAATCTATTTATAAAAAATAACCCGGCAAATGCACTAAAACATTATAAACCTCCAACGGGTTTTCTTTGCTTATGCCGCTGGTCAAAAAAAAAAAAAAAAAATCAAGGATTACTCATAGGATTAGTCTAAGAATCTTATAATAGAAACTCCACGTGATCGGTACTTATTGATACTAAGATTTCTGCAATTTGCCGAGAATTCTAACGCGAATATAGATGATATGCTGTTAAAAATTCGATGCATCGTAAACCATTTCCATACAACTATCAAGAACTACTTATATCCTTTCCAAAACATTGTTATAGATGAAAGTTAATTACTTTTCAAGGAATGATTATCATTTCGGCAATATATCCCGTCAAAAAGACACTGATTTGGGGCGAAGCTTTTTGTTATGGTTGATTGCGAGACGGAATATATCCTAGATTTTATTATCTATACCGGTGGAAGTAGAGTCGAAAGAACGAGGTCGAAAAATCAACATGTATTATTGATTACAACGCAAACATGGGAGGAACTGATAAAACAGATATGCTTTTGAGTATCACGGAATCTGTAAGAAAAACTGTAAAGCGGTATAAGAAGGTATTTTTTTCATTTAGTGGAGTTTGCTGTTTTGAATTCTCATGCTGTTATAAAATGAAATCAGGCGAAAACATCTCTTGGTTGGATTATCTGAAAAAAATCATAAAAAATTTGATTGAAAAAGTACCATAAAGTCAAACCAAGGAGTTCTAGCACCAATAGACCAAATGATGGACATTCTCCACTCCGATTGACTAAACGGCATTTCCCATCAACCTTCCCACCTAAGCCAAATACAAAAAAAAATCAAAAGCAATGTATTGTTTGCTCCAATTACGATAACGAAGAGCAACCACTTTTACTTGTAAAAAATGTGGTGTTGCTTTATGTATAGATGTGTTTTCAAATATATCACACCGTTTTAAAATTTTGACTTACATCCACGTTTTGATGCCGAAAGAATATTATCTGCGTATTTATGGAATACCGCCTACTTTGTTTTTCGAGAGCTTCTTTCTGTTTCTTCTCGTCAAATTTATAATTGTCAGTATTAAAACAAATACTTTTGTTTATTGAATATGTTATTATTTTATGTTGTGTGTGTGTTAGTTTTTGAAAAATTACTTCAGATTTTGTTACTCGTTTATAACCTCCGTGTGTTTGTTGAATAACTTTTATTTTTATATTTTACATGTTCTCCTGTATAATTTGACGTTTTTGAAATTAGAGTTTCGCGTTTTTATTTTCAGGTACTTAATAAAAAATACAATTTAACATTTTTAAAAACAAATAATTTAACATTTACGGACGTAAACGATCGCAGTCGACACGCTATCGACGTCCACCCAGCCGGCTGCGACTGTTTTTATGTATCATCGCCGTTCCGAAAAGGTTAAGCGCTCAAGTTTTGCCTGCCTCGAATCCTGCCTCAGATAGGTTTGCAATTAAATTAGATGTATTTATTATTCGCTCACGAAGAAATTTTAGGGAGACATGAATTTTGTATTTCGGTGTATATAAAGGTGTCCCAAAATGAACGCAAGATTTGAATTTGCCGCCATTTGTGCAGTAAAGTGTTTGCAACCCTGAAAAAAAACAATTCGACAGCTGACAGTTTAGGGTTAGTAAAAATGGAGCATTACACGATAGAACAATATGTCTTCATTATTGAACAATATTTCAAAAATAATGAAAGCTTGGCGGCCGCAGTTCGAAAATTTCATACAACATATGGTCGGAATAGTGTTTTAACTTCGTCAACTGTGAAGAGATTAATTGAAAAATTCAGGGAGACTGGATCCGTTGGAGACGCCAAACACACTGGTCGTCCAAAAACAAGCCGTTCAACGTCAATATCGAAGCAGTGCGTGAGAGTGTCGGTGACAATCCAGGAACCTCAATTCGGTGTCGTGGACAAGAATTGCAAATTTCAAGAAGCTCTCTACAGCGTATACTCACTAAAGATCTGTGTCTCCATGCTTACAAAATTCAAATAACACAACAACTGAAGCCTAATGACCATGCACAGCGAAGAGATGAATGGCTTACTGAACATAAAACAAATGGATGCTGATTTTTCGAGCAAAATTATCCTAAGCGATGAAGCACATTTTCACCTTGATGGCTTTGTTAATCGCCAAAATTGCCGCTTGGCAAATTGGCGTGCTGAGAACCCACATGTGATTGTCGAAAAACAAATGCATCCACAACGTGTCACTCTTTGGTGTGGATTTTGGGCTGGAGGCATAATTGGACCATACTTTTTTGAAAATGAGGCTGGTCAAGCAGTGACTGTTACTGGTGCTCGATATCGCGACATGATAACACAGTTCCTTCTGCCGAAATTGGAAGATATTGATGTAGCCAACATGTGGTTTCAACAAGACGGTGCCACATGCCATACTGCCCGTGAAACAATTCAATTACTGCATGAGACATTTCCAGGTCGTGTACTCTCTCGTTTCGCTGATCAGAATTGGCCCCCTAGACCGTGTGATTTAACACCATTAGATTCCTTTTTACGGGGTTAGTTAAAATCACAGGTCTATGTCAACAAGCCCACAACCACCCGTGCATTAAAGGAGGAGATTCAACGCTGCATCAGCGAAATTCAGCCACATTTATGCAGAATGGTTATGGAAAATTTCGACAAACGATTGCGTATGTGCCTGCAAAGCCGTGGAGGCCATTTGCCCGATGTGTTATTCCATAAATAACCCTATCCTATGTACTTCAATAAAAAAATAACAATCAAAGACTAAAAACTGTGTTTTCTATTTAATTCAAAACTTGCGGTAATTTTGGGACTTCCTTTAGATATGTATTGATATATAATACGAAATATAAGAAAATATTTTTTTTTTTAAACATTTTGTTTGGATTTATTACTATTACAAAAAATATTTTATTTCAATCTTCGCTTCATTTTAATTTTAATCTGTTGTACTTTTGTTCATTTTATTTTTATAAATGAGTACTTTATTTATGCAATCGTTACAATTTTTATTTTTCTTATTAATTTGTTAATACGAAACCATTCGCCATTATTCATTAAAGAGTTTGTGAGGCGAGGTCTGTTGTTTGTGTGATTAACCTTAATTTTCAATAAAAAATATTAAATTTAGAATTACTTACGTCATTGGTATGCCAATCTGCGAATCTTAGGTGCTGTTTCTGGTCCACCAAGATGCTTTTGACTTTCATCAATGTATCCTGCAAGAAGAAAAAAAGAACCATTCGTAATGCATGTTATGGTGTATTTTTTGGGTATTTTCCTATGCGATCAGTATACATGGCACTCGTTCAGACAGGGGTCCAGTAATAAGGCGACACCCGTGGTCCGGACGGCCCGCGACTGCCTATCTCACAGCGGGCGCCGTCACGCCCCGACCTTCGCTCGGCTTTCGTTCCTGTCCCTCAAATTACATACATGTTCACACTAATCGAATTAGCACTGGTCGCGGGCATGGCTTTCGTATTGGGTCACGGGGGTCGAGATGACGGAGCAGGAAAAAATAATCATCGATAGGATGATTGAATATGAATAACGTTGTGATTGCTTTCGAACAATAAATTGAATAAAAGCGTGGCGTATCATCGAAGGCATTTACATACCTACATACAGTGATGTTATGATATTTACGATTAGAAAATGTTTTTTATCTTATGGTGAAATTCTGAATAAAAAGCGGTAAATGGCTGGTTACAAATTTACCTACAGAAATAATTATTCCGTACGAGTTTCTACTAGTTTATATTAAATACGTAAAAAATTGAGGGAGTAATTCTTAAGGGGGGTTTTGAAAGAAAAATAAACATCCGCCTCCTTCTTGTTAAGATATGACTCCTTGAAGGGAGTGCCAAAAACATCTTTTTTTTTTACTTTTTTCTTAAGTAGGAAATAAGTAACAGATTATTTCCTAAAAAAAGTAAAAAAAAGATGTTTTTGGCACTCCCTTCAAGGAGTCATATCTTAACAAGAAGGAGGCGGATTTCTTAAGTAGGAAATAAGTAACAGCAATAGAATTAAGACTGGGTTTTCGATTTACCACTCTAGAGCACTCTTGGAGCACTCAGATTATAAAATCTGTGTTCGGTTTGTCTAGTGACCTTACTTCTACGTCGATTAGCGTGTTCGATTATGTCTGATGCTCTGTTAAAAAGCACTCTGAGAGTGCTCCGCAGTGATCTGATTCGTGAGACAAATCAACGTCGAGTAATTGGTAAAACATAACCTAAATCATACGAAAGTAAATATGGGAGCAGAATGTTTAGCGCTGTTAGAATCATCTGGTGACAATGATATTCTATTTGAAAATATAGCCTTTTTGGAGTGATCGCAGTAGGGGTTAGGAGCAATTATAAAAGTAACCAAAATTTTGGTAAAACAGGCGCAAAGTTCAAACGAATTAAGTTGATTTACGAGTGTAATTGTTAGTTTAGTTACTGCAATTATTTTTTCTCTAAATTGTATTCTGTTGTATTGTGTGGGTCTGTTTATACAGATGTTTTGCCTATTAGTGTATTCGAAAAAAAAAATCGTCAATGTTGTTACTTTAATAAAAATTTTGTTAGTGTGTGTGTGTTTTTTTGTATACCGAATTCAATCGTCGTGGAAAAGCAGATCTCTTTTCGCATGTTACGCATTTACTTTACTTTTTTATAATATTGTTTTCATTCATTGCATTTCAGTTTTATTAATTTATTTTAAATTTTAAAAATTATTTGATAAGCGTTTTCAAAAAAAAAGCGGACAGTTTTTAACCGCCAAGTGTGAATAATGTAGATAATCTATTAATCTTATGAATGGTGTACGCACCTAAATGTATTTTTTGCGTTTACTATATGGCGCTACGCCATATCTTCGTTCCAATGTCCTGGTAATAAAATTTCTATCGAATTTAAGCTTTATTTTGCCAGGCGGCCCAATATGCAAACAATGCATGCTCCATCTATAAAAGAACGTGCAAAGTTTGAAATTGTGACGTTTCATCACCACCGAAAATTGCTACTCATTTCTTTTAACTATCATAATCTTTAGTACGGAGAATTATTTTTAATTTCTTTTTCCTTAAAATGATCTATAAAAAATTTCTGTTCGAGTGATGTCTTTCGATTCTCATCATAAAAAAAATCGTTAAAAGAAAAACATCAGTCGATGGAAAATTTAAACGTTAACATTTTTATTTCTTAATTTCTTTTAATTTTGTTATACTATTCCTATTAATATAGGGAAAAAACTTACCGAGTGTAAGAATCTATAGAGTGAAAACCCAGCCTTAAATAGCCGTTTTCTGCTCTTGAGAAGACACTCATAAATGAACCTCGCGAACTGTCAGTCGCAGGTTTTGATGAAACTTTGTCAGATTGTATACTCCATGGAATGTTACTTAAGAACAGTTTCTGTTGCGGCGGAACTTCAACTTCTGGGGGTTGGGGACGCCCTTGAAATTCGTCCAAAATTTCGTTTATATAAAATACCTTTTAAACGGTGAAAAATAGGAAAAAAAGTTTCAATGGCGGACTTGCACCGTTTCAAGAACCCCTTCGGCTGGTATATATATATGTTTATATACAGGTGTTACAACAAACCCAAACGACGTATATTGAGCTTAGTTGATCGAATTTCAGAAAACTTTTATGAGCACTGTTTTTGTTATCAAGCAATGTACACAAAAGTGATTTAGATGGTTATATAGGGTGTCAACAATATTATGAATTTTGGTGTTAGTTCTTTATTCTAATGAGATATTCTGTATATTATTATATAGCTGCATTGTACGTCTAAAATCAGTCTAAAATTATACCAGATGCTACACGCGCATATATGATAGTTTTCGAGTTATGCACCTTTGGATGTAGTATATTATCCTCGGCATTAAGTAGAAGGAAAATAGGTCATATCACGAATTAAATGTAATTAATTTTGGAGATATTTTACTAACGGACAATACGTTTCACTTGCAGATATTTTTATTTTATCCGCGACAATGTAGCCTGAATAATTTGACACCGCTCAGTGTACAACATATGTAATTTTTTTAAATAAATTAGTTCATATCGTATTGCAGTGCCGGTAGCTAACATGGTTCACATTAATCCAGCAAATATTATTCATCTGCTGATACTGTCATATTATAGGCAATATCGTGTAACTACATACATATATACACCCTGTATAATACTCTTGTATACATTGCATGATAACAAAAACGGCGATTATAACCAATTTCTGATATTCGGCCAAATAAGCTCAATATACGTCGTTCCACCCTTATATAAATATTTATACCAGCCAAAAAAACCTCTTCAAACGGTGCAAGTCCGCCATTGAAACTTTTTCTATTTTTCACCGTTTAAAAGTTATTTTAAACGAAATTTTGATCGAATTTTAAGGGCGTTTTGCACCCCTTAAGATTGAAGTTCCGCAACAATAGAAAATGTCCGTGAGTAACACTCCAAGGGGTTTACAAATCAACAAAGTTTCATTAAAATGCACGAGTGACAGTTCACGAGATTTCCTTGACAGTGGACATTTTATTAATTTCTCCCTACGATTCTAAGAGATAAGAAAAGCCGCCCCTACAGATTGCTTCGCACGTTACTTTCTGTCTGAGTAATATCCTCATTTTTTAATATATTTTGATTCATTTTACAACAGAAAAGGTCTTTTGCATTTTTTTTCGTAAATTTGGCGGTTTTTCAATGATTTGCATGGTGTAGAAATTTAATCGAACTGTATATTGTAATTTCACTAGTAGGCGGCTGTAAGCTTGACGTTTTATAATTGTTGTCAGTTAGGTGTTTTGACAATTGAACTCAGGCTTAAGTCTATGTCAAAGTGAACATTTTGATGATGATTTTTCGTCAATAAAAATTAAACAATAATAAAAATGCCGGTAAATATGTTTTTTCTAACTAAATTAAACTAAGAGATGAGAAAAAATTGCCGTGCGCTTTACCGCACTAGAGTCCACTAAATTAACCTACTGTTACATTGGTACAGGTAATGCTGTATTTATAGTTGACAGAGACAAAAATATTTTTTGCTGTTTATAACATAAATAATATATTAGCTAAATTCAAAATCTTTATATCCGTCGCTGTACTTAAATTAAAATTCCTATAATATTTCTTCATGAATGTTTGCAAATTAGTTCTGTTGTTCAATCACTTGGGCTATTTTTTTTTCAATTTTCCATTCTTTGATTTGCTCATAACTACAGCCACGACGCAATAAAGGTTAGTGGCTTGAAGCGGCAAATCCATTTGCTATTTATTGTTAGTGTAGAGTGCATAGACGAAGAGCTCCAGCAAAAGTCAGAATGCTTGGCATATATAAGCCTGCAATTTTCAAATGCGTATATATACGTCATTTTCATTTTTTGTTTAAAGTTAATTTTTTTCACATTGTTCACTACTTGTATTTTGCGTTCTACATAATTTATAAATATCATAAGCAAATAATAAACACCATATATCAACATACATAAAACATGCCAAATGCACATTATGTACAGTGGGTCGCTTTTTTAATGTCCTGCTCGGAGAGATATCAAACTTTTCTTTGGAGTGGCTTATACGTTGTCGCTTCGACCGATGTCGAGAATCTAAATATTTCCGTTCCTAAAATAACAAACCCTAAACGCGATTAAATTTATGACCTTTTTTTGATAAGCCCTTTTATTTCAAGAAAATACAGCAAAATAATTAGGGTAGCTGTAAATATAACATAAATAAACATTCAGAAATAACACAATCAAGCAATTAATATCGTCAATTTCTCCTCCTATATGTATCTCTACTATATGCGATATGTTTTATATCTTCATAACACTTTAAGCAATTTTGAAAGAATTTTGAAGATTCAGATTTAATAAGGGATTTTGATTTCATTTCTTAATTATAAATGTCTGTGATTGCCCTTACTTAGAGGATTTGATATCCTCTAACGTTTGAATCCATCGACATGAATACATACCATGAAGTCCTATACGGGAATCTGTAGAAAATAAATATTTTCTGTTAAGTTACAGCTTTAAGCATTGGCTATTTTTTGAGAATCCCATCACTATAGGTTCCCATTAAGAGATAATCATATAGCGTTGTTGATATACTGTAATAGTAGTTTGTTCAATTGTCTTTGACTATCGTTTTATTGAACAATATAATAATATAAAGTGAGTTGGTGTTTGGGTTGTACCGTCGTCTGCTGAATTGTTTAAACCCGACGTATCAGCAGTGTTCCTGTCATTATCAGAGTAAATCTGATAGGACTCTGGCTTTCTGAATAACAATTTCTCATAGGTAAATATTCTATGATTATCTTCGCAAACATGTTGAAATTATGTAGTGTTTTAAAATATTTAGTTATTTGTTATATATTTGCTTTAAAATTTGGATCGTATGTTCATAGATAAAACACTTTTGCATTGACAAATGTGCTTCTTGATGTAATGCTTTGTAAAAATCGAACAGACGTTGCACGTAATTTAAAGTGTTATTTAAGAAATTATATTATTCTGGATCACACACAGATTCAAAGCACCTGAATGAGGACACAAGGTATCCAAATATGAAGACTTAATTTATTCATGTTAACGATCTAAACAGGATCGGACATATATCATGTTCGGCCAAGATAAGTACTTATACTTACACATTTACATCGCACAAATTCTCACCATCAATGATAAATAATATAACGGACCATCACTTCTGTCAATAATATCTAATAATATCAATGTTACATACAAACAGCGCCTGTGAAGCAATGACTGATAGCATCAGCTCTTGGTGAGAGCTTGGGGCAAATCATAATGAAAATCTGGGATCATAGGGCGATGCGTGCGCCCCTGTCGCGTCATTATCATAAAGGCTCGCGCCAAACATATACAATAAACAATAGAACAACACTTCCATTATCCGGCAGGTGTCTCCCCATTCTAAGAACGACAGATTTATTTCTTTTCTCGTTTGTACTCACAGCGCGGCACATGGATAGAACAAGAATTCTTTAGTTGCAATGTCATCATATATACATTTCCTTTTGTTTTCTTGACGAATCCGTTACAAGGATGCGATATGTTGTGGAATTAATATAGGTATATCACAAATTGTAACTGTCGTTCAAATAGAAGATAAAGTATTTGAAAATCAACGAAAAAATACCCTTTAAGAGGTAAATTTAACAGGCTGCTAAATGTTAGATTTGGTACCGTCATTGTCAATTGATAGTGGGGGCCTCTTGAAGTACTTTTGTAAAATATTAGCCCTATTATTAATTTTTAAGGGGCAAGGGGGATAGTTTTACATCTCGCATGAGTATCAGAAAACGCAGGTAGCTTACAAGTCCTTAATAGCGTACTGGTAGAGCGTCTGGCGTGTAATCCGTGTGCCTCAATTCGAATCTAGCAGCGAAATGTTTTTTTTTTATGCTTTATGTTAATCAAGGTATAAAAGATTTAATTTGCACAGACTGTTGATAATATTCTTTAAATAGGTATGTGTGAAAGTAAATATCGCTAATTAGTAACATTTAATTTATTTTGGTCGATTGAAGAAAAAAATTAACAACCTGACAGTGGGGTAACTTTGTATCTCCTAAATTATTATTATTTTTTAATGTTAATTTGAAGCATATTCAATAGGCAACGGGAGAGTGGGGTACTCTCATTCATTCATTCATTTAGTTAGGGTGGGCACCTATAGTCCGTGCACTTGAGCTAGGTGCTCATTGTACCGTCCCTATTAAATCTCTTACTTCCACTTGAGCAGCTTGGTGTTCTCTATAAAGCCCAGTATCTTGCCCAGTGGAAACTTAAGAACCCTCGAGTGCTCCAATAAATCCTTCCTGAAATATTTCAGCCTGAGTACCTTCAATTCCTCACATGTTTGTTCCTGTAGTTCGCATCTTCTGCACCATGGTTCGCATACTCGACCTATGTTGTATAGATGCTTTTTCAGGGGACAGTGTCCAGTTACCAGCGCAGTAATGGTTTTAGCTTCTTTCTTGCTGCGTCTGAGCAGGTTATCAGAGAATCCAGCATCCCTATCCCCTATTAGCGCTTTAGTACGGAGTTGACCTTCAGTAGACCTCCATTTCTTTGTACTTTCTTCATCTAACCAGGTCAAAATCTCCCTTCTTGCGGAGTCCTTAGTAATCCCACATACGGGCTCTGGACTTATGAAGTGTCTTTTAGAGCCTTTCTTGGCTAGTTCTTCGGCTGTTACTTGCTCTTTATATCCTTATGCCCCGGCACCTAAATCAGAGACACCGTGTAGTCTCGTGCCAGTGTATTGAGAGATTGTTTGCAGTCTCTAACTAGTTTTGACCTAGTTATAGGGTTCAAGACTGCCTTGAGAGCAGTCTGACTGTCAGTCATTATACTTATTGTTCTCCTCATGCAGCCTCTTTTGCAATCATTTCTGCACAGGCTGCAAGGGCAAGATGCTTTCATTGGGGCTCGGCTCACAAATAGCGGCTCCTATACCCTGGCTGGATTTGAACCCGTTCGTGAACCAGCTATCAAGGGCAGTGATCTCACTACGTGCCAGGTCTCTGTTCGGTATTCATATTTCCCTCAATTTTTTTTTTTGTTTATTTGCTAAAACTACGATAATTTGAAGTAATTACAGAGCTAAGTATGATGTAAATTATCTTCAGAGAAGAAGCACAATGGATGGGGATACATTATGTCTCCATTTTTTTATATTATAATAATTTGAAGTATAATCAAAGATGACGCAAATCATTTTTGAAGATACAAGTGTTCGGTATAAAAATAAAGGAGCTGCGTTCTACAACATATGGTTAAACAACTTTATTCGGAATTTCTGCAGACAGGCGTTTAATTTCGCAATTTTTTTCCCCAAATATTAGATCTAACAGTGTTCTTTTGGTTGATTCTTGGAGCGAACATTGTGTTACCGCACACAGAAATTGGTGTCAAAAGATAAAATGAATAGTTTAAATACAGCTAAAAAAGAGAAATGATGCAATTTCTCAATGGGTTTGGTTTCAGGCTTCGAAAAATATCAATAAGAATGTATTTGATACATAGATTATTATAAAGTACGACCATAGATTTGCATCAGAGGAACAACATTATTAAGCTATAATCGTCAACGCACAATCAGCTTTCGTCATCAGAATTTCAGGTCTTCAAGTACTCGTGAATCAAAATCAAAATGGAAATTTGTTGCTGAAGAAAGCTCATTTCTTCAAGAGGACGGAGCCCCATCCATATTATGCTCTGCCTGTACGAACTTGGCTTAATCAGAGGTTTTCTGACAAACGGATCGGAAGAAGGGGCGCTATAGAATGGCCAGCGAGACTACCAGATTTAATGCCCCTTGTTTTTTTTTTTTTTATGGGAGCATCTAGAGACCCTAGAGTATAAAGCTCAACCTCAAAGTATTCGTGATGTTAGGCGTAGAATAGTGGAAGAGCGTGAGAGGATTACCCAAGAGACGTTTCAAAAAGTAGAGAAGAAGGCTTTACCATTGTCTTAGCAATAATGGGGAGCATTTTGAACACCTGTAAAATTTGCATTACAACGGTTTACTAACAATGAGCCTAGAGGCCTGTTATATTTTCAAGGTAAGAATACCTTCCTATCCGCCTATACAAACTGTTATTTGAGGAATGCAAAAGAACATATGGAAAATGGTGGTTACCATTTTTTTTTATGAAACTGATTATACTTACAAACTCAGGTTTCATCTTCTTATCTCCCCCTCGTAGAACGTTTCTCTCAAGTTTCTCCAGGTTCTTCGTTAGCATTTCTTCGTCCTTCAGTCTTAATTCCTCACCGATGATTTCCAGATCTCTAATTGGATTGACCTCACCCTCAACGTGCGTTACATCATCATCTTCGAAAGCTCCTGAAAGCCAAACACGAATGTTTTCGTTAAGACTTATTGGTATGTTACAAGCATTTCTATAAACTCACGACAAAGGTGGAAAATTGCATCACAAGCGCTTATGTGCGACAGGAAAGCGTTTCCTAATCCCTGCCCTTCTGATGCTCCCTTCACCAAACCAGCTATATCCACTACGTTGAGAAACGCTGGAACTTTACTAGAAATAACGAATTAACGTAATATATAATTATCACACAGTAGAAGTAATAATATGTTAGTTGTCACAAAGTAAAGCATGCGTCAAAATCAATGATGCCCTATTGTCTTCATACAACTTTTACGCCTTAAGTTACGACCCTTCGGGCTTCAAACTTGAAAAAGCATAAGGCTTTAGTTTTAGGAAATTAAAACAATTGCGAGCAAAAGTTGGATTCTAGTGATTTGTGATGCTAGATTCGCTATAATCTGCTAGAAACCAGCAGCGCTATGGAGAATTCTACAAATGAATCTTTATGCTGGATTTATTCGATTTCAAACAGATTTCATAGTCAGCTACGATTTTCTTTTGCGAATAATAGCTCATATTGATATTGAATCCAATTGTTTATCTCGCATTTTATTGGTAAATGTGGTCTACTGTATTCTTAATGGTGGATTCAATCTTAAAACTATCACATTTGGGCGACAGAAAATCATTCAGAAAGGTCTTAGTGACCAACGACTTGCTACTTGTGGTGGTTTAACGGGTAATTTAATCATTGGGTGGTGCTTTTCGTGAAAATTTTGAATAGTGAAGTCGTGGCTGTAACTGTTGCAAAAGATGATTGCAAAATTTAAGAAATTATGAAATTTTCACAGTTGCAAAGCAAGGATCTAATTGAAGACATTAGGAAATATTAAGCAGTTCTGCGCATTTACTGAACAATTAAAGATTTGCTAGCTTCTGTTTTACAGAAAAGTGTTTTGTAAAAGTGTGAAAGGAAAAAATCACTGTTTAGGAACGTCAGAAAAAATAAAAGACGGGTATGAGAAGCATATCGTTCTAATTCAATGGAAAATATTATATAATACGATATAAACTTGAAGAAAAGGTTGCTGCATTCATATTGTCGAAATGGTGATCATATATTAAATAAACTACGTGCTAAAAAA
Source organism: Protaetia brevitarsis (assembly GCA_004143645.1). Taxonomy (NCBI): domain Eukaryota; kingdom Metazoa; phylum Arthropoda; class Insecta; order Coleoptera; family Scarabaeidae; genus Protaetia; species Protaetia brevitarsis. The sequence goes on along the minus strand of RXPK01000153.1, from coordinate 1,823,672 downwards.
ATTGCAACACTAAAATTTTGGCAAGTTTCAAGTAGTAAATCATAACTTTAGTTTTTAGTAGTAAATCATAATAATTTGAAAAAATAACAACAATCAGCAAAAATTTATCAATGAAATGTCACATCCCCACTATTGTTTATGTACTGTCTAACATTACGAGGCATGCTCTCAATGTGATGATCAATGGAATCTTTTGCGATCCCATCCCAGGCTTGCTGTAGATGACGACGAAGTTCCTGCAAGGTGTTTGCTACTTGTGGTAAACGCCTTATGTAGCGCGGTATCATATCCTACACATGCTCGATCGGGTTTAAATCCGGAGAGCGAGCAGGCCAAGAGGATAATTCTTCCTCTTTGTGTATGAAGTTCTGACAGATGTGGGCAATATTATTATCAGCGACTCTTTACATGCAGCAAGTTATTTTGTTAAGATTTAAGCATTTTTTTTTTTGGCACGTAGTTTAGTTCTAATAAACAGTGTCGAATACATATCCTATATATATTATTCGAAAAATTACATTTCTGTTTCTGATTTCTGTTATTGGCTTAACTTTTGGATGTTACATTATAGATTTAATTATTATTATCATTATATATTAAATCTGAATGTGTTTGTCAACTGGTATCACATTCACAAACTTCATTTGAACGTAGACAAATGCTCTATTATATCTTATATACGACTAGTATCTCCTGTCATATCCAACTATACTATGAATGGCACTCCTTTACAGAGGAAATCAGAAGTTAAGGATCTGGGAGTGGCGTTTGATAGTCGACTTACTTTTAAATATCACATAGAGATGCAATGTGCGAGTGCATTACGATCACTGGGATTTCTAATACGTGTATCCCGCTATTTCACCGACATAAACCTCATCAAGACCTTGTACTACGCACACGTTATCAGTAAATTAAAGTATGCTGCTTTAGTTTGGTACCCCATATATGCTTGTGACGCATTACAACTTGATCATGTTCACCGCAAATTTCTAAATTTCTTAGTTTCAAAAAAGATGGAATCTACCCAGAAAGAGGAATTTCACAATGTCAGCTACTAGAACACCATGGCATGCTTTCCCTAACGGATAGAATACATTGTGTGAACAAGCTTTAATTAAAATACTAAATAGCAAAATTGATTGTTCATACCTCTTAGAGAAAATTGCATTTTATGTATCACGTGTGAACACTGGGATAGAAACCAACTTCAGATTTACATTGGCAAAAACCAACACATTAAAGCGAGCACCGATAAGTACTATGATGAGATTGGGAAATGCCACATCCTTCATTAACTGTTCTCTCATTTTATTATTATATTCCTTTTTAATTTACATTCTCAATTTGTTTTTCAAATTTAGCGTTTATTGTACTTTATTTTCATATTTTGTATATGCACACAATTGTATTGTTTTGTACTTTTTTTATGTGTCCTCAAATTGGATCAATTTGACCTGTTGGACATCAAATATATTATTATTATTATTATTATTATTGTTATATATTTCGTAGGTACTTTGTAATAACCTCATGGGCTTTGTAGTCGGTTATTGCAGATCTTCCTGCCTCTTAAACCTGAATTTATGAAAAAATAATCTGAATTAATTGTATTAGTATAAAGCCATCGAGAAAAATCATAATTAGGGTAGACTATGAAATGTAAATGTTTTGGGTTGGTATTGTAGCCATTTCCACATAATGTTAATGACATTTATTACTTGAGGCTTTCATTGGAAACAAAGTTTATAACCCCAAAATGATACTGTAGCATAAAGAGAAATACATTATTCACTTAATTTTGAAAAGATAATCAAATTTTTACATAAAACTACAGAAATTCGTCGTATGTGCTGTTGCGCCACCTTATTAAAAATATCTATTTTGTCATTTTTCATCATCTAGTTAAACTAACTGACCGAGTATTTCATTCCTATATCATGTAGCGGTAAATGTGCTTTAAAAAAGTGGGACGCACCGTCTTCTACGACATATTCCAATCCAAACATCCACTTTTTGGAGATTTTATGGGTTTTCAACACAAAGATGAGGATTTTTCGATGATCACGATCTCATATTCCGTGAATTTACATATCCAGGAAGATTAAACCACGCCTCATCTGAGAGAAAACGACTATGTCTAAGATTAGATTATTTTGGAATTATTATTGGATCATTGACGAATGGAAACTCGTCTTGGATAATCCACTGAAAGCTCATAAAAACATTGCAGGTTATATACATGATAGTGTAAGTTTTTCTTCAGAATTTCAATTTTCAAATTTGTTTGTTGGACCTTTACTCAAATCCTCTCATGACTTCAAAGAATTTGTCAAAATATTGTAAAAACTATTGTAGTCAAACACTAATTCAAAATGTTCGCGAAAATTAGTCATGCATTCTGAAATTGCATATTCCCACTCGCCATTTACTTTCACACCTGTACGGACTACGGAAGCAATATTATTTTTTACTCTCTGCTCTGTGTTGAATTCCATTTTTTTCATTTTAATGAAATTTAATAAAAGTGTTGAAAGATTTGACACAAAATAAAATGTCAAGGAATAAATGACATTAGGTGGAAGTGGCTAAAGTTCTAAGCCAAAGCATTTGCAGCTTTAATCATGATTTTTCTCGATGGCTCGATGTATACTGTACAGGAAATGATACTATGCAACAAGAGTTTATTGAGTATAAATATGAATAAATTTTCTGATGCGATTGAGTAAGAATAATACCTATCTATACACGTATACAGTGCATTTGTTTATGATGGGACTACATCAAAAGTTCTTATGCTAGTTTTAGGAAAAAACTTTGTAGAAAAAAACCTAAAATTCAAATATTTTTTTCAATCATAGTGGTTTGTCCAAAATAATGATTTTTACGTTACAGTAAGATATATTTATTTTAGACAATATCAAAACTTTTTAGTTTTTACAGAGAATAAATCATAATTAAAAATGTTTTCATCGTAATTAACTAAATGTTTGGTTTTAATGATATAATAATATTGTTTTAGGAAATACTTCAGGTATGAATAGGGTAGGGGAGGGTGGGGCAAGATGGGGCCACGAGGCATGATGGGGACATCGTCTTATCTACAAAACGGTAGTAAGCATCTGTCAAATAATAGCAATCCTAATATTGACAAGCGCTGTTTTATGTTTGTTCTAATGTAGGAAACTTTACTAGTCGTAATAACAAAGTTATTGCTGTTTGTGCGTGAACTTTGCAATTTCCAGAATTTCGTTATTATTTTGATGGTGAGTTCAACCGCCAGTATCGGAAGCATAAGTAAATTATTTACAACTACACTTTTTTGTGCTTATTAATTGACATGTATTGCATGTATTTTGTATAGTGTTGTTTATTTCAAATATTTAATATGTTATTATAACACAACCAGAAAAGGCAAGATGGGGCTATTGGTATGGGGCAACAAGGGGACATCATTATCTCACTCTTCAGTCTGATCCCGTTATACCTGGATATGCCATTATGCTTTCTCGAAGACATAATGCCTATTTCTCATGTTATAGGAATAAAGTACAGGTTCAATCAAAGCGTAACAAGGGAAAGACAACAATCCTTACAAGCACTACGTATAAAAATCTGCTACAAGAAAATAGAAGTTTGGAGAATCCCTAAGGCAACTAGAAGTGCTGAGGGAGAGTTAAAGGAAAAAAAAAGACAAAGAAGAAAACAGAAGAGATCAAGAAGCCGAATTTTGTAAGGGAAACAAAGAGATAGATTTTTAGAAAACCTCAAGGAAATAATTAAGTTCTTCTGTTGAGGAAGATGACGCTCAATGTTAGTATTGTAAGGGGAAGTATTGATACAATGCCATCGATGGCGAGGTTGGGTACATGGAGGCTGTGCGAATAACGTGGATGAGTTCATCTTCTATTGTCTCAATTGTGAAGATTAAGTTTAATATTCTTATCGTTATTATATATTTTTTTATTTTAAGTAGTTCCGCTTTAAAGAGTTTAAGCTTTGTTCCTGCATGTTTTTAAGAATATTTTAAGAATCTATTTTTTTTTTTACCTCTTACCTAAATTTATGGTACGACCCATTCTTAATTTACCTGGAACCCCATCTTGCCCCCATGGTTGGGCAAGATGGTGTATTTACACATTTCTTTTCAAAATTTTCTCACAACATCAAGAGTACCCATCGAAAAATTGTAAATTCACCCATCAGCAGATAAATGTTTAAAGATTACAACAAGCGTACTTAGAACCTTGTATATCAATTTGCAATCCCTGATGCAGTGTTCTAAAGCTTAATGTTCCCATCTTGCCCCACCTTCCCCTATATCATAAAAAGTAATTGTGTATTTTGTAATTTACTCAAAGAACCACCAAAGCTGAAACGATAATAAATTATATGGTTTAAAAATAAGAAATTCTGGCCACCATTTCTTATTAATATTATTACCAAAAAATGACACTTAAAAGGTAGAAGATACCACCGAAGGTATATATAAAAAAACAGATGTACTAAATGGAGGGCACTTAACCATTAGTTGAGTTATAAATTGCCGTCTTTCTCATAAAAAAAGAGGAAACACAATACACAAGGAAACCTATAATTCTTAGTAGATTAGGTATTGCATAACCATTAGTTGAAATGGGACGTAATAAAAGTGTATTATAGGTGGCTGCTATTGCTGCTAAAGCTATATAGCTTTTTTTCTTCTTTTTTTTATTAAAGCAACGTTTTTTTACATAGTCTCGCCGACTTTGTCGTAGCTAAAACTATATAGTAAATGGCAAAGGTTGTGGCGTCAAACGCTGAAACATTAGCACTTTGGATCATGCGATCTCCTGACTGTGACCAATTTAGGAGGCAGTCGACGGGTTTAGAATCACGTGACATATTGTTTACAGTGTTTTGTAACGATTTTGTTGTGCCTCATTTAAATAACTGCAGTTTGCATCGCCTCCAATAGTAACTATTTATGTAAGTCCACCACGATACATGTGTATATGTAATAGGGAACGGTATGCTAATGAAATCAAAGCAGACAGAAACGTCAAGGCACAGCAAACTATAATTATAAAAATATTTAAAAAAATTATTAAAATATTACTTTTCTGTTGCTATATGTTACAAATACTAAGTAATTTATGCTAGGTTTCATAAATGTCTTAGTCACTTTAGGAAAATATGTAAAACGAAGCCTTTTTTTATAATACATAGTAATCGTCATTCCTTGGTGTTGTTATCCCCACGATATATTCCCACCAGCCGAGCGGCGCCGACAAATTGGCAGCACCCTCATTAGGACACAGAAAACAATTACTGAGGACCGTAAAGTGCCGTGTTTTATTATTATTTTGTGATGATGGGAGAATAAATCCCATATTTTTATTACTGTATTATGAACAAATACTAGGTGTTAAAAAAATATAAACTTTGATGAGAGATAGTAAGACCTAAAGTAAAATTATCAGTAAGTCCGGTAATATATTTTGAATAATACTAGAGATTCGTAGCTCTTCTAATAAATTGCAATTCTGTCGAAAACAGCGCGCAGCAATACTATGTCAGGTTTTTATTACTTGGCCTGTAGACTAGATAGCAATTTCATGTTTTGACTGACATGGTACATCTTCGAAGATTTTATCCTTAAATATATTTTTATACCTTAAATCGAGAAGGACTCCTTTTAAGTAATCCGGTTTTATAGGTTAAGTAGAATCACCGACTGTACTTGCTAGGGATTTGAAGAAAGTATTCTTGGGTATGCAGCCGATGGATTAAACGAAATTCCTTGTTATCCCTCTAAGCTTTCGCAATTAATTTATTGCTTCCTCGGAGACAAAAAAATGGAATAATTAAACAAGACAAAACACAAATAAATTGTGCACAAAACTATACACATTACAATATAAAATAATCCTAACAGAGAACCACATGTTGAGACGGTAAGAATAGTCAGTCTTAAGCCTACCAAAATAGAAATATATGCCTAATATCTATGGAAAATAATAACGCCATCTATTTTTTAATATCGTAATATATTTCCTATCGATAATGCCGATAACTATACTCTTGTACTTGTACTTTTCTGTAAACGTGTAGTTTGTTAATGCCGTTGGATATATAAATAACTGAACAAGTGTTTAATGAGCACTATAGAGGTCTAGCAGGATATATTTTATTATTATTTCGCATCTTTTTGTTATTTAATATTATACATTATGCTACGCTAAATAAACTTTAGAAGTTTTGTTAATACTCCGATCTTGTTGTTTTAAATACCAAGTCTTTAACAAGAAGTAACTGGTTATTTTAAGTGTCCGTGCTGGATCTCTATTTTTTTTTAGATCATTTAAGATTGATTTAATTTTATTAAAAATTAATAGGCAAAAACAATTACATTTAAGAATAGTCAACTGCAATACTTGATATTATGCTATGGCGTTTCCATACGATGTCATGCTGTATAAGAATTGTGAATAAAATATTAATAATATAATTATCTTTAGCTAAATCGAATGGAAAATGTTAGGAATATGTCGTTAAAGACATTTTTCACAAATATATGCAGGATAAAAGGGAAGAGCGAAAAGAAATAGCTCAATTAATAGCGGAGGTGAGACGAATGAGAGAAGAGATTACAAGATCTGAGATGAAATTGCAAAGGAAGAGAATGAAACACTGAAGGAAGAACAATTAGAAAGAAAGCATAGATTTACAGAGGAAAATAAGGAAGCTTTTAAGGAAAATGGCGCTGCCAGGGAAAATAATGTGGAAAAGACGATCGTTATTATGGAAAAGAATTGAGATTGGAAATTGATTTATCAGATTTAAAACAGAATGGTGCCGATTTGAACAGTGAAAATGGGTTAAATAAGGTGGGAGTACAAGAAGTTAATGCAGAAAACTTTAAACGGAATGAGGGTGACGACAATGAACACAATTCATATTGACTTATTGAAACATAAAGAAATAATGGTTAGAGTTAGAAAATTATTATTTCAAACATTAACATAAAAAGCAGAATGGGATGTTATGAATTTGGTGAAAAAGATATGGATGGTAATAAAGTTTTTTTTTTTTTGAAAAAAGTTAGATAGTTTATAATTTAAAGTTAATTATGTTAACCTGTGTTCATTTACGAATTGGAAAAGATAAATTGAAATTTCAAAATTTTATTGACAAAATTTACTAAATTTATTTTGGGGGATTAATGCTATGACGTTTCTATACCGTCAAGGTTTTAGAAACTGAAATTATAAGTGGTCTTTTAGGCATGCTTATATGTTTTATATGTTCGTATCTAGTAAGTGAACTCAGCTTATGGAGATATTTTGTTGTTTGTTTTGTGTTAATAATTATTATGTTGATTTTTCAATTGAAATGTCATGTACAAAAAATTATATGAATGAAACAAATTATAATCCGGGTAGAAATTTTGTAATAATAATATAACAATTTATATATTCTTCCAATCATTACGGTTGTTAAATCAACACGCTTGAGAATGTATTTTGAAAACCATCGAATCAAGCATTTGTGTTTGGTTGACAGAATGCCTTTCTAGTTTAACATTTAAGTGAAGTTTCAAAAATTATAAACTGAACAACTTTCTTTTTCTCAATGTAGAACACCCTCAATTAAAAATTTTTCATATTATTACCTTTTCAGAGCAAAACTCTAGATGCTGTGAATTTAATTTCAAAGAAACTGCAAATCCGTTGCAAATTGCTGAATTTTCAGAACTTATTATAGGTGTGACATAAAATTTGATAAAGATATACCTAAGTTAGATAACTTGTCTACTATAGCAATTTACTTTGTGGCAAAAAAACAGTGACTACAAATCTCAATACTGAAAAAGAAGATATTTGAGAAGAACATACAATTTTATATTATAGAAGGGTTTGCTTGATCATCTTTACAGTACGAAACTCACATCTTTGTCACATATTTGTGAGCTTCAAAAACTTTTACAAGAACTTTAAGAATGTCTCTAGTATAAGTATAAACACTTGAAGTGTTGGTTTTGTGAAAGTTGTTCATAATTAAATTGCACATTTTCTTTACAAATGTATGCATAGATTACTAAAAAAAAATGTAAATTTATATAGTGGATGGATGGAGTTGACAATAGATATGATGGATTAAAAATTTTTGAATTGGAATTTAATATTTGGGAAAATAAGCCCTGATTGGTCTGAAACTTATATAGAATTTGCTTTCAATTTTTATAAAATCCAGTAGGCCTTTACAGCCGAGTCAATACTATTCTCGTTTCAGGTAAAGTACCTTTCAAAGTAGGCGAATCAGTCTAAAAATTTGCACAACTCTATAACTTTTTGCTCTAACCATTTTTTTAGTAATATTTTGGTGTACTGTGAACCCAAATAGTACTTTACCTAAAACAAAAACATGTTTGCCTCAGCCGCAAAGGCCTACTAGATTTAAAAACTCGAAAGCAAACGATAAATAAGTTTCATACGAAGCAGGATTTATTTCCCAAATATTAAACTACAATTCAGAATTATTTTGTGCATTATACCTACCGTCAACTCCATCCATGGTCACTATATAATCATTACGTACGCAATATTTAAATAAATATAATAAATATCTTCCAATATCTGAACTCTCGCATATAAATAACCTAGAATCCGGAATTTACACCATTTCTAAATAAGTGATAGGTATTCTAGAATTGCCAGAGAAAATCTATTTTTTTTAGAAATGGGTACAAATATGCAATACGAACAATTATTTCATGCAATAAATATCAAAAACAATGGAAAAGAGCACCACAAAATATAACTAATATCGATATTTCTAGTTTTCCTTTCCTTAATATAGTTTTTTTTATATCATAGCAACTACTTTGATTACTATTTCAAATTACCTTTTATTAAAACTAATAGCCCAAATGAAAATGCATTTAAATGAGGACTAAAAATTGGTACATTCCTTGTATATTTTCTAAACTAGAATTAACCTATGTAGGTCGCGATTTGCAAGTCTAATTAACTTTTTATCAAACATTGAAGCAGGATCTTCAGTAAGCACAGATCAAAGGGTATTTGAACTTTCAAAGGTCAGTTCTCTGCCTCTGTTTTTGTTTCAAAGAACGCAAACGAGCGAAGTTTTGAGACGAGTCGACGAAACACAGTCTTATTTTATTCTGTTCAACTTAGGTACATACGTAAGTTAATGAGAAAGCAACCGCTACTAAAATATCTGTTCGTGCTCTTGATGAAGTTAAAGCAATTATCACGGCTGAGCAATTGCATGATGTCTAATGAAAAGGTCGTTGTAATACCTCCAAAATTGTATTAAGTAAATTTCAAATGCCTACGCCCCAAATACTCGCCAAGAATCATAAGTATATAAATGAACGTTTGGGTGAAAATAAAGGTACCTGCATTGAGCTAACCAAAATTTAGTTAATTTAACAATGCTGTTTGGTTGTATACGGCAACCAAAATTTTATGTTGCAGAAACGAAAAAAATTGTTAGGTATTTGTTGTTAGTACAACAAATTTATATTGTTGTAGTAATTCTAGCAAGAGTTCAATCGAACCCGTTAAAACGTATCACGTGAAAAATAATTGTAGATATAATTTAGTTATAATAAGCAAAATTTAAGTCAAATTAACGAAATCCTCTTAATGACTTCAAATATATATTGTGCTTCAATTTATCAAACTTCGATTGAATATTTAATTGAACGAACTATAATTTTGTTTTAACAACGTATTTATTTGAGGGAGACATGTGGTCGATATTGTAAACACGCTAAGTGTTTGTTTCGCATATTGGGGGTTGATCGCTAGGATCATTCCGCCGCTGTAGCGTACGGTTAAGGAAGTCGCCCTTTCAATGACCACAGCTCCTATTAGACGCTTACCTGGTAAATGTACCAGTGGAATAGGAGAAACGCCATCTATGGGACAATTTCTGTAATACATGTAAGTATTTAACGTATTTGCTGGGCTATATAGGGAGAAAACTGCTACAAAATAGATGTGCTACTATCGTATTCTTCAATTTCTACAACGAAAAACGTAATTTGATTAAATGCTTCAGATTTGTCTATCTAAAACTATCGCATTTTTAGTTGAAAACGTGTTAACTTTCCAGTAATACACTTAACCGCAAAATTAACGCACCACTCTGACTTTTGGTTTTATTTCAAGAAATATTATATATTTTCCGATTCATTAATATTAGTTATAATAATTTGTTCATTATTACGCCTTTTGTAGGTTTTTGTCTGTATTCTTTATTTAATTTTGAAATCATAGCAGCTTTTCATGAGGGCTTGTTTTTCAAGTAAATAAGCCTCACTTCTAAAATAAAAGTAGGCATTGTTTTTAATTGTTTTACCATTGATAAGATAACTGTCATTCGTGGAATACATATGTTTGCGATGGAACGTGCTAGACGAAATTTAAATCGTGATGAATGTGTTCAAATTGTAACTTTGTCCAATGAAGGACTAACAAATCGCGAACTTGGTAGAAGATTTGGCGTGGCTCATACAACGGTCGGTAGGGTTCTGCACAGATTGTAGAGACCAACGATTACGCAGACGACCTGGCCAAGGCAAGCCACGAGCTACAAATGCGGTGGAGGATCGATTTTTGATGCTTCGAGCATTAGGGAACGGTTCACTACTGCACGAAGCCTCCAAATACAACTAAGCGCGTTCATGGCACTGCTGTTAGTCAAGATACCATAAGAAGAAGACTTCGTACTCAAAATTTACGACCTCGGCAGCAGCTACTGGTCCCAGATTATCTGCAAACCACCGAAGAAACAGATTGGCTTTTGCAAGAAGGCATGTGGATTGGGAAATCCATCATTGGGAGCAGGTGTTATTTACGGATGAGTCACGGTTTTGCCTTGTAAGTTCTGATCGTCGTCCAAGAGTGTACAGAAGGCCAAATGAAAGATATTCCGCATGTAACATTCGAGAAACCACATTATACGGAGGCGGTTCAGTAATGGTATGGGGTGGAATATCTTTAACAGCTCGCACGGAATTTTTATCGTTGATGGTGGACGTCTGAATTCTGAACGATACATAACAGACATTTTAGAACCTTTTGTGATACCTTTTGCACCTTACATTGGCGATGGGTTCATTCTTATGCAGGATAATGCGAGGCCACATGCGGCACATATTGTTACTGAATATTTAAATTACGTTAATATTCAAATCCTCGAGTGGCCAGCCTGTAGTCCAGACCTGAACCCGAGCGTCTTTGGGACATAATGGGACGGAGGATTAGAAGTCAGCATCCACAACCTAACAGCTTAGACGAGCTGCGACAAAGTCTTATTCGCGTATGGGACGATATCCCTCAAGAAACATCAGATCTCTAATTGAAAGTATGCCACGACGATGTCAGGCTACAATAACAGCCAGAGGTGGTAACACTAGTTATGATAACCTAAATACGGTTAAAAGAAGTTATCTTTGTGTTCGTAATAATAATGATCATTTTACATGATTTTGTTAAAGAAGTCATATTTTCAGTTTTTGTTTATTTCCTACAATTCATTTAAGTCAAACTTATTGTTATTATCGAAATAATTCTGTTTGTGTATTCTATTCTTAATATGTTTTTCAAAATATATGATAATTTTGACTGTAATTATAATAAATCGAAATATATAAGTGGTGCGTTAATTTTGCGGTTAAGTGTATTTAAAGAACCAATTTAAATTGTTAATTGGAACAAGTTCAAACTGTAATTTAATTAAACCGATTCAAGCTAAATTCTTTCTTTATAGAACCCGAGAAATTGCTTTGATTTAACTCAAATTTTGGTCATAACAAAAAAAAAAAATTCAACAAAGAGCATTTTGTTAATTCAACACAGTAACTTTTCTGAGTGTCTTCCTTAAATTTATTGCTCAAAAAGTATTTGTTGTTATTTTTAAGTAATGTGAGTGTTCTTATGCCTGGAAATTAGGGTGTATGGAAACAGACATAATTGACCGCAAAACTCGGAGCCCCTCAAATTGGATCATTCCTCGTGCGCTATTATTGTCGCCTGTGATTTTTTCCCCATTACAAGAACCGTAAATGCTTCGTAATTGTGGTGCTTATGTACTTAGCGCGTTTCAGCCGCAATATTGCCGCCGAGGGAACTATACCTCTAAAAGACGTGTTGGCATAACCTGCCCCATCTCTCTCTCTAGTCGTCAATCCAAGAATTTACACCAGGCGTCGTAAAACATAGGTTCACATGAACCATTATTTGAATATTTTATTTTATTTTTATTTTTAAATTTTAATATGAAGTATAAATTTTATATGGAGTATAACTCCCATGTAGGTATAGTCGCGACATAATGAAAATTATCACCCTATGCTAAAATGTGCACAAACTAAAAAATTTAGGTAATTTTTCTCGGTAAAAATCTCTTTTTTTTGATAATTTTCCGCACTGAATAGGAGTAAATGTACAGAAACTTAAGAAAAATGTCTAAATGTTAGAAATTTCCCACAATACAAGTATTGTACGTGAATATTATAGGAAAATTTCTGTTTCTCAGAAAAAAATCTCTAACATTGTAATATTACCAGAAAATATATAAATATCTCTTAGGAAAAACTTAAAATTTCTTACAATTTAGAAAATTGCAGTTATGAATACACACGTGGTTCTGTGCTCTTGTTATTTTAGAACTATTATACTGATTGTTAGTAGTTGGTATTAATTTATATTAGAAAATCTGTTTCTTGTTCTTTCAATGCTTTGAAGTCTGTTACGCACTCAGCTACAATTTGAACACGGAATATCCGAAACACTTGCATGCACGTTGGAATTAATTCAGCATTATGTGTTAAAAACTCAACCACTAAAAAAATTTAGGTAATTTTTCTAGATAAAAATCGCTGTTTTTGGATAATTATCCACATTTAATGGGAGTAAACGTACGAAATGTTTTATTAAAAAAAAAAAATATTAATGTAAAAATTTCTGTTTCTTAGAAAAAAAATCTTTAACATTGTAATATTATTAAAAAGAAATAATATCTCAGAAAAAAAAAATTGAAAATTACAGTTAAAGATAATATCTTTTATTCAAATAAATTACCTTACCTTAACAGCAAAAAATATTTTTTGGATATATGATATCAAGTACTTACGATTTTCTTAAAGAAACTATTTATTTTATACAAAGTCGATACAGTTGCAGATAAAGTAGTAGTAGATTTGCGTCAAAATTATATTACAAACCTGTAAATCATCACGTCATGATGTTCTAAACATATAATGGCAAAGTTTTCTGGTCTATACTAGCAAATAGGTTAAACATATTCTACAAGTACAAAAATTGCCGTGAAGATGGCTGTTTCGCTACACTAACTTTCCATACTCGATATAAGTTTTCTACATGGCACACATACCGTTATCAAATATTTATCTATTACTTGCCAGATAAATATTTCTTAGGAACTGTTATCACAACAGTTGCCCGATTACATACGGTGCCCCTTGATTTTTGCGAATTAACCTCCAATGTAAAGAGGCAACGGGTAACTGACGTGCAGTAATTTTGAGTAAGCATTAGAAATGTTCAAAGTTTGTATGTCTTTTATGCATTAAATTCGAATGCGGTTTTAGAGGCACAAAATTGACCCAAAATCGTACAGGACTTTTACCATTTTTTTTTAGTGTGTCCGTTTTTGTCATTTTTTTAAATCAAATACATGCTGCGATCATAATGCCAAGTAGACACAACGAGAACTTCTTACTTTCATTGCAAATATTTATTTTACACGGGAAAAATTGCAGATCAGCTGCAAATTTTGACAGAGAAAACGTATGAGCGTTTATTGTATTTTTTTTTTGAATAGTCAAGTTCGCAGTTAACAGCGGTTTTTATATCTTACAAAGAAACCTGCAATTTTAAGATTGATTACAATAATATTCTCCTATTTGTAGATGTAATGTACCAAGGACAAGAAGTGCTCGAACTGGTGGTTACTGCACTCTATTCTATTAATTTTTCTTCTGACCACACAAAGAAACTGTTAGAGTTACTTAAGATTTGCCGAAAACATGACTTTCTTTCTCCAATATAATAATAAAATGTGTTGTTTACCTATGGGTTTAGTCATTGGCTCATCAGTCTCTCCAATTCAGGCAGATTTGTTTATGAATTAATTTGAAAATATGTGCATAATTTCCAATAATCCCATTTTCAATTACATTAAGTTAGGTAGTAGTTTTGATAACTAGCACGAAATACCAATAAACTTCTGTCTCACAAATTCTTTAATCTTCAAATACAATCTATATTTCATTAGCTATGCTAACATCATCAGGTGTACATACAAGTATTGTCAGAATGCCAAATGTGTAAATATAATAAGTATATCCTAGGTTACAAAATTAATTATCAGGACTACTATATTCAATAAATTCTAAATATTTATAATTAAGGGGTGTTAAATCGGTATTAAGTAAGCTATTAATATGTTTTTTTCATATAAATAGCTTCCCACATATTAAGATTCTTACAATTTGAAGACTTAATTAACTCTAGCTTATTAATTGAAAAAGCGTGTCCTGTATTAACAAAATGATACGCCAAAGCGGATTTATCAGCATTATGATTCTTAATATGATATAAATGCTCTTTAAATCTAATCTCCGCATTCCTCTTTGTTTGACCTACATATACTTTATTACAAACACAGCATTTGATCTTATAAATCCCAGAACATTTTTTAAATTAATAATTTCAATATTAAATTTTAATTTATTTTTTAAGGTATTAGAATTTTGAAAAACCGGACTAAGATTGTATTTTTTACACAGGTTTAATATCTGGTTAACCCCATAATTTATTAAAGTTAAATCTGCAAAACTTTTTCTCCATTATTTTCTCTGGAATAAGTGTAGTTATATTTCTTAATGACCTCTTATTTTCTAACTTATTTTTAGTAGAAAAAGAATATTGTGTATTTTTGTTTATAGCTTGTATAAGATAAGTTGTGTATATAATTGTTTGTGTGTGTGTGTGGCTTTTCTATGTATATCAAAGTGGAATGTATTATCTTTGATTATAATTAATAAATCAAGAAATGGTAAACTGTGTTGACCCTCAATTTCAATAGTAAATTTTATTGATGGATACTGATTATTAATGAAATTAAGGAAAATATCTATCTCAAAATCAAGTGGTATTACTGCAAGAACATCAGCTACATTATGATTCTTAATATCTAATCCAAAATTTAGGAAAAGAAGGAAATTTACTTATAATATCTTTTTCAAAATAATTTAGGAAGAGGTTTGCTAAAAAAGGAGAGAGTGGGTTACCCATTGCAGTTCCAAATGTTTGTTTATAAAACTTATTATTAAAGCTAAAGATATTTTGTTCCATACACAGTTTCGTTAATTTAATGTATTCAAGAATTTTATCCAAAGCAACGTTGTTAAAAATTAGGAAAGATTCAAGATTTTGCAAAGTTTTGTCAATAGCTGGGTTAAAGAGAAATACAAAGAACACTGGAATAATCCAACCAGGCAAATTCATGGTAAGACCTTAATTAAAGGAGCATCAAAGAAAAAGACTGAAGAACTCGCAGCTCAGTAGGAATTATCTTCGCACCATGAGGTCTCCTAACAGGACACTGCACACCGAAAGGGCACCTATAGAAAATTGGGTTCAACACTAGAAATACCAACTGCAGACTGTGTAATGAGAGGACAGAAAACGCTTACCACATTATGTGTGAATGCGAGGCTCTGGACGCAAGCCAAGCAATTTTTAGTAAACCAAAATGAACCCAATTACTTTGATCACCTAGTCAGAGACCTATACAGATTAATGCAGGGTACTACGATCCTGGGATGGCTGGTATAATTGAATGGGTAAAAGTTGTGGGAGACTAAATACAAAAAGCCAAGAGGTTGCAGTGTTTCTGGAGACTCCATTGTAGACAGCTCTCACAACAACAGAAAGGTGAAAATTGATCAATTACGTACAAAAGTGTAAATGCCAAAATGTTCACATTTGTACATTCAATCCTAATATTTTAGAAACAGTTGAAGATAGGTATAGGAAAGCCGAATTGCAATCGTCATTGAATTTTATGCTGAATTCAAGAATGTAATAATACATATACGGGCTGGTCCATTCCGGTTAATCGGAAGTGTAAAAAATTTTAATTTTAATTTTCCGTGAAGAACCCTGTATAGTACTTTTTTCTTTTATGTTGTATAATGTGAACGTAACAAAGTATGTATTTCTGTTTCAACACAATTACACTTACCTTAGTGGTTTAAAGTATTCACACAGATAGTCGAATCGTTCATCAGGAACCGGTACACGACGTGCTAAAACAAATACTGTGCTAAAATATGTCAAAGAGAGATAGCAATGATAATAATATTTTAATATTCAATTATCTAGGTTTATCAACCTTAAATTACCCTTTTCTGTGGAATTGCGATTGATAAGATTTAGTTGATGAAACAAGTTCAAAACACGTTTCTCTTATTATGTAATACAACTTCTGTAAACTTCTCCTAAACCCCGCACCACAAACTGCACTAGACTGGACGTACGTTTCGATAGCAATGCTATCATCATCAGCAGAAACACTGAACTCAGTACCACAGTTTGGAATATTTTTGTTAATGAAACTTCCGAAAACATTATAATTAAATTTATTGAATAACAAATAAAGTTATAACTAAAATTATTCCGGTTCAAGGAATTGTACAATATTTTTCATAATAGAATCCATACTTGCATAACTTTCGTATTTTGATTCACTCGATTGGGTACTTTCTTCCCACGTGGGCAAGTCCTTTTCAGTACTTTCTTTCTCCGATGAAGAACTATATTTATCCGATTGCGGCAGTACTAATTTCTCCAGAGGTTCTTCGTAATGCAAATGCGGATTAATTGTGCGTTTCATTCGAGCTAATGTATTAATGAATTGCATCCGACGGTCGGTAAGCAATTTGTAAGCCTTCTCGTACAACGGGATGAATTCCTTGGGTGTGTTTGGGTTGTGAATTTTCAGGTGTAACGCTATATTTATTGCAGCAGATTTCTGAATATCGAGACCGGCTAGCAACGGTCTGGTTGTAGCTGTATTGGTCACCGCTTTAACTATATATTTGGCGATATATTGTTCTAGCATCCCCAATATCGGCAGATCTTCCATTGTGAGAGAGGAAAACGACCTGGCGGATTTGTAGTGAACGGTCTTGCTAAAGTACTTGTACGGTTCATTAATGAATTTCGTCATACATTCCATGGTGTCAAACAAATATATTTTGTCTTTGTAAGAGCACGCGAATTCTAAGGAACCTTCCTTCATTACCTTGTCGTATTTAGAATCCCAATAACAAACTATGCAAATACCGTTTTCGTAACAGTTCGCTGGCTTCTCAGTCAAGATCACTTGCATAGGCAGGTCTCCTGGCAGCACTTTTCCATTATACGGAGATAGGTACAATTCGGGATTATTGGAAAATTCGTCTATATGTTCGCCACAAATCCAATAGAAATTGTTTCTGAACTGGATCAGTCCTGTTCGGTCTGGAGGGTCCCCACCATTTAACAGCTTATTATCAAAAAACAAACAACAGGGGCAGTAATGTTTGAAAGAGCTGCACCTCTTCTTGAATTCAGCAGGAGTCACTTGCATGTTAGCCAAATGCAAAGCCATGTCTCTGTGGCAATTTCTAAAATAGTACTGGATCTCAAACATCGCAGCTTCTGCTAAAGCATGGGCTGATTTCCAAACTCCCCACTTACAAGGTTTAACCTCGATCATCTTCCAAATTTGATATTCGCTGTCCAACCAATTACAACTGTCGTCCACGCATCTAAACCACTCATCGCAACGGTGTTTTATAAATTCTAGTCTGAATACCGGTAATCCTCTTTTGCCTTTATCGGTGCTTAGGAACAATTCCGTATCGTCCATATTTGCGTTCAAATGGACGACTAAGTGTGGGACTAAGCCCATTTCTGCTAAATGATCTGCGTCATGCCGACTGTTTGGAAATCCATCAAATACTAAACCTTGAGTTATGGCTCGACCATCGAAGGACATTGCTTCTACGCATCTCATGGCCATTTCACTGGTAAGTTCCCAACCGTTTCTAAGTACAAATTCCATTTCCTTTGCCAACCTAGAGAAGGGTAAAAATCGCAACACATATCTCGCAGCCTGACCGATGCTCACGCACTTCAAACCAAGCTCGCGTCTGAACCTTTCAGCTAAGCTCGTTTTTCCAGATTTTGGTGGTCCGATAACAGCTATCCTGTAAGGGATAAGAGGAAAACTAACATCACTCTTTAAAATATAACGCAAAGGATCGGCAACAAATTTATCTCTATTCCTTTTTCCAGCTAGGAAATAGATGTAATTTCTGTGATAAATTGGGAATAATTCCAACTTTTGTTCTAATGGATAATATTTGGGAACTATATTCTGCCTGTCATATACCTGAACTGGACAAACTTTTCCAAAACGACTTAAGAAAGCGTACCCCTCACTAAGCAACCTCTCCGCTATGTCTACGTTGATATCATAACATCTTTCAAAAACTGAAAGGTTTCTGAATTTGTATTTGTCTATAGCAATCATTGCCTGATCGAAAACTTTACTAATAGACCTGGATGCATCTATAAATGCCCAATCTATCAGCTGATTATCGCAATATTCTTTTATTGCTCTTATAAAAGAGACATCCGTAGCAAAACTTGTCTCTGTTTGATGAGCTATACGCTGTGTGGCTTCTTCTAGCGTCTCCCAGTTGTCTTCAAAGACTGGTTCAGGCAATTCTGCATCTAGTAATGCCGTTACTTCTTCTAAATCAGCTTCTTCGGCTACGGAATCGTAACTAATCATCGAACGATCGGTTTGGTAACCTTCTTCATCCTCTTCTTTGACAGTACCTAGTTCTTGCCCACGTTTTTCTTGGATTTTTGCTTGATATCTAGCGTGACGTCGACTTTCCATTAACGCCTCTGTTCTTTGTCGCCGATTTAACTCCCACTCGTCCATGAGTAAGCGATTAGCCTTATCCTGCTCTTCTTGTGCTTTTTCAGTGAACGTTTTCCACTCATTTATTAATCTAGTTACGTATCTCTGAGTGACATCTATATTTATGGTGGATAATTCTAAAATGACATCAGGAACTGCGTAATGTTTTTGCAAGTACTTGAGATCTGATAATCGTCTTGGAAAACCGTCAATTACAATTCCTACAGAACGTTTTGGCTCATCATACCAATTCTCCTTCAAATTAATTGTATCCATTATATCCTCTGGGATCTCCTCATCGGATTGTAAATAATTTTGAAGAGCTTGCGACTCGACGGAGTCAAGATGCTGGAGAAGTATATCCAAATTTGTATCCTTGTCCTCTGCGTCCAAGGCACGCTTCAAGTAATCTTCATAGGAAACATAATATAATCCCAAAGATTCGCATAGAGCTTTAGCCAGAGTGGTTTTTCCACTTCCAGGGACCCCAACGATACAAATCCGGGGAGGGGGTATTCTGTCGATTGGTTTCTTCAAGATATATTCGCGGGGTGACTTTAAAAACATCTCAAGCCCTTCTTCGCTGGACATGAAGTATAGCCTGCCATTATATAAGGCAGCGTATTCCTCTTTTCCTTTCCATAATCCGCCATTTTTATGATAGGTTACTGGACAATAAATATTAGTGTCGCCTAATCGCCTATTTTGCATAAAGCCTCCTGAATTTCCAAGTTTCCTTCAACTCAACTTCTTCATCGAGTCCTTCCCCCGGAATTTCAGGTTCTCCGAAATCAGCCACCTCTTCAACTCTTTCTTCTGGTGTAAAAGCATGAACTTGATATTGGTACCTATTGTCAACTTCCATGGTAACCTCTTTCATTAGCTCCTCCAGGGACTTGTCCGTTACAATGATTTCGTTGTATGAAATACCTGCATCGTCCAAATAGTCGCATAAATGTTCGCATTCCTCTTCAAAACCCTGTAAATTAATTTCGTAGCGTTTCAGTTCCAAGCGCGTTGCATGAGTTGCGAAGTAATCTACGTCCACGAATCCTACTTCTTTTGTTTCTGCTTCTGGGTCTTCGGCCTCTTCGATGAGTTCGGATAAACTCTGCAACTCGTTGGTATCTAACATTTCATCTAATATCCCACGTGCTAAGCGTGTCTTGTATGAATATGTCGACGTATCTGACGGGCATCTCTCGGCAACTAAAGGTTTATCGATTTTCCGAAAGAATCCTTCGTAATCCCTGTACTCGTTCCTGCCAAAAATTTTGAACCTTTCCAACAGGAAATTAGAATCTGGATCTTTGAATATAAATATATCGTCTGGTTTAGCTTTATCTACAACCATCTCCACTATTTCTGGATTTGGTGGAATACCCACAATTATCCACCCGCCGTGATAATCTCCTGCTTCCGCATTCTTTTCCTCAACCTCCAGAATTGGATTGATATACATATCTTCAAAATCTTCGAAGTTTAATTCGCTATTACTGATGGTGACATTTTCAACTCTCTCAGCAGCGTATTTCGTAACAAAATCATCAAAAATACTGACAGGTTCCGGCAATGGTGTTGGATTTTTCAAATTATCCGGTAAATACTCGACAAGTCCGGTCGGGTCATCGTGAAGAAGTCCACATAGTTCTATATTTTCGAAAAAGGGTAATTCCAATTTGTCGAATATGCTCTTAATGCGATTAACATCTTGTTCGTACTTCTTCAATTGTTCTGTTGAAGGTCCTGTTAACATTACGGTACGTCGCTGAGGGAAGGATGAGAGAGCAGTAGTGTCGTCGGTTAGCAAAACTCTATCTAGCAAAAGCAATTCGGCGATAACGCTGGAAGCGTCAGCCAGCCACTTTTGTTGATTTACAATTCGGGTCTTCTCGGCTGCTTCGTACTGCCACTGGCGCTTCTCACTTAAGATTTGAACCGCTTCGTTAATGGCATCGGTTCTTAGTTTTTCTAGATATTCTTTTTCGATTCGTTTCATGTACTCCGATTGTAATTCAGTCGCTTCTAATACCTTACCATTCAACAATAGACCTAGACATTTTGCAACTGCTGTTTTTCCAGACGCTTTTGGCCCGATTATCATAATTTTGCACATTGATCTGGGAAAAGGAGGTAGTAAATAAGGGCGTGGATTCCTTACGAAGTTTGTGAAAGCAAATTCGTCTGATAAGAAATACACATGATTGAGAAATTTCACAGCGAAATTGGGTTTGCCCGTAGCATAGGTTCCTTCTTTCATGGCGACGGGACAAATCGATCCCCACCTCGACCAGCGCAGCTTAAACATGGGACTAACGACTTTTTTATACTTTAATATATCGAAACATTCCTCTGGTGTTTTGCTTTCGTAGTCGATGTCTTCTAAAACTTCATCCTCGGCACCTGTTGGGATGATTGGTTCAATTAGTTTCTCTGGAATAAAAACCCTCTGCAGAGTTAATATTTTGAGTTTGACTTTTATAATGTTGAACATTTTGCTTGGGGACAGTCTGCCATCTACTTTAATAAAGAACTGGGGATTGTGAAGAAGAACGTGTTTCTCTATAGTTGGTAACGCTTCGAATCTATACTGTTCCAACTGCGTTTGCACGTTTCCTGAAAAATTGCACGGTAGATATGTAAGATAGTTAAAATCTGAGCTGGACAATCCCGACGAATAATCTGGAGTTTCGAATAAATCGTCTGGTAGGTCTTCATTATCGAATCCAGGAGTCTTAGTGTATAAAGTGTAGACTACACCTTCACCGTAATTCTTCATTAAATCAATCATTTCATTCCTTTCCAGGCTATACCTATAATGTTCGTGCTTGGTGACTACATCAAAATTCTGACACATGATGTATATGATAACCAACGGGTCGTTACAGAGACTAAAAAGGAAATTCAATTGAGCAGCGTAATTGGTACTAATGTCTGTCGATTTAAAAACTTCGCTCGCTGCAGATCCAATGTCAACAGAAAATATCGACGGCCTCTCAGCTGGCAATTCCTCAATTATTTCGTTCTTCTGGTACGACTTCAATCTGCGGTTCTTCATCGCCTTCATATTCACCTTCACCAGTCGCAACTGATAAATGTGAAGTCTTCGATACATTTCGGATGATTTGAGACGTTTTACCGATTGGCTCTAGAATTTCTTCAAAAATTTCTTGGACGGTAAATATAGCGGATTCGGAAGAGACTGGATCATCTTGGTACATATCGTTGCGTATTAAGGGAAATCCACACATTACAAATCCACGATGTTGCGCTGACTTACTATTAACACGTTTCTCTGCCAATCTCAAGATGACATCTATTGAAATAGCGCGACCACATCTCAAGTTAAATTCTATGCATTGACCAGCGCGACTACCGGATTTAATTTCTTCTTCCACTAGTGTTTCTGGGTCTATGTAAACACATTTCCAGTAATCGGCTAATAATTTTCCCAATTGCTGCTCTCCGATACCAGGTTTTCCGAGAATGATAAACGTTGTCGGTTTAGACTGCAGGTATTTTAAATGAGACTCGGTTTCGTCGTAAGGATCAAAGTTATTTCTATCATCTTTTTTGATTGACGTAAAGGATTCTAGGAACTTTTTCGCAGCTAGCAGATGATCAACTCTATTAATGGCGTCGACATCTTCAGTGTAGCCGTAGTAAGAATTGCATCGAGGATACCAATCTATGGAAATTGGAGGTACGTACTCATCATCTACAACTTTGACTCCAGAAACGTATTTCAAGTATTTCTTGTTTGCAATAACTTCCGTGTCACACGCGTGTAATCATCTAAATCTAAACCTTCCTTAATGTAAAAATCTGTGGGATACTTATTTGGCATCGTTGACGCATGACATTAATTAGAATGTTTGACAATTTATAAATGTGATGTGTAAAGATAGATGTTCGCATAAAGGTTGTGCAGCAATAATTTCAAACTAGTTATATAAAATAATCTGCCAGCTCCACTAGTAGATAACATCTTTTTCAAATGAAATGCGAATCTAAGCTCTACAAATCGTTGATTGCTTATGCAACCGAAACTACAAGTACTCTATACCTAGCGATATGTAATTCAGAATTGTTCCCCAATCATTTTTCATTAACATTTAAGTGTACTCTATTTTCGGCTGCATAAATAATCAAGAATTTATTGGTTTAGATTCGCATTCAATTTGAGAAAAATACTACATTTTACACTTTATTGACCACTATTTCTATTACTATTATGGATAAAAAAGTTTCAAATAAAAGTTCTAATGCTTTGTCTGTACCAATTAAAAACGTGTGTATGTGGAAGACCCATTCAATATAATATGTAATATACATATATTCGCGTTTTTCAAAGAAGCAGTCTCCACATTTTAAAGGATAAAGATTACATTTCCTTCAAGTGACGTACCTACTGATAAGTAGAAGCTTTTGCATACGCGCGTTGAATTCTCATCCAAGCATACTATGAAATTCAAAATGATTGTCGTAATAAAAAAAACCGTTTTCCGGAAAATTGTATCTATATTTATTACCAATTTAATGAGCGAAGTTAGCTACATGCAAATTTCATACATTCAATGAATTTTCTTGACATTTAGCGCCATTGGCGTTCGTGTTGTAGTATATTTTGATAATTTATCTTATACTTATCTTATCTTATACTCTGAATACTGTAAGAAAATAAGGGAATTTATCTGTGGTAAGACAGCAAATTATTTCATAACATACACCTAATCAATATAACGTTTTTCTGTTAAAGTGTACAATGCCCTACACACCAGAACACGAAACATTCATTTTGGAAGCTTATTTCCGAAATGGACAGCGGAATGATGAAGGGGCATGGATATACTCTGTAGATCTGTGTATTCAAGAATTCCGTGTACAGTTTCCAGATGAAGAATTCGATGATTTGATTTTAAGCAGACAGATTTATAGACTTGTGTACCGCTTTCGAGAAACAGGAAGCGTTCGTAAAGGTCATCTGGTCGTCAGACAGTTCTTACAGAAAACAAAATTGAGGATGTACGAACTCGTCTAGATCAGAGTCCCACTAAACCATTGCGTCAATTAGCTCAACAAACATGTAAAAAATTAATATTAACATTAAGTGAAATAGTTCATTACATTTTATAATTTTACAGGTTTATCATACACTTCAGCGCAACGAGCTGTCAAAAGAAAGTTACATTTTCATCCCTATAAAGTTTCTACGGTACAGGAATGATTACCATTAGATCACGATAGGCGACTGGAATATTGTCATTGGTTTAAAAACAATTTAAGGGACGATGACTTGCTAAACAAATCATTTTCCTCGGATGAAGCCTGGTTTCATCTAACGGGCTATATCATTAACAAACTATCGTATCTGGTCTGCAGAAACTCACACGAATTTCGAGAAACGCAATTGCTCCGTAAAGGGAGTTTGGTTAGCTATGTCCAGGCAACGAAAATAGGGCTAATTTCTTCGGGGAAACTTAACAGCCCACGTATCAACAGATGTTGGAATTGTTATATTCATACAAGAAAATGCAGCTTGAAGCAGGTATTTTCAGTACATAATATCCAGCACATACTGCTCGACAAACTGCCATGCCTCCAACAGTTTTTGTTACAGGGTCGTTGGGCACACAGTGGCCACCAAGATCGCCTGATCTAACCCATTGATTATTCATGTTGCTGTCTAAAAATAGGATCTTATAGAAACTCATGCTTACCATAGAAGAACTGAGATGATGCCATTATCATGCAGACAGAGTATAACTCACAACAACTAATCAATATCTTCGAAGTTGAACGAAGATTGAGTTGCATTAATGCTGATGGGGACATTTTTACGCTCTTTAAACAATTTTTTCAGTTTGTCACCTAATAATTATACTATATTTATGTTATAATTAAAGTAATAAATAATTTAGTTAAACACCAGTTAGTACTGAATTGTAAAAGCATAATTTAGTTAAAGTTAAATTTAATTACATTTTCATTTTACAGCATAACACCAATCCTTAGTCGTTTATATTTTATGCAGTCAAATATTAGTTTACGTTTTCCTTATTTATGACAGATCGGTTTACTCTTGTGTCCACCCTGCTTGGTTAAACCTCATTACAAACACGCGCATACACTACACCAGCTACTACTATAGGAGCGGGCATTGACAATCTTTTTGAATCTCATAGTATTGTTGGCTATTCCAAAAAGAGTCTGTATACAGTGTGACTAGTTTTATGTCGAAAAATATATAATTCCTTGATTATGTGAAATAGAAAAAAACTGTTCGAAGTGTTGAATCAATTTAAAAAAAAGTGTTGATGTTTGCCATCGCCGAGAATATAAATTAATTAGCGGGGACTAATAGCATATTTGTATGTAATATTACTCCGCAATGAATTAGTTCCCTGCGGAAAAAAAATGTTAATCTCTTTAAGTGTAAAATTCGTTAACAACAAACTTCAAACTAACAATCTAACCTAACAAGATTCTCGTAACTACGGTTTTGTTAATTTTTAACTCTTTTAGTGCAGAATTTAACCGTACAAAATTTCCTTTGTTAATATGCTAAAACAATAGCACTTGGTGTTTTAAAAATTGTGTAGAAAGACGAAATATATATAAAAAAAAAAATTAACCACTATTCATTAAAAGCTGCATTTGAAATTGATAACACCCCAATTAGTGGATCTATTAAATACTTAATTTATGAAAAGTTTAATATTACTGTTCTATTTTTTGATGTCTCTTTTGTTATATATTTGTTAATGTTTTATTGTTATTCTAGTATGTAGTAAAGAGTTGGAAATTTTTGCAATCGGTATTTTATTTTAATCTTCTCCCTGATGACGTTAATGTTAGAGTTGATCCTTGTTCAAGCGACAGCTCAGAGCTTACCTTTGTGCCAAATGCCCTTACAGCATAAGTGAGTACTAACTAGACTAGCTATATTTTAACAGTATATTTTTTTGTGACCAAGATGTAAGTCTTTATTTTACTTATCTAACATTGACAATTCGTTGGATGATTTTATATGCTGTATATATGTTGACACAAAAGGCTGCATTTTTTGACAAACAAAATGATGAAGACCACAGAATTTTAGTACCATGCATACTTGGTTGCAAACTATACATATTTTCTAAATTTATTTCTTATTGAAGAAGGTATTTGATTTTCATTCACATTTTTGCAAATAGAGAAGGTTACCTTCTCTATGCATACTTGGTTGCAAACTATACATAGTTTCTAATTTATTCTATTGAAGAATATTAATTTTCTTCCATTTTTGCAAATAGAGAAGGTAAACCCTTCTCTATTGTATAGTTTGCAACCAAGTATGCATGGTACTAAAATTCTCGTTAATATTAATTTAAAAATCATGCTACTAGTGATTTCGATACGGTTCTGTATTAAATGACTCCTTGTGATACGTATGTGCGGTCTCAAGTTAGATGCGAACTAATTCTTTTGCAGCGGAACCATTTTCTATAAAAGCGTAAAATAACAACGTTGTTATTACAGATAGACATGTAGTAGTTTATATAAAGTTATGGTATTTTCATAACAGAATAATATATAAATAAGAGAGTAATTAAGAGTTTGTCTGCTTCTTGACACTCTGTATAGTCAGAAATATTTTTAAGTTATGTAGCGTTGAAATCTACAAATTTTATGTATTTAAAACAAAAGATAAAGCTATAATCATAGATCCAGTCTTTGATGGAACACCTGTACAGAGAAAAAAAATATATTGAAAACACAAATTGAAATGTACTCATACTGTACACCTATATAAAAATAGCAGACTTAAAAAAATTAGTTTAAAAACAGCTTTATCAACTGATTTACGGCATTCATCAACGTACATACGTTAAATGTATGGCTTTCTTTAGCGTGCGTGATGCTTAAATTTTCTATTCACGTGTATTGCCGAAGATGGTATTTCGCATCCTGATTATTTTGTGAAAAGTTTCACAAAAATTATCAGGAAACAGGCACCAAATATTTACCATTGCACTTACACTATATCGGTGTACGAATGCATATAATTTTATTTTTTTACTTTATTTTGGACTTACCAACGCTTTTTTATAGGTGACTTTTGTTTAGATTACGTGTTATGTATTAGCCTAATTAATTAACTAAACCGCAATTTAACGATATTTAAAAACTATTGGCTTTAAAACGTAAAAGCGCCAGAATATTTTGGAACGCCTTGTACATTATAGTTTATAAAACAAGAAATATAATAAAAAAAATACTTATTTTCATTAGGATCAATCGTGCAGAACGGAAAATTTTCAGCTGCCACTGCACTCTTCGTAATGACGTTGAGCATGTGATTTTCCGACATCGGTATACCGACAATTCCCACCTTAAATTGTCAATCTTCCATCAGTGTTTCCTTCGGTTCCTGACTTTTAGGAGGCATAGTCCCTGTAACAAAAAAAAGACGTTTTTTTTAAGGATATATTTTTAAAGTATACTTGTAATAACATATTTTATAAAATCATTGGTGAGCGATCTACTGCTAAAATGAAATAAATAAGCAATTTTAACATTTTTTTTTTTTTAATTCCTTGAGTTTCTATTTCTTTCGCCGACGCAATTTTAAATCCTACAATGTTGTTGCAAAACTGAAAACAAGGAACCAGTAAAAGCCGCGCAGTTCCGCAAATTTACATACAAACCGAACTTTACGAAAAATCACTATTAATAACATGGAATCACGGCGCAGCGATTTAGAATGATCCTAAATGGTAATTTTCAATCTGATATCTGAGGCACTGAGCACTGGTAAATCGCCCTAATAATAAGCTGAACTAGTGTGGAGCCTACAATTTCTGAATTTAACGTTTCCGAACGATCGAAAAAAAAAATCCGTATTAATGTAATCATCCAACGTACAGCCTACGGTTACGTTCAGCTATCGTTATTTTCTGCATATTCCATCGCATGTAATCGGAAGAGAAAAAAGGACATACAAATAATAACATTTAATTTACTGATTTAAATATTCCTTATAGTCTGTAAACGGTATCCGGCCTTGGGTAGGTGTAGTCGAGCTAATCGATACAAGATGGCGCGCCAGCATAAACAGGCCCGGTTTAATCATATAGTTCTCAAAAATTGTTCAGTGAAAATTAACTATAGATTACATTTATTATACAGTGTGTTTCCTGCATTTTAGTTTAATCAAAATAATAGTTTAAGTATAGCAACCCTTAAAAGTGCTAATTATTTGAGCTACACCGACATATTCATGTCTAACTAAACGGCAATAGTTATATTTCACTTATTACATGATACACCCAAATTAACAACCGAAGCATAACTCGTATTTATTAAGAAAAAGTTTACTTACAATTTCGTATGTATTTTTAGTTAATTCAACTAACACAAACACAATTCACAACGTGGTTTTTAAGCAACCTTGATGTTTTAACTTTTGACAGCAGACAGCAGTCTGGTATCTATTATAAAGGTTTGTAACTGGACTAAATTTAATTCTTATTTATTTCCTTTTTTTAAATTATTAATACATTAATACGCGTTAAATGATTAGGTTAATGATATTTAATATAATGTTATTTTTGAAAATAACAAAAACAAATTTTGAAATAATTGTGACGACTGTTGGACGATTTCTTACTGAAGAACGCATTTGATTATCATTTACATATTTGCAAATAGAGGGTTTATAAAACTCATATAAAACTGTGGTCTTCATCATCGTTTATGCAGCTTTTAGTGCCGACTGAGACATCATATCCTTCATTGTGAAATATCTTTTATAACGATTACTGTTATTAGTTATAAGTTATTATACCTATAATTTAGGGGAATTGTTTAACAATTTAATTTCAATTTTATTAATTACATTTACTAAAAATCTTATTAGGATTTCAGGTGTATGTAAGTATAAAATAAATAAATCTCTTGAGATAGTGGTCCATGTTTTATTTTTTAGTGGCTTTTATTTATTTTACATTTGGACGATTTTAAAACGTATTGATATCTCTACATATTAAAATCAGCTATGAATTATATTGCAAGTATCTAAATATTTATAAAGTAATGCTCAGAAGAAGAAAAATATTAAAAGCTCCAAATTTTTAATGTCTTCCCTTTTTTTTGCATGCGAAGTGCCTATTAAATTAATGCTCTGTTTCATGAACGTATGTTAAATCCTTGATTAGTTAACATAGTGCTAAATTTAACGTTTTTATAAATTTGAATATGAGATTTTGGCAGCGTATTAATTGTTAGAAAAATGTATTACCAATTTCTTTTTTCTCTTTGCTTTATATAAGTGCAATGTTTTTATTCGTACCGTATTCGTTGTTATAGAGAGTTCGATGTATATATGTCAAGCGCTCCTTTTGTAACTTTGTATTAACATGATATTAACGATACATTAAAATTAGTGTTATTAAACAGTTTACTAAAGTAGATATTGAACTATCTCCCATTAATACCCTTCAAACAGGTTAAGGGCCCAGTACACCCAAGACAGTGTAGTAAGCTAAAATAACATTGCATTTGTTGCATTCGTGGTTGTAACATTCGTTGTTACCAATTCTACAAAGTGAACACACGAGAAGAGCAAAATGGCAAAAAAAAACGAGCTTGATATCGAAAAGCTAAAAAGGGGTTGAGAACTACCACACATGGAGCTTTGCCATGGAAAATTATTTGGCAATGAATCAACTGAGTGACTGCATAGCCATCAAAAATGATCAAGTGATTGAAAAGGACAGGAAAGCAATCAAGTCTAAATGGGTTTTCAAAACCAAAAGGGCAAAGGGCACGACTGGCCCTGAAAGGTTGCTCTCAAAAATTTGGAATTGACTATAACGAAACTTACGCTCCTGTAGTAAGGCACACATCGATTCGTTGCTTAATGGCCTTAGCCGTTAAAAATGACCCGAGAATCCATCAGATGGATGCAGTTACTGCGTTTCTCCAAGGTGAGCTTGAAGAGGAACTATACTTAGAACAACCAGAGGGTTTTCATGATGGAACCAACCGCGTATGTAAGTTGCATCCTGTCACATATGGATTGAAGCAGTCCGGTAGGGTTTAGAACGTCAAATTGGAAATTACAATGAAATCATTCGGATTACGCAAATCAAAGATGGACCCTTGCGTATATTTCAATACCAACAAAGATTTGATACTCGCCATATACGTAGATGACATATAACTTTTTTTGGAAAAATGCGCATGAATTGCAAGATTTAATGAAAATGTTAACTTCGCAATTTAGGATGAAAGATATGGGAGAGGCAAAAAGTTGTATCGGTATTCGCATTAATACAACATGCAGATGGTATAGATCTGGATCAATCGGCATATGTGGAAGAAATAATCGGAACAGCTAGCAAACTGTCAGCTTGCAACATTGGTTATGAAATTGGCTGGGTGCGATACTCCTTGCTGGTTTAACAGACGATTTCAAGCCTATGATAATGAGTATTGAGAGTAGTGGTACCAAGAAGTACTGAAATTATTAGGCCAAAATTGCTAGATATGGATGTCAAGAGTAACAGTGGTGATAGTGCCTTCATTAGTAAAAACAAGCACTCTGAGTTGAGTGCTTCTTTTTACTAAAACGTGCAGCAAACAAGAAGAATGTCAAGAATTTTAAGTGTACACCTGTGGTGGAAAACATCACAGTAGCAGTGAATCCAAATCCAAAATGGAAATCAAAGTAATAGTGACGATCGGAAACGGCATGAATCTGTGAAATATTTTTAAATTAGTGCCAATATTTTTATATAGAAACTTAACCGTGGTTTTATTAAACCTATATAAGTCAAATGGATTTATTCTATCTCTGAAAATTCGGGGACGCCTTTACCATTAGAAAAGTATATTCCATAATATCATCTTCCAAACTAGATTCAGAGAGCATCCTCAAATAAAATGTTGCGTGTATAATCAGTATTTTCAATAATGGCAGATATATACTTATTAAAATAATATTTATTGCTAAATCAAAAGCTCATACAAATGATATAGGTATGTATGTCAGTTTTAAAATTAATGCTAAAATTTACAGAGATTGTTACTTATTGTTAAATTGACACATGGTTTAACAATACGCTAAATTTAACAAACGTTCGTGAAAAAATAACGTTATCTTAAAATTTAGCATCTGAGCTAAAATTTAACAAGCGTTTATGAAATAGAGCATAAGTCATTTACATTCCTATTTAAAATGAAATAAGTCAAATGCCTCTACCTACAACACCTCTTCCTTCCATAAGAAATTAACAGCGGCTCACTAATTACATGTCATTATGTGAAGGTGCTGATAGATTTTATGTAATCGCTCTTAGGTTTTGCGAACTATACAAGAAGCGACAACTACATTTTTATTACGTTCGTCTTTTCACAATAACGTCACACACTTTAGAATCGTACATAACAAATACGTTCCTTTCGTTACAGTACTTCCTGTCGGTGGTCCGTTTTTGTAATGTAATACTGCATTGTAGCAATTTCAGAAAGCAGCGCTCCCGTTTTAGCCTATAACCATTTTCATGTCTCAGTATATGTACAGGAAAGAAAGGTTTTGCGAAATGTCCGGATGTGGGAGAATGGCTTGGTAACATGTGTTCCTTTTCGAAGGGAAATAAAGAATTTTTACAATTGCGGTTTTTGTGATCGGCAGCCGACGAAAGGTTTTGATGTCTGCATTACTTACTGCGAATACCGAATGTCTTTTTTGTGGTTGGAAAGCATAAAAGCGCTCATCTTTGTACTGACTGTTCAAGCATATTGTCCGTATTGGCGTTAGTATACCGGATGATGTATGCATGTATTATGTTAAATCTTTGTGTCGTAATTTGATGGTGTAATTTTTGCCAAGACACAGATGTTGAGTTTATTGCCACAGGTCGTTTTGTTTGTACTGCCACCTTCTGTAAAACAGTAATCTTACAAGAATACACACTGAAAAAATTAGGTAATTTTTCTAGGTAAAAATCTCTTTTTTTGATAATTTTCCGTATTGAATGAAAATGAAAATGTTATAATTTCTCCTAACAATTTAAATTTAATTATTGTAGTCTGAAGAAAGCCGATGTATTGGTCGAAACGTAACTGATTGAATTATGGATTCATAAAGATAACGTATCTGCTTAAGATTGCCGTTTTTTTTTTTTCTATTAAAGAATAACATCTTTGATTCAAGTAAATTACCTCAACAGTAACAAAAAATATTTGTTTAAGTATATGTCAATTTTCTTAAAGAAACTATTTGCACAAAGTCGGTTGTAAAGTGACGCATAAAATTCGTAATTTCTTTATTTGTAATTATATTGAAAATCGCTGAAACACGTACCTAACTTAGGGTTTTAGAAACTACTTTAGAAAACTTTTGGCATTATTCGAACAATCATTTTGTTATCATTGCGACGATATGACGTCATCGATGATTTTTTTAAAGGACATCTTGCATTTGATATTGCATCTTTCGGTATGTACAACTGGTTTCTATACGTACGGATATGCAGATATTAATTTTGCTTTGTCGAAGTTTCAAAACTCTAATTTATCATAAACAATTCTCACTGCTGGACACTACTTAGAATTTTTACGTGTTGAATTAATTCCTGCTATGGCTTGTGTTGTTTCCCAATAACGAGGTGTCCCTTCAATATATTTAGCTTGAGTGGGATGGGACATCACCGCATTATGGAATTGCTGTAAAAAATATTTTTAAATGACGTGTTTGCTGGAAGATGGATTGGTCACCGAGGGCCTATTGGATAGCCTTCTAGATACCCGAATCTGACCTCATTGGACTTCTTCTTATCATTCTTTCTCCTTCTTTTTTTATCTCTTAGGAAAAACTTAAAACTTCTTACAATTTGGAAAATTACAGTCATAAATATAATAATCTTTAAGTGATAAGGAAATAAGCAAGACGCGTATGTGTTAACTTAGAATATTCTGGTTCAAGTCAGACGTAGGCTGAAATGACATGGAATTCGGCCATACGTGTTTCTGTTTTCTTGTTATTTTAGAACTATTATACGGATTGTAGATATTAATTCATATTAGAAAGTTTATTGTTCTTTTAATGTTTTAAAGTCTGTTACGCACTATGCTACAATTTGAACATGGAATTTTTGAAACAACTTGACATTGTAATATACTTAGAAAAATATTAATATCTCTCAGGAAAACTCAGCATTTCTTACAATTTGGAAAATTTAGAGTTAAGAATAATATCTTTTATTCAAATAAATTACCTTAACAGCAAAACAATATTTTTGGATATACAGGGTTATTATTGTATAGCACTTTTTAAAAAAAGGGGTAAAAGATATACATGGGCATGGCTTTATACAAAAAAATTACGGTTCTAAGTACACGCGAGTCGAGAAAATGATTTTTCTTAATTGGAGTGCCGGCCTGACTCATTTAGCATACGCGGTGACCATCGGTCGTCGCTAAAACACTTTGAAACGTTGGATTACATTTAGTATGTACTTGACTATTCGGCAAGTGGATGCATGCGTTTGCAATGGCACCGTATAGATTTGAAACAGCGCTACATAACGTAACAATCATACATTTAACATTAGTTCATTGCAACATAAATAACGTTTATTTTAAAAACCAATTAACTTTAAAATGTACTACTATTACGTGAACAGGGTAGGCAAAAGCACAATATACAAAAAAAACACCTGACTGCTTTGTTTGCATTCTTGGTGTTCCGTCTTTATCTCAGTTTAAATCTTGTGTAAATTAATATCTGCTTTGAATGTATTCACTATGGCCTAGCATTTAATTTTTTTCGATGTTTACTTATACAGATTTGGTTGTAAATTCGTTCCTATCAGGATTTATGTGTATACAAATGGTGAACACAGATGTGGTCCGTCTTTAACTACATTTTGGGCCCTAAAATTTGGAAAATTACAACATGCACATAGAACCGTAATTTTTTGTATATAGCCATTGCTTATGTAGATCTTTTACCCTTTTTTTTAAAAAGTGCTATACAATAATAACCCTGTATATCTAGTACTTATGATTTTCTTAAAGAAACTATTTATTTTATACAAAGTTGATAGAGTTACAGATGAAGTAGTAGTAGAGTTACGTCAAAATTGTATTTCAAAACTGTAAATCATCATGTCATGATGTTTTAAACATATAATAGCAAAGTCTTTTGGCTTATGGTAGCAAATACGTTAAACACATTCTACAAGTACAGAAATTGCCGTGAAGATGGTGGTTCTCCTATTTCACTACACTAACTTTCAATACTCAATATATAAGTTTTCTACATGGCAGATATAGTTATCAAATATCTACCTATTACTTGCCAGATAAATATTCCTTAGGAACTGTTATCACAACAATTGCCCGATTGCATACGGTGGCCCTTGTTTTTTTTATTTTGCGAATTAACCGCCAATGTGGAGAGACAATGGGTAAGTGATTTTGGGTAAGCACTAGAAATATTCAAAGTTTGTTTGTCTTTTATGTATTAAATTCTAATTCGGTTTTAGGCGCACAAAATTGCCCCAAATCGTACAGAAATTTTACCAACAATTTTTTGTGTGTACGTTTTTGGCAGTGTTAAAATAATGATAATAATAAACAATAAGTAAATAGAGTAAGTAATATACGCTGCGATCATAACTATCTTACTTTCATTGCGCAAAAAAAATTTTTTAACACAGGGAAAATTTCTCAGATTAGATGCAAATTTTGGCAGAGCAAACGTATCAAGCCGCTCGAAGGTTAAGTGATTTGCGAATTAACCGCCAATATGGAGAGGTAACGGGTATCTGATGTGCAGTGGTTTTGGGTAAGCGTTAGAAATTTTCATATTTTGCTTGTCTTTTATGCCGTAAATTCTAATTAAATATATTCTACCAGGACATTTTCATTTCGACGATATTTTCCTTTTTGTTAGGAAAAAATCTGAAATACTAAACGTTTCTTTGTAATTTTCGTTTTAAACAAGTAAAAATACTATGCAAATGATCACTACTTTAGAAATTGTACTTGTGAATATAGACTATATGCAAAAATCTTGGATAAGTTACCCACATTTCGAAATTTTACTATGAATATTCCAGATTAGCGTGAATAACCCTTCGAAAAATTACTTACAGTTAGAAATATTACTTCTAAAAGTAAAATACTTTTTAGGGCCACAAAATTGTCCCAAAATCGTGCTGGAACTTTACCAATTTTTTTTTGTGCAGCTAAATATGTGGAGGGGCAACAGCCAACGCACGTACCGTGGTTTTTGGGGAAAACATTAGAAGTTTTCATATTTTGTTTGTCTTTGATGCATTTCTAAATTAGATGCTTTCTACCAGGGCACTTTCATTTCGACGATATTTTCTTTTTCGTTAAGAAAACAATAAGAAACAAGTTAAACTTCTATGGAAATTATCACGACCTTAGAAATTCTACTTGTCAGTATTCTACACTACATGAAAAAATCTGGGAAAAGTTACCCACATTTCGAAATTTTACTATGAATATTCCAGGCTACGTGAAAAGACCTTAGAAAAATTACCTATAGTTAGAAGCATTACCTCTAAAAGTAAAATACATGTAGGGTTTTAGGGGCACACATTTCGTACAGGAATTTTACCAAACATTTTTTAGTGTGATTTGGTGATTTGAAAAAGAAACTCGCTTAGTTCATATCATCAAATCAAAAATCATAAATCAAATTTTTCCAGCACGTAACCTCCAACATTACTTAAATTTCTGAAATGAGCACTTTGGTGGGCTTAGGAATTTTATATTATTTTTAAAAATGAAATTATGATAATTGCAATCTTTAGATTAGTTCACAATTGCTGTTATTATAAAATTGGCAACTTCCAACTGTTTGCAAAACTAAGGAATCGACTATACGGAAGTTATCTTTAACTGAACATGAAAAAAATTATATTACTGTAGTATTTGGTCAACCAAGGGACGGTGCTTCTATTAACGAAGTAATTTCGCCAACTCTCGTAAGTGACCTGTACGTATATCTTCTCATAATTATCTTAGATCTAATTATGACCGGTTTATTACAGCATTCGCATATTATCTTTCCGATTGCGCTGATACATTAGGTCACAGAATTTGAAGGGTACCGAATATAAACCCTGTGAGTTTACTAACACAATAACAGTTTCAAATTCGTTTCCGGCCTCATCTGTATTTGACCTCTTCCACTTTTGCATTCAGCAAAAATCGTGTCTCCGCCTCCACAGATAATTCGACCCGTGCTGGCGGCAGCTGCTCTTATTTGGTGTCCTCGCCGTGGAACTCCCGGAAGCAGAAGGAAACACCTCCAAGCTGTGTTTTGAAAGTGTTCCTTATATGTGTTGTGTGGACTTTTCACATCATCTAACCGAGCATATGCGTCGTACGAACTCTAAACGCATTATTGTAGAACTGTTCCGATTGTTACTACTGTGACACGTTGCCAACGCCTTCTGAGGGCGGGCACGCGTCCTTGTTTACCCCAAACAACCCCCCTCGTAGTTGTATGGACCCCCCCGACGATTTGGAAGGTTCCGTGGAATTCAATGAATGTTTTTTTTTTGTCCGGTGGAAGGACCTATAATTAGGATTTATTGTGAGTTTTGATCTATTATGTAATTTTTATACTTATTATTTTTTTTAAAGAAAAAGAACCGGCAATATAATGCCTACATGTAATTTATTAGGGCAATGAGGTCGAATTTATTTTGATTTGAAAATTACATTGATACGTACCATATTGTATACGTAAAATATTAGTAATTTTTATTAATTTCGTCGACCCGGACTGTACGCGTAGGATAGGTTTCCTGTATAATGAATAGTCAATATATCGGAATCGTATAATAGTAAAGTAAAATTAATGATTAGTATTTAAATTAGAGCAATGATATGATAAAATGGTTTTTTATAGCCTGTCAATCTATCTGAGTTGGTGGGGAAGGATTTTGAGCTGCAGGATTCGAAGAGGCGACAATAACTACTGATTTTTTTATTTACATTTTTTAATATTCCAGGAAAGGGTTAATAATAGTCTCGTAAGAGAATGTTTTTAATGATATTAATGATTAATAATTGATCAATTTAATATAATGTTTATTAAACATTATATTAATATTGATGATTTTAGATAATTATTTCGACTTAAAAATGCTTCTGCAATTATAGCCCATTATAATATTTCACAGACACAACACACATCCAGAGAGTTGTTGTACGAAACTGCAATCAGGCACGACCATCAAGTGAGTTGTCTGCTCAGTTTTTTGATCTGGTTATCGCTAGTTTTCATGTTAGCTACCCACCGCCGGACTTAGTTTTTATAAAAATTATTTGTCAATTTCTCATTTAATGTAAAATTAATAATGAACACTAGTTAATTTGATAATAATTATTATCAAATTAATAAAGAATTAATTAATTTCACAACAATTTATTATGAAATTATAAATAACATTCATTAATTTGAATTGTAGTGTGATATTAATAAGAAAAGTGTTAATTTTACAATAATTTTTATATTTATTCGAAATAATTAAATTAACAAACAAGTTTCATAATAATTAATATACAAATACATATTGTTATATTTAACTATAGACACAGTGTAAATTTTTTAAATTTAGGAGTGGACCTTGGAACTAAAATTGGAGTTGTATTAACATTACTTTTTTTACTGTGTAAAATCATTAATAAAATCAAATTTGGAAATCATAATATATATGATTTCCAAATTTAAAATTTTATAAAAAGTGGTGGTTTGTTTTGTGGAATCAGGTGCTAAGCAAAGGCTGGAGTATTCAGCACTAATGATACGAAAGTATTAATAATCCAATGAAAAGAAAAACTGCGATTACATAAAATGCATATTTATTTAATTTAGTTTTAGTCCGCATTTTATTATAGTAGGGAAAAGAGGGGCACTTTCGTAAAAGGAACACATCGATATACAGCGATATCACTATAATGCATCACAACTATTTTACTATCGTATTTATATTTATAGGTTGCTGTAATATTTGATATTTCTGGACCATGTAGAATGATAGGTGTGAACTGTATTATTTATAGGGCGTATAAATACAAACTAAGCCTTTACTTAGCATACCCGACTCTGAAAGTTGTTGAAGTATGTAGCTTTAACATGCTTAGCATGAGATTTACTTTTTCAAATACCAATCTCCAAATGGAAAAATGTATAGACAGGTTGTGGAAATACATTAGTTTAGAAAATGCCTAAAATAATTGCTACTTATTTGAATCTGCCACACCAGGCAGAATATATTGGTTATTGCTTTCGTCGATCTTCTGTGAAGATATTGATTGATTCTGGTGCAGATATAACCAGTTTAAAGGGGTTGCGCGACTGGAAATGGACGTCGTTCTCTTAAGATGCATATAAATCAAGCGAACGCACACCGAACCGCGAAGAAAAACCGAACAGCAAAGGTAAATTCAATTGATGGTTACATTAATACGAAGGCGAATCGAACGTTCCTTTGGTTGCGTTCGCTCCCAGAGCGGTGTGTATCGAATCAATTACGTAGGTAACAGTATTACTGATTTATTATCTGATAAATACTCAAACAAAGAATGAATCCCGTTATAAAACACAAATGTACATTTTTCAATATACATTATTTTGAGAATAAGTAATTTGAAGAGCAATCGTACCTCACGTAATTTAAATTTTAAAAGTTTTTTTTTTGACGTCTATATATACGGGAACTAAGCCCATACGCCGCAGTTTTAATGACTACAATTAAAATTGCTGTAGATATAATACTTTTGTAGTGTAATACTGGTAGATTATTCGTAAAAGATTTCTAATTTATTAATTTTATGTAAAAAAAAAAAAAACAATTTCTATCATATATTTGATAAAGGTTACTCTGATACTCAGAATTCGCTCAGTAAAAGACTAAAATTAAACTTAATGTAGATGTGGAGTTAATCAGGTAAAGACAGGGACAGACATTTCGCATCTCGGGGCCTATCGAGACACACAAAAATTCGGCCAACGGATAATAGGTGGACCCACATAGGTGTAAGTAGGATGGAAATATTCCACATCCACCTCTTAAATTCTAATATTCATTTTAATTAAGGTTAAGATTAATAAGTTATCAACACTTTTCCTATTCATGTAAAGTAATGTAATAATACTGGATGGTAAGGAATACATTCTTCAACTAATTTATGAATGAATTGATTAATTGGAGTTTTTTGTTGAGTTGATAAATTTGTCATTACAAAATGCTGTTTTTCCGTTAAGCTTAAAACTTGCGAGAGTTACTCCAATTCATAAAAATGGAGGGAGTCATTCCTTCCCTGACTACAGACCTATTTCTGTTCTTTCTACTTTGTCTAAAATATTTGAAAAAGTCGTTAACATCAAGGGTCATCAAAATTTAGAGAGATGGAAGGTTCTTTCTTGTTGTCAGTATGGCTTTAGACCGGGCAAATCTACTGCAGATGCAATATATGATCTTTTGCACCACATTTTCAATAATATTAATGATAAGCAGATTGTAGTTACCGTTTTTTTGTGACTTGTCCAAGGCTTTTGATTGTGTTCCTCATTGTACTTCGGAAACTTGAGAGATATGGCTTCAGAGGTGATGTTAATGAGTGAATTAGATCCTATCTTACAGATCGCCAGCAGTACGTGCAGATACATACTGGCGGGGGCTACGTCCGGTCGGGGATCGGTTGGGTGGTGTATGGTGTGCCTCAGGGCTCAATACTTGGACCGACGCTGTTCTTAATATTTATTATTGATCTAGCTTTTGCGACTAATCAATCACACACCGCCCTATTCGCTGATGATACGTCACTTACATGGCATGCCTCGTATAAAAACGATCTCGAGAGAATCATTAATACTGGAATTCTTAGTGTTAGTGAGTGGTTTAATGCGAATAATATCACTCTTAACGTCAGTAAAAACCAAATTATTGATATACAAGCAACATATAAATCTAAATGTTTGCCTTAATAATAATTTACTGTTACCTTGCAATCATGTAAAGTTTTTGGGTATTGTTCTTGATTCGGATTTAAAATGGACTGAACAAGTCCATGTCCTTTCGAAAAAGCTGTCTTCTGTTTGTTATGCTTTGCGAGTGATAAGACGTAATCTTGGAGAGGAAATGTCTCGTATGGTCTATTTTTCTTTGTTTGAGTCTCGTATGCGGTACTGTCTTTCGTGGTGGGGATTTACTTCGTTGGCAAATCTTAATGTACTTTTTAAGGTGCAAAAGAGGGCAGTGCGGGTGATTTGTGGGGAAGGCAACAGAGCTCATTGTCGAACCTTGTTCATATCGCGTGGAATCTTAACCCTTCCTTCCTTATTTCTATATGAGACTCTTAGCACTACCTACAAACAGCGTCAGAAGCAGAAATATCGGTTTGACATACATTCTTATAGCACACGCCATAATCACTACATTAACCTTCCTAAACCAGGCTCCTCCCTTTGTAGAGGTTTCTTGTATTATATGAGTTTTTCATTATATAATAAATTACTTACTTCCTTAACTAATTCG
Source organism: Protaetia brevitarsis (assembly GCA_004143645.1). Classification (NCBI taxonomy): domain Eukaryota; kingdom Metazoa; phylum Arthropoda; class Insecta; order Coleoptera; family Scarabaeidae; genus Protaetia; species Protaetia brevitarsis. The sequence goes on along the minus strand of RXPK01000153.1, from coordinate 1,783,074 downwards.
CCAACTCAAAAAATGTTCCAGCGCTAACTAAGGGCCGTACTGTTGGAACAAGCATTTTATTCCATTGACGAATTTTTAACATATGACTTTGATACATAATTTTTATCTACCTTATACTCCCCCTTGTGAACATTTATTTTATATTTTAAATGTAACACAGCTAAAACTAGTCCATCAAATTACATTACTATCAATTTCATTATTTTATCTGCACTGATATTACTAGTATATGTTTATTTATGTCTGTTATATGTATTGCCAAACAATACAATCCAAAAAATATATGGTTTAAATTTGCATTCTCATAACCACAATTACATGCAGGTGACTCTACGATTTTAACTCGCGCTAGGTGCTCAGGATATTGTCCGTGTCCAAACTTAAGTCTAGCAATAGTTGAGCAGTAAAACCGGGTTATATTAGATTAAATATACCACGAGTTGTTTTTTGTCGAAGCCTGTATATATGCTTATTGGGTCATGTGTTGAGAATAACTATTTCTCAAATAACAGTCCCAGTTTCGACGTAATATTACTTAATACGGATTTATACATAATGCCTACAGTACCACTCCTCTTAGCTAAACGATGAACTATTTCATTTGATTCAATATTACCATGACTTTTTACCCTGTATATAACGGTTTGGACTGATCTTGACCTTAATTCAATGAATATATTTATAATGTCTAAAATTAATGGATGCAATTTTGAAATAGGATTTCTTTTTTGTATTGCACATATGACACTTGTGGAATCTCTCATTATCGCTATATGTGAATTTCCAGAATCACTACCATATTTTAATGCTTCCAACATTGCAATTGTTTCAGCCGTAAGTATCGATGCGGTGGAATCTAATCGGAACATTTTATATGATTGGTTGTTAAAATCATAAAAAGCCACATCCACATTTCTCTTTATACTTGGAAGCATCCATAAAAATAATAAGAGCCCTTGGGAGTTTATTGAGAATAGATAAAAATAATTGTCGATCATGCTCTACTTGTCCAGAGTATGCTGGTATTTCAATGGAATCATTAAATATATAAGTATAATAATCAAATTTTCAAACATAGAGACATATAGTCGATCTTCATATTTGAAAGTAAATCGAAAGGTCTCCACAAGTATAGGTGATTCATTTTTAAGCCAATATTTTTTCCGTTAGATCTAATAAAGATAAGTGATTAATTTTCTTTAATAGATTATCTCCGTATTGTAATTTTAGTTTCCAAATGTATTTAGCAGCGATATATAATCTTTGTAGGTGGAGTGGTGGTTCAAGGGCTTTAATTTGCAATGCAGCAATTGGTGTGGTTTTCGTTGCACCTACGCATATTCTTAGAGCTTTGTTTTGTATAATATTCAATCTACGTATATTGTTAGCGTTACATGTAGTGTATATACATCCGTAATCCAAAAAAGATCTTATATATGCCCTATATATGTTTTTCAGTACTGAGAAATCGGTACCCCATTTAACTCTTGACACTATCCTCATTAAGTTTAACGTTTTCTCGCATTTGTCAACCAGTTCGTTTATATGTTTACTTTATGGTCAATATGTAAACCAAGATATTTGGTACTTTCGACAATGGGAAAGGATGTGTTGAAAAATTTAATATTATGAGCGAGAATTTTAAAAGTTTTCAAAGACCAAAATACGGAAATTATTACGGTATCTACAATTATAATAATATGCGGCTACATTGTTGCCAAATGTATGTTTCTCTCAAATGGTTCCAGAACACATATGATACGACACATTAACATTAAGATTTTCGATTCAGAACTAAACGAAGCACGTCGCTGCGTGCAGCTTCTGCAATAATTTATACAGACGGTATATAGAGGTACACTGGTAAAAATTGGCGGAGAAGGCGGCTGGCTATTGGAACCATACATAATAAAATGTTAGATACTTTTTATTTTCGAGTTTTTTTGATAATCGATCACTTTGAAACGCACGAGGCCACCTGCACAAGTCATCGCTACTTCACCAGAATGTATTGGCTAAAATATGCTTATAGGCAGAAAAGGGACAGTTATAATTGAAACAAATCTGGAAAATATCAGTCCACAACCAAATACTTATACGAATATTTTTTCTAAGAGGAACTATCAATTTATCAAGGGTTGAAGGCTATATAAAATTATTAAAGGTTGTAAAGAAAAGAATTTTATCATTATTTTGACTCTCATCATGTCCATGAAAATGGAGATCATATCACAGTAAGATGTACTTTCCCTGTTGCCCTTACCTAGCAATGTTAAATAATTAAGCTGCCTACTTTAGTATTGAAATTATGCTAATAATTGATAATCATCGCATAGCCGCCATCACGATTCAGGCAGCACCCAGTTCGCAGTACTATAATTACGGCAGACCTGTCGGCACCATGCCAAATACGAATTAAAATTGCAAAACTTTTATAGGTTCATATTTGGTGTCGGCGAATGAAAAATCCCTTTCGCGTGATATCTGCGCTAATGATCCCTAATTAGGGACTCTTCGACAACGTCGACTGTCATGGAAACTCAGTGCATAGGGAAATATCTTAATGTCCCACATTTTTGCGTTTATTGTCGGCGAAGTAACATTCCTAGTTCCGCACGTATGGTTGTGATATGTAATAGGAAGGAATTAAACCAGTGTATAATTTATTCTAATTAGTAATCCCGGCAAAACGAGTTGCGTACTTATTTACAACCTGTAATTTAATTGATGCTAATAGAAAAAAAAGGATATTCTTCAGTAATCGCGACTAAATTTTTAACTGACTTTGTATTGTACATAGCATTGGAAAGATAGACAAATGATGGAGAAATTTCCTGAAAAAGGAAAGTTCGGCTACTGGGAATCGGTTACTTAGTTTTCTATATAATATCAATTTCAGAAGCAGACACAAATTGAAACACAAAGAGGAAATATTATACATATAAAAATATTTCTGTAATGCACCTTATTAAATTGCTATCGCTTTGATCCTTACGGGTTTTAGCAAATAAAACTTTTGAATAAATTAGTAACAAAACTATGTATGGTACAGAATGTTTTTAGATTGAATAATATAAGTTTTACAGACATTTGGAACTGCAATAAATAACCCACTATCTCCATTCTTACATTAGCATTTTTTTTTAAATTATTTATAAAAAGATATAAGTAAATTTTCTTCATTCCTTAAATTTTAAGTTAGACATGTAAATAATGTTTTCGTTGTAATACTATGTGATTTTCATACACCTATATTATTATGGCGTTTCCATACCGCCAAGGTTTCAGAAACTAAAATTATAGCTGGTCTTTTTGACGTTTTTATATATCAGAATTAATGTTAACTATTTGTATCACAATTTTTCGTATCTAGTAAGTGAACTCACCCTCTGGAGATAATTTGTTGATTATTATGTAGTTTGTGTTAAAATTGAGTACAGTTTACTTTCTTGCTTTATTAATTACGATTAGAGATAATGCATTTCATTTCGACATATATAGAAAAGCTACACACGCAAACAATTTTGTATATATATGAAAATCGCTCATGACCGTGATCGGAATTCCACATTAAATACGGTCAAGGTACCTTTTATGACCGTATTTGAATTACGGTCAGACTTTCGGTGACCATTTATTGACCGTATTGAGACCGTATTTAACCGTAAATAAATACAGATAAATATGGTCTAAAATACGGTTTACAAAATTTTAACTGCCCCCAGGCACTCCCCATGTTGCGATATGGGAAACGCTGTGCTGGAACATATTGCAGTCGGACGAACTACTCGATCCGCTTGAATTAACAGGCATAATTACAATATATTCCTCAAAGTTTGAAACCCGTGACCGTTATTGAGACCGTATTTAAATAGGGTTAAATACGGCCTCAATACGGTCACTAAACGGCCACCGAAAGTCTGACAGTAATTCAAATAGGTTAGGAATAGCAATCATAGCAATACGGCAAGGATATACTTGTCTAGAACTATGATACCGGATAAATACGGTCAGAAATGCGGTCGGATTTAGGATACCTTTAGAATTAGGATACCCGAATAAAAACCGAAATAATGACCGCTTACAACACGATTTTTAAAGCGATTTCTCATATCTCATCTTGTTCGATGTCGCTTCAAAATTGCTTTAGAAATAATGCAAACCAGATTTCTGCCTCCCCTTTCAATATGTTTTTTTTTTACAATTCAATGACCCTTACATTATTAAAATCATTATTTAAATATATCTCTATTTTGTATATATTTAATGGGATTTAGTTTTTGATCATTCCAAAATTTTGCAACTGTCTCTAAAGGTGGACTACTTTATTTATGAAAACTAAATTATTACAAATCATCCTAACCCCGTGCTCCACCTGAAAAGGTACTACACGAGGCTACCTATTCTAAGTACTATATGGGTTCCATAACAATTGAAATGATCCTACTCTAACTAAATAACTTCCCTATGATTTTTAATAACAAAAATATAATACAGTAGCCTCGCGACCATACGAATATTACTTTGAAAATGATAAAAAATGTAAATGTGATTAGTTCACATAATCGCGAGACTACTGTAAATCAGTCAGCTATCAGTTATTATTAAATGCGCCCATGGAACGACTTTCGTTATCTTCCAGCATTCGCCAAGGACACTGATTATATATAATATACTTATATAAAATCAATGGCCACGGAGTAAGGGAAAACCATGGCAAAAACCTTACTCTGGGAGGATCTGGGAAGAAGTCCCAGACCTTATTACTGATAGCCACAAATTATTATTATCCTTCTGAGTGCCGAAGAAGCAGCCTCCACGTCTCCTCAAATTCCGACAGCCTTATCGTTCTCGCGAAGCTGCTCCCTTTTCACGCATTCAGAAGTTGAACAGGAAAGATGATGACCTAAAAAACAAACAAAACAACAGCAAGTAACTATTCTAATACTTAATAGTAACTTAATCCTAATATTCTAACCAAGAGTAATTAAATAAATATTTATTTTTAAATATTTTATAGTTTAACACCAATTCGACCACTAAAGAGCATAAAATATTCATTTATAAGCGTGCTACCCTACAACTATCTAAATACATGCCGTAGCCTATCTAGTTCTTTAGCAACATTACAAAAAATTCCCACCATTCGATCGACTCATTTCTCTAATATCTGTTTCGCGTCGCGGCAATTTAACCCCTAGCTAATGCCCTAACCTCCGTACGCGACCGCCACTCATCAGTGAGTGACATTCAAAATAAGACATGCCCGCTGTATCTACCCACCACACTCACAAAGCGGAATCATTAACCTTACCAATTCTACATAAAAATGATTTAAAATTACCGTGACCTGTTATTAATTCTACGCCTGATACGATAAATTAACCCTCATTTCCCTAAAACGTGTAACGCTACCGATAAATTTCCTAGTCCACCTCCCATTTAAGGTATTATCCCACCTACTACAAACTATCTCCCCTAGATACCGCCTCTTTCGCTAATTGATTCGCCCTCTCATTACCGATTGTACCTACATGAGCCCTAGTCCAAAAGGTGGACTACTGATTGTGATTACTGCTAGCTCTATCTTTACCGTTTTTGCCTGCTCATTTCCTGCCTGACCCATTGTATTTGTTTATTTATTTCGTTTTGAACTGTTTCCAACCGACGTTCATTCCGTAATTATTTGTTTTCCAGTTTGTGTAGTTTGTCCCAGTAACCCTCTTCTATTCCTTCTATCCATCAAGTTTGTTTCTATCTCCTCAATCCCTTGTGTCATTTATCATTGTAACCAGTTCTTCTTTTTGATCAACCATTTCTTTTCTAATTTCGTCCTTTTTTTTTTCCATGTCATACTTCTTATTTCTTCTGTGATTTCCACCCTCAATCTGTCTATCTCTTCAAGTATGTCCACCCTCAATTGTCGCATTTCCTCTTTTTTTTTCCTTCGGTCTTGCATATAGATGCTAAAGAAATCAGAGATGGTCATATTGTCTCTTATTCTTTCTCTCCCTGTTGTTTTCTTCGGATCATTAATCATTCTGGTTGTTGATGGTCTTGAGGTTGACCCTGATTTCTTTGTCTTTGTCCATGTTCTCCTTTATCAGGCGTCGAAACCTGTTTTAACGGACTCTAAATTATATTCAATACACCTATTTCTACAGCAATATATCAGGTGGCAGATCTTAATGGATGTAATAAAAGTATAGTAGATATAATTTAAAAAAGAGTTTAGAAAATAAGAATTCGTTAAGAAATATAAGGTCTGACACGGTAAATGTGAATTTGGTGAACCATGTGAAGAATAAAATGAAATTTAATGAAGCTGGATCATCCGGAATGAGCTTTAGGAGCAATAAGCAGGGAGGTAACGTTGAACGCACAACAGACAATAGAAATAATTCTAGGCTTGTCTGTACAAGATGTGGTTATGAACATCCCACAGGTAGGTGCCCAGCTTTTAATAAATACTGCAGCAATGCAAGCGGAAAGGACATTTTTCGTAATGTTGCAGGAATTTTTAAATCTAAAGTCCATGAAGTGGATTTAGATTCTGATTGTGAGTCCTGTCAATGTCAACAGAATAATGACAATGATTATTCTCAAATAGTATGGACAATTTCAAATTCGATTAAAAGTATTGACACAGTAGAATGGTACGAGGTTGTGGATAACTTGGTCACAAATAAAGATGAAAATTGATACAGGGAGTCAAGTTAACATTTTGAATGTTAGTGATTTTCGAAAACTAAATTGCGATTTTAAAAATTTAGTAAAGTATCATCAACTTTATCTTCGTATTCTGGACATAAATCGACGTAATTGGCAAAATAATCGTTAAAATGCAAATTTAAGAATACGGTTAAAGTGCTTTTATTTTATGTTGTAAATTACAACAATTCTAGTCCTCTATTGGACTTGATGGTGCCAACAAATTAGGAATTATTAGTAAATCTTGTGAGCCGAACAATGTTGTAGAGCTTGTACAAGATGATCAGAAGATTGTGTGTCAGGATATACTCGAAAAGTATAAATCATTTTTTCGGGAATTGGTAGAGTAAATAAACAGTATAAAATCTCACTTAGCGAGGACGCCGTACCGGTAGTAAGCGCTGCGCGAAAAATTCCTATTTCACTTAAAGATAAAGTTAAATCAAAGTTGGATACAATGGTTCGAGAAAAGATTATCGAGCCTATAACAAAACCAACAGATTGGGTTCATCCTATTGTGTTAGCTCCAAAATCTAATGGGGATATACGGATTTGTATGGATCCCCGTGCATTAAATAAATATGTAAAACGAGAAAATTTTCATATCCCCACTGCTGATACTCTTTTCGCAGAATTGGCTGGCGCGAAATATTTTACTCTACTGGATGCATCATCCGCATTTTTACAAATACCGTTAGATCATGATAGCTCGCATTTGTGCACCATAGCTACATGTTTCGGAAGATATCGTTTTCTTCGACTACCATTCGGTATATCGTCGGCGCCAGAAATATTTCAGAGGTTCAGGTTCGATACATTAAATGGAACTGAGGGTTGTGTCACGTATTTTGATGATATTCTTGTGTTTGGAAACACAATTGAAGCACATAATGAAAACCTAAATAATGTCTTAGCAAAGATTTTGAATAGTGGCTTAACCTTAAACTTTGAAAAATCATAATTTTATGTATCGAAGGATAAATTTTTAGGGCATATAATTAGTGGTGATGGCATATCACCAGATAAAAACAAAGTCAGCGCTATTCGTGAAATGAAACCACCTTAAAATAAGAAAGACTTGCAACGTTTTCTTGGCATGATTACATATCTTGCAAAATTTATCCCTAATCTATCGACAGAAACTGCTACACTCCGAAACTTGTTAAGTAACAAGACTCCGTGGCAATGGACAGAGCAAGAGACATTGTGCTTTAATAAGCTGAAATCACTTGTTTCTGCTAATACTATATTAGCATATTATAAGCCTAAGGAAGAAGTAGTATTGTCTGTAGATGCTAGCCCATTTGGAATTGGTGCTGTAATATTTCAGAATAATGGGCCAATTGAATTTGCATCTGTATCGTTGACGGCTTCTCAACAACGGTATAACCACATTGAAAAGGAATTATTAGCGATTGTTTACGGTTGTGAACGATATCACTATTACTATGGTCGACAATTTAAAATAGAGACGGATCACCGACCGTTATTGGGTTTACTTAAAAAACCTTTGGATGAATTGTCGCCAAGACTTCAAAGACTTGTCTTACGTTTGTTTAAATATCATTTTATTTTAGAATATGTGCCTGGGAAGAAACTTCAAATTCCAAATACACTTAGCAGAGATCCATTGAAGGAAACGTTAGATACGGACTATCTGGATACAAATTTGCGAGTGTATTCTGTTATTTCTACATCCAAAGAAAATGAACAACGACTAAAAACTGCAATTGATAACGAAAAATAAAGTTTTACGTACTGAATGGATGGCCACAACACAAAAATAATACTACAGTTGATGTTAAACAATTTTGGCACATTAAAGACGAAATTTTCTTGTATAAAGATGTTTTGTTTTTCAAGAAAAGATTGATAATCCCAACGTGTTTACGAAACGAATTCTTGAACCTAATACATCAATCTCATCAAGGAGTAGTATCGTGCAAAAAGCGTGCCGAAGAAGCCATTTACTGGTCAGGTCTCACCTCAGACATTGAGAAAATGGTACTAAATTGTGAAACTTGCCAAATGTATTCTCGAAACAATCCCAGAGAACACACTATCAAGCCATGAATTCCAATGCGACCTTGGAAAAATTGGCATTGATTTTAAGACTATGGGTATTCAGGAGTTCCTAGTTGTAATTGATTATTTTAGCAAATTTACTATCGTGAATAAGCTGCAAAGTAAAACCGCAGTCAGTGTAATATCGGCTCTAAAGAATATATTTGCTATAAATGGTATTCCAAACGATATATTCTCTGACAATGGACCACCATTTAATTCGAGCGAATTTCATAAATTTGCGAAAAGATATGATATTACTTTGACAACATCCAGTCCACATTACCCTCGTTCAAATGGCATGATAGAGAGAGCAATACAAACAGTTAAAGGCTTACTGACTAAGGCGTACAGAGACAGCCAAGATTCCTTCCTAGCAATACTAAATTATAATGAAACCCCGAAACAACACCTGCCAGCACCATCCTTATTATTAATGGGAAGAAGACTTCGAACCACTTTACCAGTTACTAATAGTCTTCTCAAACCTAAATTCCCCATAACAGGTGTACGTGGAATTTTAAAAAATTGTCAAAAGAAAGAAAAGCAGTACTACGATCATTGCTACGGAAAGTTTGGCAGAACTCATACCTGGTGAACCTGTTTTAATAAAAGAGCAGGAACGACAATGGAAGCAAGGTATTGTACTTAGTAAAAATGGACCTAGGGATTACATCGTGAAGAGTGGTGATACTAACTACCGCAGGAATAGACAACACCTTAGACCGTTTAGAATACCAGCGGTGCCCGTCGGCAGTCCGAAATCGAGTGACGCTGAAACTGCAATTACCATTGATCCTTCACCCGAAAACCCTCCTGAAGCAGTGCCTAAAAACAATAGCCGAGCTGTTAACATTCCAACTAAGAACTTTACCAGAAGTGGCCGTGAAGTAAAACCTCCAACTCGATTAAACTTATAGGAACGTCAACTTTAATTTGTAATTACTTTGTTTTTTTTTTTTTTTTTAAAAAGAGGCGTGTTAGGTATATATACTTGTATATTGTTGCCCGGAAACGGTTGTTGTTATTATAGATCAGAAAAAATATATGTCAGTTGTAAAAAGCACTTCAGTGTTTTAATTTAAGTTAAATATTATATTCAAAAACGTAACATTAATATGTAGAATTATATTTAAACCGTATTGGTTTTGCAATTTTCAGTAAGACGATATTATGTTACACTCCTTCCAGTTGAAGTAAGCGATATTCATAGGAATTATCGTGCAATTTTCTTGAAGCCAGCGCTTTTAAATTCGTAATGGAACACGTAACTGCTTCCCATGTAGGTAGTACGTCAATACCTCGCACAAAACTTTTTTATTTCAGGGTATAATACAGCGCGCCAAATTTATTATAAACCGATAACGTCGTAATTACATTAAACTAGCCCTAATGCCTACCAAAGCAGAGTAGAAAAAAGGCATCTGTGTTTTATTTATTAGCGGAACGTGTAATTTAGTTATCGTGACAGGCTGCCATCAGTATGTGTATCGTGTTCAACCTCGCAGTATTAAATTAAATGGCAAGGTGGAGACATCAGTGTCCGTCCAATGGCTTCTATCCGTACTTGGGGAAAGAGTTCTTGGCGTCCGTCTCTCTTTCGGAGGTTGTCGTTTTGTGTTTTGACGGTAGCGTCGGCGTCATTTCTCCTCGCGACAAATTACGTTGCGAATAATTCGCGGGCGTCGGTCGTACCCTAACATACATTTGCTTCATTACGGACGCTAAACCGCTCCTTCGATGAAACTTTAATGGATTCGCCGCATTCGAAGCAAAATGGGTGGTGAGCGGATAAATACCTTATCATCGCGGAAAATTGCTTAGATTGGTGGTTTTGCCAATCGTGGACTCCTTATTTATTTAAGAGAAGGCATTTAGCGAAAATGATGCTGTATAATTTATGACAGTTTAATCCGTAATTGCTTGCCTATAATGTCTAGAGTTTATTTATTTGATAAAATTAAGAATTTATATTATAGGTACCGTGCATTTCTTCAGTTGGCACTTATCATAAATGTTGTCTTATTTTTTTTCCATTAGTAAATATGTTATTGAATATAAACGCTTTAGAATGTAAGTTTTTAAAGTTTGTATTCCATCGATTGTTGTTAAACAGCACTATCTTTAGCTAGTTAATTACCACACTAACAACAGGTGCAAAAATTTCAATCTATTTGAATTTTTCTTCGAGAAAAAATGTATAAACTGTAATCGTAAAACTTTTTGAAAAAAAAAGTACAACGAAAGTGCTAAGATTTGCATTTTATAGAACAGAAGCCACGTATTTTGTTATATGTTTCATAATTATTTTTACTTTACTACTATTACTTATTTGTGCAAGATAATTCATTAGACTTAATTTAGCTAAACATATGTACTATATAAGACAAAAGGCTTGCATCAGATTTAGAGAGAAATACAAATAGAGAATACTGGAGATATCAACACTGCATCTACTACATTTTGTTGCCTAGGGTTGCTTTAGATCACAGCACCAACTGCAACGAGGGAAGCCCGTGCATGGTTTCCATAGCAACCGTCAGCGTCGAGGACATGGCTCGCATAATGCCCAAACAGGCAATTCTTTGAACTTTACTAAACGCACCTATAACATAGCCTAGATTTGCTTCATGCTACCAGACTAGCGAGGCTTAAGTTATAGAGGGTACTATAACTTTCGTCTACAGCCAGTGTACCATTGCAGGCTTTAGCCCCAACGTTTTACCGAACATACCCCACAGGCCAGTATTAGTTATTTTCCAATAGTATATTTGACGTTTCATTTTTTGTAGTATTTCTTTTATTAAGTTATTGGAAGACTTTTAAAACCACTGAGAAAAATAGTCTAAATGAACAATATATTTAGCATTTTATATTAACGGCAACTATATCTTTTAATATGTACGATCAACTAGTTATTCGTTATTAATGCGCTATGCATTAAAAGTAAGTAAAGCAAAATTTCTAACATTGTGATATAGCCTCAAGTACTAAAATATATTAACAGACATTAAATATGTCATACTCAAATCACAAAATATATCTGTAACTAATAAACTCGGTTATTTGGGATACACTTAATTAGTGTAAATAATAATATTAATTGGTATAAATAAAAACTAACTAAAGAATACTATTGAGTGAGTTGGGGTAACTACTAAAATTTTGAATCGTTGCAGTACTTCTAGCGCATATTAGTATGCTTGTCCCTGATGGTTAATAAGCACATACGGGTCTCATTGATTTAGAAAGGCGATGCTACTATTTATTTATCTCACTCAACGAAGTGACAAGATGAAACAATTAACCTGCAGTGACAGTGTATGGATTGTGTCGCAGTTATCTTCATCATCTAAAGATGGTACCGTTATTTTTAGAGTATTTAATATTTTTCTAACATTTTTAAAATACAGTAATACGCTGTGCGTGTATAAATGCATCTACCTACAAACAATAAAATATATTATTGTTTAATGTAGCAGTTTTGCACACCTGTATAATTTTTGTGCCTAAATATTATAACATAATCGCCGCTGATGAAATATTAATCCTTTTGAGGTGAATGAAACTAATTCTAAAATACCTACGGCGTAATAATTAATAATAACTATTATTCATGTGTTTGATCTGAAGAGGACCAATATTTCGGAAAAATGATTTAAGCCTGATGAAGTTAGTTACGACAACGATACAAGAACATGCCTTCAAATAAATGATTTATTGGTAGTAAGTATTATTGTTACCATACATTTCACAGTTTAATTATCACATCCAATTAAGTAACAGTAGTAAGACAAAGCACCCACTGTAAGTAATATGAATATTTAGCAAATATTAACTGCAAATAATGTCAAACATTTTGAATAAATAATGTTTTTCATTTACCAGGAAAGCTAAATGTATTTGCTGTTAGCCATCAATGTTAGAAACATGACTTTACTTGCCTTAAGGAGTGTCATCATTTGTCACATATACAAATGAATTTTTTTAGTTGCCAATACTAAATTTTCACTTAGGGTTACTAAAAATGTTTCTCAGTGCATGAAGTTAAAACCTATCTCCTCCAGCATACCTTTTACTCCATTACGGAATTTTTGCAAACACAGTAAACGTTGCGTTTCTAGTTCTTTCACTTTAATTGATTTTAGACGTTAGTTATTATGTGGTGGTAGTTTGGGATAGCATGCATAGAATCATGAATGTTTTGTTTTTTCTTTTGCTCTATATGACGTTCTATTACTATTATTATTATTATTTGTCCGTATACACAATAAATTAATACAAAGGAAACTCCGACAATTAAAAGTTCTCGAGAACTATCATTAATTATAGTATGTACTAAAGGTATTTTCATTTTAACAGATGTGAATGATTTTCTTTAAAAACTCATGTATATGAATTGAAGAGGGGAGAGGGGATAGGGGAATAACTGGGTTCGTTTCCTTAGTGCTGGAAAATCAGTAATATCTTCTAGGGTAAGAAGAAAATTATCATTTGTCTCCTTATTCACAGCGATTGCTGGGGTATTTTGCTATCGGTTCGAATTGGAGGATGAAATCCCATTGAAGGCGACCACGTTGCAAATAAAACAAAGGGCACTAAATGGTTTGCATTATTTGAACCGCTCTCGATCGGAGCGGCCCTGCTTTTATTGCCTTTTTGTTCTTTGTGGATCGCACACCACCGCCATCCACACACGATAATAAAAGTTAATGCAGGCACGGCCCGGAGGCTAAACCGAAGTAATGTCAGACATCAACATCCGTCAGGCGAATGGTAATTTAATATAAAATAACCATCGCGCAGTGAAAAGCGTAGAAGACGGTTCCGCGAATGATTTTCGAATTTGCCGTTTCGGTATCGGCTCGGTGACGTTACAGGCTCCGAGCCCCGAGGTAGCAAATCAGGAAAATGTCTGCATCACTATCACTATAATCTGGACGCCGGCAGGAGCGCGCAATGGCGGAATCCACCATCATCAAATCATATGGAAATTGTCCAAACACTATAATGACGATAAACGTGGCGAATCACGAATCTGTGCGCGAATCGGAAAAGAAAGAGTGGAGGAACAAGATGAACAACGATAACAACGCATTATTAAACCATCCGCTAACCCTATTGCTTTTACCCGATACACCAATGAACGAATGGATATTTAAATTGGGCCTTGAAGCTGCACATTAATTAACTACTTTTGTTCCAACATTTTTATTTGGTTTGGTTTCTTTGGTTTCTTGGCGGACGAAAAGCCATGTTTAAGTTATGTGAAAGCGGAATGAGTCATTAGAAAATTTACCCGAGGAAAACAGCAAACAGCAACCAATAGTATCTAAAATCTGCAAAACAATGCCAGGTGTGTTTACCAAGTCTTATTATTCTAACATTCAAAACGCAGTATTTGACCTTAATACAAAAATAGAGCAAAACATGGCATTTTATGCCTTGCGATGGCGATGGTTTAAATGGAATATGTTACTGTGTTTTTCAAACTGCAGTAATTTTTGCTTATTGTTAGATTTGAATACCAAATGTGAGTTTCATTCATAAGGCAGCGTTTGTATTCATCTGCCACTTTAACAATGCAGTTTTTTATTTTCTATTTTTTTACAGCGGGTATGCGTGCATGTTTTGGCAAAATTCACGTGAATTTGCCGACACCTGTAGTTGTAATCACTTTGTTGCGACAGTTTTTCTGAAATATCTCCTCAAATATTCATTTCAGCTAAAAACGGTTTTTGACATTTATACACATTTTTTGACGGACAATCGATTGGCGCAGAGAAAGTTAGGGGTTGCTATCAATTGCAAAACGTGGCAGCTAAATTTTGTTCGTTCTTGTGTCTTGGGCTATGGAGAACACGTAGAAGAAAGAATCAGCTTGGCGGTCATTGGCGCTAACATTGAAAAGTCTAGATGAATATTTTCGTGACAATTATATTGCACTCTTTCGTAAGTTAAATAATAACCCTGTATAATATCATCCCAATAAGAACATAGACGTTAAGAAAACGTTGTTCTTAACGGTAACCGAACGTTTCGTAACGTTTATAAACAACGTCGAAGCGACATATCTATGTCCCGACAAAATACGTTGACAAAAAGTTACTTATTAAGCGTTATTTCACGTCATATGCTAATGTTATTTTAACGTTTAATTTTTAATAGAAAATATCGTTAAATAGAAACGTTTAGCACAAGGTGTATTTTAACGTTTAATAAACCACCTCTGTAAAACGTAAAAAGTACGTTTATAGTGCTACGTGATATTATCGTTCAAAACAAACGTTTATTGGTAAGTGGAGTTTAACGTTCATAAAACATCTATGTAAAACGTAAAAAATCGGTTTACAGGTAACGTAACCTCAACGGTAACCCTTCGTTAGTGTGGTGGAGTATGCCATACCCCAGTATGTTTGCCTACATACTGGGGTATGGCATACTCCACCACACTAACGAAGGGTTAATAAAATTTCTATATCAAACCTTTATAACCACGTAGTAGTAACGTCACATCTGCGTAATTTAGTGAGGTGCCGAATGTATGAAAATCAACAGCTTTATAAATTATAGATGAATTATCAGGTTCGTTGCATTCATGCGCTCTAAGACACTGCGTTATAGAAACTGTACAACACTTACCAAGTTCCAGATGTGACATATATGTTACTTTCTATTTACAGTGCCGTTTTTATGTGGTGATAACGAAAATTAGTTATAGATTAAAAGTAATAATGTCCAATACTAAATTAAATTTTATTTTAATTAAATCATTCAATGATCACATCATAGTATTGAACTCAGGATAAGCTCTTCAATGAAACATAACGCTTCTTCAGAAAAACTAAAATGTAATTACCTATAAATATAATACAATGCAATAATAACATAATAATAATAATAAAAGATAATAGAATTCTTTACCAAAACTAAGAAAGTAACGAGGTCATTTCATTTATAGATATATACATTTTCCCTTTTTCTGCACATCCAGGTCTTCTACCCAAACAGTCCATTGGGGCGTATATTTCAACCAGTCCTTCACTGCACTTTCTGCTGTATGTATGTATTGTTTAATTGTAACTTTAAATGGAACAATAGGTATCATAAGTAACACCAAGGACTACAGGCTGTAAATTTTAGGGATATATATATATATATATATATATATATATATATATATATAAGTTAATGTTTACTTTGATTGGTTTCCTAGATTTTTGTATTACAAACGAATGAAAGTATTTAATACTCACTGTATATTGTTACTATAGTGTCCGTATTATCTCTGGTTCCCGTTTTGTGAAAACTAAGTGTTCCTTCCCTTCCAGTTATGCTTCACTGCAACGACGTCATGTAACAGTAATTAGAATAATTTCTTTTACACAAGTCCAGATTTTAGAACCATCAGCATTCGCTAACCTATATATTTGAAAATAAAGTAAGAAGGTGGTGTATACTTAGAAACCAGGTTCCTCAAGAACAAATTTTAGAATATAGTTAAATTTTCTGACATTAGTGTTCTTATTTTAAGATGGCTACTATGCTGTTTTGCCAATTGTGTATATGCATATACATAATTATACGTGCAATGTGCATCGTATATGCAAATATAACCTGGATAGACTTAATTGATGGGGTACCTAGCTACTCACCGTTTAGTTAAATACACTGATTGTTGCGTATCACATATTAATATAAAACTTTGTTATAAAGATAAAGAAAAGTTCTAACACTCGACTAGCGTAGTAGACATGTGACTGCAAGCATACTGCAAGTGCTCCGTGCACGTTGCAGATGCGCAACAGGGAATGGAAGAGTTTATTTGAAATGGGGGAGGGATGATACATTCATCAGCAGTGCAGTTTTAATACAATAATTGTGTTACCCATGATACAAGAAAATAAGGTATGCTCATCTGAAAACCAAAACTCGTCTTTTTCGCGCAATGGCCCTCAGATACGTCATCACTCGGCTCTCGCCATTGTTGTTGATGTATTTACCAAATTACTATATTTATTTTAACAAGTTTCAGTTTATTTTTAAATCGATTAGAACACTTTATTTAGTTTTTATTTAATGTTTTGTGTCAGCTTATGTTTGTAGTAGGTTTCGATTTACGTGTATAGTAATTTTAGTTAGGTGTTATAAGTTCGTTTTAGGTTTTGTGTGGATAAACCGTTGTAGTGGAAATTTTTGAGGGACCTTCATTTGTTTGAGGGAGTAGAATAAAAAGAACTGATAAAGGAATTTGTAAAAAAAGAAAAATAAAACACTGCACTCCCAATCATTAATTAATTCTTTCTTTTTTTATCTGCATTTTTTTTTATTCCAACACTGTTTGCATTAATGTTTGCACCAGACAAATAGATATTTCATTTGCCATTAAAAAAAAATATGAACCACTTACAATTAATGAAATTTTAGTACGTGTAAGTACAAACAAGTATGAAGGTAAGAGTTAAAGAAGTTTAGAACACTAGAACTAGTCTAGAACAAAACTTTATTGCACTAAAATAAGCAAACATGAAATGTTATACTAAAGGCAAAAAATACTTTACATCAACAGAATCGCTCATCACAAAGCAATAACGATTTTGCATTCAATTGAAAACATTTAAAAATGTGAATTATCTAAAATTTTATTTCAATGCAAATTTGATTGAAGGAAATGGCAAAAAAAAGTTTTATTGATTTTAATAGGATAGTTTTAAAAAAAAATGGGAGTTAATTTTCTTTACATTGGTGATATCTTTTAAATTATTGGATTGGTAGTACTGTTTGGCCCTCAAATACGTCACACCTAGATGCGCAAGAGCATACCTTATTTTCTTGTATCATGGTGTTACCTATAGTTAAATACATTTTGCATTCATTCATGCAAAAGCACATCTTATCTTAAAACAAACAAATTTAACACCATTTTATTTTAACTATACTTATACTTATGCGTTGGATTGTAGTTAATAGTTTTTCATATTTCAACGTTGCTTTTTAACGTAGAGTAAATGGTGAAACTACGTTTTATTTTAGTTGTACTTGAAATATGCGTTACGTTCCAGTTAATAATTTTTCATTTTTCAACGTTGTCTTTCAAACGTCTTTCAACAAGTAAACGGTGAAACTACAGCGTCTTATTTTAGTTATATCTAAACTATGCGTTACATTTCAGCCACTAATTTTTCATTTTTCAACGTTGTCTTTCACGTAGAGTAAACGGTGGAACTAAAACGTTTTATTTTAGTTATATTTAAACTATGCGTTACATTTCAGTTAATAATTTTTCATATTTCTACGTTGTTTTTTAACGTAAAATAAGCAGTGAAACTATAACGTTTTATTTTAGTTATATTTAAACTATGCATTACATTTCAGTTAATAATTTCTTATATTGTAACGTTGTTTTTATAACCTAAAATAAACGATGCAACTACAACGTGTTATTTTAGTTAAATTAAAACTATCCGTTACATTTCTTAGTTAATATAACGTTTCTTCAATGTATAGTTAAAAATTGGTTATATAATAAACGTGTTAATTATAACCATTAACGTTGTTTCAACCAATACAACGTTAAATTCACGTAAATGTAACCAACTTGTTCTCACTGGGATTAGACCTTAATGATTGTTACTCTATAGTAAGCATAAACCTCTGGTTTATCATTTCTGGTACTATTTGTTTCAAAGTTTCATTTGTGTCGCTTATATGCATTCTTACTTTTCAGTAACATTTCAAGTAAAAAATTGATAAATACCATCATTCAACTTCAAAGTGCTATTGATCGTCAGCACCCTTAAATTATGTAACTGTTCTTACTAAATAACCATTTCCAATCAATCTTCTTCAGAATGAACCTAAAATAATAGTTACAGCACATATTCGAAAAATAACCTTTTTCTCCGCTTATGTCTCGTACGTCATTGCTTAAAATTAAAATGCCAGGTAAAGAACGATTCCAACTACGAAATATCTTTTCTAGAATGAACTAATGCCATTTAAGACGAAAAGCCTGAAAGCGGTTCTTAACAACAAATTTAAACAGCTTTAAAATATTAGATTATAATTCTTTTATTGCGTAAAATTTTTAATGATGCTAAACAGGATTATGGTATTTCCTAACAGTTAAAAATACTTTTCTAAAAAAAGGCCTTCTTTTTAAATTATAGCGATAAACGTCACAGGTGAAAATCCAGTTTTCTTATTGCCATTTAATTACCTGATGGATAGATATCCCCAACCTAAGTGTCTATAAAATGGCTATAATGACGGAGATACAATATGGGCGCCATTAAAAGTAAGATACACTGTATTAAATATGGACAAGGGTTAAAAGTAACACCACAACCATTCGATTTTACAAGTTTAAATTTTAACCAGAAGCAAATTAACCACATTTTATGAGAATAAGGATCCTGAATTGTCCCCTTGAGCCTTCAATTTAATCACAGGAAATAAATTTATTGATAATTTGTACAGTTCAAGCTTTCTTATATTTTATAGCATGAATTTTGAAAACAAAATATAAAGAGAAAAATAAAATATCTATTGACATCATTCTGTGGGACGAACAAATGGAAAATTCAAAATTCGCTGTAATGAAATAATAGAAAATGTTCCCATTACGGCGGATTTTATGTGCATCATTGTATAGTTTTGCTACTTACGTCTGGAACATCTTTTTACAATTGACTACTCTATTAATTCCTTTTGTTTCGTACTAATTTCGCATTATTATTATCCTATACTCTAATTTTATATTGGTGTACTCCACCCCAAAACAATCTACCTTCCTTCCACGAGCGTGTCTAAAGAACGTCTATTAACACCGAACCGTGAATAATCTCTAGGTAAAGAATCGCCACAAAACGTCACTTTCACCATAAAAAAAATTAAAATCTATTAAAAACCGACTCTAAATTATTTGTTTTTCGTAAAGACCCAGGCGATTTCTAGCTAATTTAGTTCGTGTCCGGATTGATTCGCAATTTTACAAAAGGCACCGACAAGAAAGACGTAAACGATGCTGCTTTGGCGCCTTACCAAATTACCTTTTTTTTTCCCTCTTGTTCCATAATCTCCGTTTGATGCGGACTCGCGCCCGACTGTTACCGGACCTCCTACGGTGTGTCGGATGGGTTCCCTTTGACAAGTGTCACTCCTTTTTATCGGCGCACGCTAACCGAATCTCGGTCCAAATATCTAATAAAGAGGGCGATAAAATTGGTTAACAACCTGTTTAGACGCGATTTTCGACAGGTTTAGTAGTCCTCGCGGGAGATAAATGACGCC
This sequence comes from Protaetia brevitarsis, assembly GCA_004143645.1. Lineage (NCBI taxonomy): Eukaryota > Metazoa > Arthropoda > Insecta > Coleoptera > Scarabaeidae > Protaetia > Protaetia brevitarsis. The sequence continues at coordinate 1,763,007 of RXPK01000153.1, read as the reverse complement.
CAACAATACATTAACGAACATGTTTAATGGGATTCCTAATGTTAGGGCCGTGTAATAAATTTGTTTTAGAAAATTTAACAGTTTTAACAATTCATTTTTTTAACGAATAAAATGGGATTCGTGACTTAGGTATTTAATTTTTTAATCTTCTTTTTATTGATGATAAAAATTTCAATACCACCTATAACTCACACATATATCTATTTGATACAATAAGTTTTAATTAAAAGAACGTTTGCCCAATACGGCTGCACTTACCTCGCTTCATTATAAAAATGTTTTTAATTAAGTTAATTTACCGGCCAAAGCCCCTCCAGTGTATAATTATAGATAAAGCGAAGGCGTGCTTTATTTATGCGTTATTACGTATAATTTATATAGCAATTAGGGAATGTAATGCGTCATAAATCTAGTCTTATACGAGGGTTATAGAATGGCCGACGAGCGCTTTTATAGAAATATTATGCAAATATACAATTAGGAAATTTTTGCTTTATGAAAACACTCATTGGTTTATATAAAGCTAAAGGAAGTAAAGAAAAGAATTACTTTATTTAAATAAGTTGCTAAAAATGAAGAAAATCATTGATAAAATGTCTAAACCAAAAAGTGAGAGGGGTTACTGGAAACATACCTAATAAGAACATAAACGTTAAGAAAACGTTTGTTCTTAACGGTAACCGAACGTTACGCAACGTTTATAAACAACGTTGAAACGACATATCTATGTCCCGACAAAAAACGTTGACAAAAAGTTACTTATTAAGCGCTATTTCGCGTCATATGCTAATGTTATTTTAACGTTTAATTTTTAATAGAAAATATCGTTAAATAGAAACGTTTAGCACAAGGTGTATTTTAACGTTTAATAAACCACCTCTGTAAAACGTAAAAAGTACGTTTATAGTGCTACGTGACATTATCGTTCAAAACAAACGTTTATTGCTAAGTGGGGTTCAACGTTAATAAAATTTTATAACATCTGATAAAGTGACATATATATCTAGATGTGATATATATATATATATATATTACTTTATACTTACAGTATCGTTTTATATATAAATATAAATTAAAAGTCATAATGTCCATTACTAAATTTAATTTTATTTTATTTTAATTAAATCATTCAATGATCATATCATAGTATTGAACTCAGGATAAGCTCTTCAATGAAACACAATGCTTCTTCAGAAAAACTAAATGTAGTTACCTATAAGTATAACACAATGCAATAATAATAATAACAAAAAGATCATAGAACTCTTTACCAAAACTAATAAAGTAACGAAGTTATTTCATTTATAGATATATATATTTTCCCTTTTTCTGCACATGGTCTTCTACCCAAACAGTCGATTGGGGCTTTGGGCATATTTCAATCAGTCCTTCACTGTACTTTCTGCTGTATGTATTGTTTAATTGTAACTTTAAATGGAAGACTCAAACAGTGGGTATCATAAGTAACACCAAGGACTACAGGTTGTAAATTTTAGGGATGTATATATAAGTTAATGTTTACTTTGACTGGATTCCTAGATTTTTGTATTACAAACAAATGAAAGTATTTAATACTCACTGTATATTGTTACCATAGTTTCCGTATTATCTCTGGTTCCCGTTTTGTGAAAACTAAGTATTCCTTCCCTTCCAGTTATACTTCACTGCAACGACGTCATGTAACAGTAATTAGAATCTCTTACACAAGAATCTAGATTAGAACCATCAGCATTCGCTTACCTATATATTTGAAAATAAAGTAAGAAGGTGGTGTAAACTAAGAAACCAGGTTATTCAAAAACAAATTTTAGAATATAGTTAAATTTTCTGACATTAGTTTCCTTATTTTAAGATGGCTACTATGCTGTTTTGCCAATTGTGTATATGCATATATATAATTATACGTGCAATGTGCATCGTATATGCAAATAAATAATAGACTTAATTGGTGGGGTACTTACCTACTCACCGTTTAGTTAAATACACTGATTTCTACGTATCACATATTAATATAAAACTTTGTTATAAAGATAAAGAAAAGTTCTAACACTCGACTAGTGTAGTAAACATGTGACTGCAAGTGGACCGTGCACGTTGCAGATGCGCAACAGGGGTGGAAGAGTTTATATGAAATGGGGGAGGAATGATACATTCACCAGTAGTGCAGTTTTAATACAATAATTCTGTTACCTATAGTTAAATACATTTTGCATTCATTTATGCAAAAGCACATCTTATGTTAAAACAAACAAATTTAGCACCATTTTTTGACTTCATCACAAATCGAATTACATGTAGGATTGTAGTTAATAGTTTTTCATATTTCAACGTTGCTTTTTAACGTAGAGTAGACGGTGAAAGAACAACGTTTTATTTTAGTCATATTTAAACTATGCGTTACATTTCAGTTAATAATTTCTCATATTGCAACGTTGTTTTATAATCTAAAATAAACGATGCAACTACAACGTGTTATTTTAGTTAAATTTAAACTATCCGTTACATTTCTTAGTGAATATAACGTTTCTTCAATGTGTAGTTAAAAGTTGGTTATATAATAAACGTGTTAATTATAACCATTAACGTTGTTTCAACCAATACAACGTTAAATTCACGTAAATGTAACCAACTTGTTCTCACTGGGTATTTGTTGAAGTGCAGACAACAACTGTAAAAGTATTTTTCTCCGACCTGAATACGGAATATCACAAAATGAAAACGTAACTCTAGTACAGGATTCCCAAACTATTTTGGGCAAGAGACCCCTTTTCCAAAATGAACTGATACCTCAGACTCCCATAGCCAAATTATTTTAAAAATCCTGTCTCTAGTGTTCTTCCAATTGATACAAAATAGGTATTTACTTACTACTTATTTAAAAACTTTGCGGTTGGTTAAGTAAGTAAACTTGACATCATTTTCTCATCAAAATAAATAGACCTAAAATTCAGTGAATCTCAGGTGTAATTAATAATTATCAATACAAATTACATAAAAATACTTAAGTAGGTTATTATTTTTTGAAAAAAAAAAACATTAAAATCGCAAAGTAAAAACAAAAGAATTAAAAATTCAGTGTGAGGAATGAACCTGGTGACTTTCTACCAATCTAACTAAATCTGGTTTAATATGGATGAGTTGCAGCCTTAAATCTCCGCGTTCGTTGATTTTCAAACGGTTTCTTTGTTCTGTCACAATGTTTGTAACCACACTGAAGCCTTTTTCCACTAGGTATGATGAAAAGCGATAAGGTATTTTTCAGCAATGATCTACAATGCGGATACTGTGTTTCAATCTTGCGCTGCAACCAGAACTTCTGATAGCCTTGGTTGAACTTCTTCTTAAGCTCCTCATCTGTGCTGATGGTGATCAGCTTTTCCTGCATTATAACATTGGCTTCTTCCATGGCTGTGATATTGCAAAGATTTATTATCCATTGAGGAATTTGTAAATTTAAAAGATCCTCAAACTTCTCAGTAAAATCCTGTGTAATACGTCCAAGTGAGTGATATATGATAAAATAACATCGTCTTGAAGCATTTCTGGTAATTTTGACAAATGCGGAAACTGTGAATATTTTTTTCAGCTTAATTTTTGTTTATAAAGGATAAGTTGCAGCATGTTTCTTTGAGACGACTTGCCTAAGGCTCCTCCTTAGAACCGTCCTGTCCAAAGGAATCCTTCACAATCTCAACTCATCTCTCCGCTCTTTGTTATTGCTGTTGATCCTCTTGACATTACTTGTTCTAGTAATTTTATTTATATCCTTTATATCCAACTGAGAGTTAGCCAAGGTCTGGAAATTAACATTAGCGCCATCTTTTGTCCTTACGGAAGGTTTGGCGCCAGTGCTAACAGGTGGCGCTACTGGTTTATTAACTAATGGCCCATTATTTTTCCTTTTTCCGTTATTAATATCAGTGGTTTACTTACTAATGCAAGTTTGTAATGTCCTTTTGTAAAATAATTTTCTCTTGTTTTCGTAATTTCGCCTTAACCTCCATAAGTTCTTTCTTTAAATGCAGCATAACGTACAAACTACTTTTTTGTATGCCATTTTTCTCACATTTGTTACATGCTTCAAATCCAAATCTATCTTCTGATTTTGCACAGTCTTGATGAAAAACATTATCGCAGGTAATACATTTGAAGAGATCTTGTTTTACTTTTAAGTTACATACGAAACATTTCAATGCAACCGTAGATGCATTTATATTCAATTTATCAATTGACAACGAGCGACGCATACCGGGCATCTTGGCTCATCGATCTCTAAATCTCGTCTGGAGTCGGTATCGCTAGTGTTGATGTCAATTTTCTGTAGGTGTCCTCTTAGTAGACAGTGTCCTGTTAGGAGGCCTGTCACCTCTCTTGATAACTCATCGATTTCTTTTATTTCTTTAGATTGCGGAATGTTCTGGTACCCACAGCAAAGTAACTTCATTGCGGTCTGTCAGGCTATTCAGTTCTCGAATACATTCCCAAATCAGTCTTGATTGTGTCTTGAGGTTCAGTAATACCTTCAGTATCATGTTGGTCTCCATCGCAATATAGGTCCACTTATATTCAAAAGGCCTTTGACTGACTTTATTTGAATAATGCAATATTACGTACGCCTCTGCTTGAAAAGCCGTGACATATTTTTTCTAAGTGGAAAGTAATTATTCCTAATTCGTAGCTCCAGTTTCGTTTTCGGTTTTTGATCCGTCTGTACACCAAATGAATTCTCCGAACCTGTCTCTGTGGTTGGATTGATTCCAGTTTATCCGATTCGTGATTTCCACCTCGAAATTTCTTAAAAAGATATGTCGAAATCGGGTGGTCTGATTTCATTCCCAAATGGTTGCTTTCCACATACTTAATGGATAATATTATTGTGTCCCAATCATGCATGTCTGCCACTTGATAGTCATTGCAACATGAGATGCCCCATTCTTGCCTCGCCCATTATCATCATGGAGAGGGGAAGGTCTAGACGGTATTCCATTGCTGCTGTAGGGGTAGTTTTCATTGCCCCTGTTATTCCTAAACACGCATGTATCTTACTAAGTTCAGTTATAACAATGCTGCTCCACCTTTGTCTACCAAACTAGAGATGCATAAATCATCATGGGCTTGACCACCGTCATGTATGTCGAGTGCATATTAGGTCTAAACCCCGATGTTTCTTCGTGAGCTCCTCTAGCCAACATAACTGTTGCCTTAGTCTCAATCTGTTCACCTGCAGCTTGTTTCGTCAATCCGTTTCTTCCTCGGTGCTTTGGAGATGCGAAACTATTATCTCCCTCTACATCAAGGAATATGTACAAAGCAGAGAAACGTAGAAAGTTGCCAAAGTTAAGTTAGTTTAATATAAGAACTTCTCGTACAAATTCTCTACTTTATTTATTCTGCATTGGTATTCTAGCTATCTCGATTTTTAAATATATGACATAATTCTTCAAATTATTTAACCGGTGTTTGATTATTTCTTATTTTTTTCTTTTCGTTGCGTGAACAGAACGTCTTGGTAATTTTAAAACCAAAACCGGCATACCCAAGGAAAAGAAAAAATAAGATATATGACATAATGGAGATTTTGCTAATGTAAGTGTCCCTTGGTATTATATGCGAGGTGTCACAATGGTTTCTCTCTTATCTCACGAATAGGATTGCAATTTGTTAGTGTATCCTTTAGAACACTAAATAAAAAGCACAAGGTCCTTTCTTCATCTTTGCCTACCGCAATTGGTGTTCCGCAGGATCAGTTTTAGGACCAATTCTGTTTTTATTATTTATTAACGACATAGTTTTATTTATGCAATATTCTTTGTATTTATATGCGAATTCACACTTTGGCCATTGTGGTTAAATCGCACTCCTCCAAAGTGCAGGCTGAGGCAAACAAACTGGTTAGTGATTTGGCAAAGTGGTTTCATTTTAATAACTTGGCAGTAAATGTGACCAAAACTAACTACATGTTTTTTCACTCAACACGTAGCGTAATTAATATAAATGACAATGTGTCATATAATGGTTCAAATTTAGAGCGTCAAACTGCAGTAAAATTCTTAGGCATGACTCTCGACGAGAATTTAAGTTGGAAACTGCACTGTGAGAATCTGCACAAGCTGTTACCAAATTAGAAATATATTTGGATTTAAACCACTTATTACAATTTTATTACAGTGAGGTTTATTCACGAATTACTTATAGTGTTTTGAGGTTTGTCAGAGTTGTTACACGATGTTTTTGTTGCACAAAAGAGAATAATAAGATGTTTGGTTAACATCAAAAGTTTTGAAACATGTCGTCCGCACTTTTAGAGAATTGTGTGTTTTACCTTTGCCCGGTATATACATACATCATGGAATTACTTTGTTATATATTCAATATTCAATAATCAAGCTAACTTCCTTAAAATGCTCTGATGTCCATGAGCATAATACTAGGGCTAGAGAACCTTTTAATCGGCTGGAGATGGCCAGACGTGCCCTACTTCTATGGGAATTAGGTTGTTTAACATGCTTCCTCAAGCTATCAAGACTATACATAAACAATTTAAGCGCTTACTAAGATCGTTGCTGCTTGAGCACTGCATTTACTCCGTTGAGGAATTCATTGATGCAGTGTCCCGTTTTTATGTGTCATTATTTTTTAAATTGTAGCTAAATTAAGTTCTAAATTGACAATGTGTTTTCAGTTTTAATACTGACATATACAGCAAAGCTCTATCTATCTATCTATCTATCGATCTATCTATCTATCTATCTATCTATCTATGCTTGTACTATACAGGATGTTTGGTGCATCATTAGCCAAATTAAATTGGGACCATTTGCTATCTCTTAAAGCCTAATAATTCAATGTTATACCACGGGCTTTTATTTATTTCCACTTTTTAATTTTATTTTGCAAAATCACAAAATTTCGTATTTTCTTTAAAATAAAAAAAGGTTTGGTACCGCCTCTAAATTTAAGATTAATTCTAACGTGTACTCTTGTGTAGTTCAATCAAATTCAAAATTATTTGCAAATAATATCTAATTTTCACCGTATTAACTTAACAAAGTTTTTGGAAGAGGACTATTAATTTATTACTTTGAGTCACCATTTTATTTATGGAGCCATCTTCAAATTATACAACAACCTGAGTAATTGGCTCTGTGTTAATTTAAGTAATTTGTTGTTTGCGTTTACCATAGGTAACAATAATTCAATAAACACGTAGCACTATACCAAAATGAAATCAATCCAACAGATCTTACATTAAATTAACTTCTAATTTTACTGCTTACGTAAATAATTAGAACATCAATATTTCATCCCGCCCGATGAGATCGTATTTATTCTCGTAGTTTACGATTATATGAATAATGAATTTTGCGCGAATTTTCCACCCACATCGGCCGTGATTTATGTCGTACGCGAAACAAAAGGAGCCCGGAGATCGCCGAGTATCGGAAGATGAGAAGTGCGATGAATAAAATATGAAACGCCCGACTGCTGCGGCGGATCGTGGGATGACATATGCGACTTGAGGCGACCCCGCGAGGGCTCGCGCACAAAAAGAAGCCTCGGTGGGCTGGTCAGTACAGGACAAATCGAAAAATAAGCGGCGTCCATAAATAAAATAACCATAAATAAATATGTACATACGTCCGTACCCCCACTATCTCCACGAAACTTTCAACGTTTTATCGAGAGATTTATTGAATTTTACGTACACTATACACGTCCACAAACATTCATACACATACATAAATCCATTTATTTGTCTTTGTGCATATTTCATGATTTATATAGATATGAATTATTGAAGAAAGGACACGTGTTCAACGACTACGTAATTCTATCCGGAGATGACGTAAAAGCTAAGGAATTTAATGAAGGAAAATTAGTAAATAAGAAACCTATCTTGAAAGCTTTTAATTTTATGTAAATTTTAGTTTATTATAATTACGAAAAATTGAAGATAATTCAGTTTTTGAATATGAAATATATACGAATAAGTAAATGTATAAAACCGTATTTGTTGTAAGCACCCAAAATAGGCAAACTTAAAGCTATAAAACTGTAAACTACTGCAAAATCATTGCAGAAGTGTAACTTGTAAATTTGGCGGAGGTACCGGTTATTGCAAGCAAATACTGATTCAAATGGCTACGCAAAGATAGTATTAATTATTAGCACAACTATAAATGAAGTATGACTTTCACTGTCAATTATGTAAAATAATTGATCATGTTATATAAAGTTGTTTTGAACAATCTATTATTCGGATAATCGAACATATGTTACCTCATGTATGTGTAAAGAATTCAGTGTAAATATTATGGTAGAATCACTATCATTAATAATTTTTTATTCTTTCAAAGGAATATAGCTTAAAAAACGATATAATTGTTTAAAGATAGCTAAAAATCGTTTCAATCGTAGTAAAATTTTAACAAAGTGTGACTAGAATCATAAGAAAAATAAGAACGTTGGCACAATAAAACGTATTGTTTTTACTTTTTTGCATAACAATAATAATAATAAATGTTGCGTATGCTTTCACGGCCGGAATCTACTGTAAAAAGTTTAATTTAAAGCAAAATACTTCTAGCTATTCGTTCAAACGTTCGCAGATGATGCCTGTTAGCACCTTGGTGACATACTCTGCGTATCACCACTTTAAAATTACCCTTTAGATACATTATCATACTTCCATGGCTTGTTTGGCTGTATATGTATGTACACTGGTGGTCTTATTTAATGTCTTCCCTTATGGCGACAGGAATATCAAAACTACGGTACCTGAATGTAATAGACAGCTGGGCTTCTCTCGATTGACAATCCTTAGAGAGCATATATAGAAACTTATACACTACCATACCTTTTTTCTGATTCTCCATCGTAAGGGGAGACATTACTTAAGATCACCACTGTACATATGCATGGGAACGTTAATTTGCTGCACAATGGTTCCTTTCTACTAGGTATTTAAATCTAATTAGTGATTACTTACTATGTTTTACTTATTTTTGTATCATTTTGATTTTGATTTCTTAGTTTTAAATTTATTTATAATTTTGTTATAATCGTAGTTTGTATTATTACATTAAATGAGGGATATTTTAAATAATTTTACAATGCATTACTGTACACTCATTTTAATTCATTTTCATTGTTTTATTCTTTTATTGGATTTTTGTACTAGCAATAATATTGTTAGAACAAAAAAATCCTACGTGTTTGGCGTTGTTTATATTTGTATTTATGTTCTTCAATAATTTAGGTTGGCACTAAACATATTACGAAATACTTTGCCTGATTTCACTTATCCTGCAAGAGATATGCGCATTCGTAACATCTGCGATATAAACATGAACCACCGGAGGCAATTGTCTGATTAATTCTTACCAAATATACTTATGAGAACTATAAGTCATATAATGCCTTTATAAAAATACGTGTAAATTGCTATAATTTGAAAACCAATCACTCCAGCAGGTTCCTGGAATTATTTCTGCTTTTGCTATATAAGTATCACTTTGTCAGTGGTATCAAGCTCTATTATAATAACTAAGGAGGTGCATTTAACTGTTTCTATTAAAAAAAATACTATTATAATTCTTAAAAGGTGTAATGTAATGATCGAATTGCGGTTAAATGTGAGTAGTTATTTATATAGCCGATGGAAATCTCAACGTCTGGAATAGGATGTAATCTGTTAGTATGCAATAATAACATAATTATACGAATGAGTACTTTGTATGTATATTGGTGTGATTTCACCAAAAGGAATTATTGGTTGGTACTTTGCGCTGCATTTTGAGACTAATTCTGCCTTAAACATTTTGTTTTTGAGGCGTTAAGGAACACTTGTTTCATCGTGTAGATGGGCGTTATTTCATTACATTGTTTTGCGTTTTGCTTCTTCATAACGTCAGATTAAGGTATTAAATAGCATTAATATTAGGTATATTGGTGTTATACTCCGAGATAGATTTGTATTTTGTTTTGTGCTTAATTGTATTTCCTCATATATTCAAATTTTTTTTTTTTTCGCCATCGTAATATCATTTTCTTCAGAGAAGTTGTCAAATTTTATATTTATAAAGTTATAAAAATAAAATCTTTATATAACAAGAATCAAATACAAAGTATTGACATTACACAGATTAGATTAGGATCTGGGTGGTCCACGGACGTGCATCACCGCGACTTTTTCCAGATCTATTGTGATCCCCTTTTCCCTAGAAAACGCTCTCTAAATTAGGTCAATCATCTTTGAGAGCGGCCTCTTTGTGTAGCTGGTAGCTGTGGAGATCTTCGCACCCATTTCTAGAGACCTTGTCCTCGCCAGGCCGTCACATTAACTGTTGTTTCTTCTTCCCCTTAGCAGAATTTGTAGGTAGCGTCATCTACCAGGCCTATAGTGAACATGTGCCTATATATTTAGCCTACAGTAACCAGTCAGCGGAGCTACTATCATTTTGATAGTCTTCCTATCTTTACTCAGTAGATCCATAATTCAGGTCTATGTTCCTTTACAAACTCTTTTGCTTGTCTCTGCCCCGATGATTTTTGCTACCACTCTCTGGACTGATTATGTATCCATTCATTGATGCATTTTTTAATTTGCGATTTAGTAGTGTCAAAAGAAGGGGCAGGTTCAACGAATTGACATTACTTAGCTACAACAATAAGTAATCATTTACAAATTTTTAAAATTGTGAGAAGAATGAACACTTCGCAAGAAAATTTATTAATAATGCGTTCATATGCTGCACAAGTTCGATTGAGTTTTAATGTCTGGTGCGAATTCATTGGTTCGACAGTCGTTGGTCCAGTGTTCTACAATGGTACATTGACAGGAGCGAAATATCTGGAATTTATTCGTTTCGTTCTAGAGGATTTCCTTGATAACGCCAATTAGCTGATGCGGCAAAATTTATACTTTCAGGAGGACGGTGCTCCGGCACATAACTGCCGCATAGTTCATAACTATCTGGACACCATCTTTGCCGTTAAGTGGATTGGTACAAATGGTCCAATTCGATGGCTAGCACGCTTTCTTGACCTTTCGCCTTAAGGCTTTTTTCTTTTGGGATATTTAAAAGATCAGATATACAGAACGCGGCACAACAACGTAAACGAATTGCAAAATAAGGTTTTCCGCGAATTGGATGGAAGGATAATCTTAAAAGCTACCCAGACTATACAGCGGGTACGAAAATGTATTGAGAACGAAGGTGATACCTTTGAGCAGTATTTATAAATTATGCATTTACTTTTTCTTTTCAATTTAATTTCAACGACATCTTTTTAAAGTGTAATATGTTAAAATAAAGAGCAAACACAAAGACAGGTATCTGTTTTGTTAAAAGTTGACTCTTTACACTGCTCTACATTTTACAAAATAAAAGTGTATTTTTGCCATCAACTAAAAACCACCATAATTTCTTTAATATTCGTTTTAAGACAATATTGTATTAAAACTTTGGCATAATAAATTAAAATATCTTTCATTTTTTTTTAATAATATACAAAGTGTTCAATTTAAGAAAAAATATAGAGGTTCTGCTCCGATAAGCCATTGAAAAGTGCCCCTAAAGCTACCGGACTGAAATTAAAGCCAATGAGTACCACTGTCACACATACTGTAAATACCAAAAAATAGCTCAATCGATGCCACCCCATTCGAGATATTAGCATAAGGGTGGAAAAATTCAATATTTTTTTTTTCAGAAACTACTTAAGCTATCATGTTCAAAAAAATTATGTTGGTAAACACTGATTATGGGCATTCTATAAAAAATCAAGAACTAATTCCCTCCACTCAGTTCAAAGTTATTATTATTTTCCCCTTTTTAGGGGTGGTTTTTTTGAGTTTGGTTCAAGGTACCAACTTGGCTTTTTGTTATATTAGACCGTATGTATTTAGGTTTATTATATGTTTTTTCAGTTTTTTCTGTGTGGTAGAACATGTAAATAAGAAATAAAATCTCTTTGAATGATCTTAGTAAGAACAATTTGTTGTTGTTTATTTTAGGGTTAAAACAATTGTTCATCCATCAATTTCAGGATTATCTGTATGTATGTTTCAGCCCTAGGTAGTTATAAAAGTATCGAAATATAAAAAAGAAATTATAACAACAAATAATGGTTTATTTCGTACACGCAGTGAAAGTTATTGTATTTCCCTTTTTGAAGGGCGATCTTTTTTTTTGAGTTGACTTTAATGTGTCAATCTGATTTTTTGTTATATAGTAGTGTATGTATTTGGGCTCATTATATATATTTTTAAGTTCTTTCTATGTGGTAGAACATGCAAATAAAAAAGGAAAATCATAAAGCGGTTTCAGGATTATTTATATGTTATACATTTCAGCCTAGTAGTTATGAAAGCACTGAGCTATAAAAAATAATTCTGTAAGAATAAATAATAAAAAGTAATATATTATTTATAATATATTATCTGTTGTTACATTTATTATTAATATATATGTGTTCATAATCAATATAAAATAACATTTAGCTCCGTACACGAAGTTCAAAGTTTCCTTTGGGGGATGGTTTTTTTAATTCAAGGTTCCAACTTGACCTCTTGCTATACAGTAATGTCTGCATTTGGGTTTACTATATACCTTCTTCCTAATAAATTCTTTACAAGTGATGTCATATGAACTGAAAAGTATGCTCTTGATTTGCAACCTTCACTGATTCTTCTAGGAAGAATGAATAGCTCCAAATAAATATTTCTATCATCTTCATCGTTTATTTATTGTTTAGGTTTTTTCTTCCAGATATTTTTATTAATAAACCCGCGATTAATACACTTATATGAAACATATTTTAACTTACTTTCTACACACTGCTGTGTATTCTACATAAAGAAATTACATAAACAACAGGCTCCAAACTCTCACAGTCAAAAACTGTCATATTAAACAAATTATGCACGTCTCAGAACATTGATTAAAGAAATACATATAATAAATGTATATATCTATTTGGCAGTAAGAACAACAGTAAAATACGAATAGCGGTTCTGCTCAACATTAAGAAAATCATAACAACTATAAATACATACCTTGTTGTAATAACAAATGTGGATATAATTATGTTGCTACTAGAACAATAAATATGTAACAGAGATTTGATTGATTTATGTTAATATGTTATATCATATAAAAACATATATATTGTACCACTATATTCTTTTTGTATGTCGATGCTTTATAGATACTAGGGCTAAATTGTACATATAAATAATCCTGAATCCGATCGATGAATAATTTGAATTTTATCCTTAAAATAATCAATAACCTATGCTGCTGCTTAGATCAAACAGGTTTTATTTTTTAATTGAATTACTTCATTGAAAGAACTTGAGGAAAAATATATAATTAACCCAAATATAATTATACACTCAGCTACATATAATAAAAAGTCAAATTGGCACCTTAAACCCAACTCAAAAAAATCACCCCTCAAAAAGGGAAAATAATGATAACTGAATTGCGTGTACGGAATTAAATATTATTTTATTGTTACAATATGCTTTTGTATATTTTGGTGCCTTTATAACTAATAGGGCTGAAACATTTATACAATCCTGAAATTAATCGATGAATAATTAGTTTAACCCTAAAATAACCAATAACAAATTGCTCCTACTAAAAAACATTCAAACAGATTTTATTTTTTATTTACATGTTCTACCACACCGAAAAAACTGCAAAAAATATATAATAAAACTAAATGCACACGGTCTAATATAACAAAAAGCCAAGTTGGCACCTTGAACCAAACTCAAAAAAACCACCCCTAAAAAGGGGAAAATAATAATAACTTTGAACTGAGTGGAGGGAATTAGTTCTTGATTTTTTATAGAATGCCCATAATCAGTGTTTACCAACATAATTTTTTTGAACGTGATAGCTTAAGTAGTTTCTGAGAAAAAAAAATATTGAATTTTTCCACCCTTATGCTAATATCTCGAATGGGGTGGCATCGATTGAGCTAATTTTTGGTATTTACAGTATGTGTGATAGTGGTACTCATTGGCTTTAATTTCAGCCTGATAGCTTTAGGGGCACTTTTCAATGGCTTATCGAAGCAGAGCCTTTCAAAATTTCTCGGAAATGCGTCATTTAATTATTTTCTTTCGTATATTGCATATTAATCAATGTTAAAAAAGCTAATACTTTGCTAATTAAACTTGCTTTATAGAATCAATACTAGCAGAGATAGCAATGGCGCGCACTTAATTTCAATAAGCCTGTATATGTATAGCAAGAGATAGTTTGGCAGTTCATTAGTGAAAATAAAGAAAACGTATCGTCTTAAGACCAAAACTTGAGGGAATACCACATATTGCCACAAAACCAACACGATATTGTACATACAACCAAAATAAACTTTATCACGCGTATCAGTAAACTCTTATTCTGCATATAAGTTTCAATTCATACTGAAACCAAGTCAATAACTTTCATTTATTAATATTTCTGGCGGCGGTTTATGTATAGTTTAAGCAGTGTAGGTTTGCAAGAACACCGATTTTCTTCTGCAATTTAATTACTTGCCTACTTACATATTTTTTAATGGCTTCGATGCGTGTATTGGGTGATTGCCATTGGCATTGCCACTCGCAACTGCATATGGGCATGTAAATCTACAAAAATTATAAAACTATAAGGTTGTATTGAAGGCGTGTATGATTTTGCAAACCCTTTTGGTTAATGTAGAGATTAATAAATTCGTCACTACGACAGCATATTCTGTACTTGCTTTAAATCACTACTCAACTTATCGCAAAAATTACGGAATTTTCACCAGACTAAAAACGTGTCGAAATCTTTACGACATAACCAAGACGTAAGGTGTTATTATTGAATATTACCGAACTTGCGTAAGATCGCACAATAGCACCAACTGCCTTATACAGTGTTGAGATAATTTAATAATTATTTACTACAGCGGCCGAAGCATTAATCTTTAATTTCTTGTCTACTTAATTGCGGCACCTCCCACTTCTGATCGGGCTGGTTACAATTTGCAATGGACAATTTGCCATGGAGGATTGAAAGTACATACCTCACATGTATCGTATGCATGCATGCAGGCAAGCAGAATTGGTAGTAGCGTTACTGCATATGCTTTATAACCCTCGATCGAGTAGAGTTGTCGGGATTGGTGTAGTCCGTTATTAAAATTCCAGATACGCCAGGCGTTTCATAAAACTGGTCCCATATAGGAGCGGTATACGGGAAGAGGTAATTGAGCCTTCTCATCGCATAACGTTCACTAACAATTACACGAAATTGCTTCTTGATTAGACAGAATGGTTGCCAACTAAGCAACTAATTGCCTGCGCGCCTATACTAAGGAAGGCAAAAAGAATTTGATAAGTGGGCTATGTCGTGAGTTAGTATCCACCTCGTTAACCCCAGAGCTAACTGAACAAGTGGGACCGGACGAAAGAAACTATCAAAATGTCATTTGGCTGGTAACAGAGAGTGTCCGGTGCGTCGATGATTACTCCCCCTAGCGGCGATAATTGTAAAAATCACGGCGTTTTATTCGCTCATATTTAAAATACCCACCTCCTTATCTTCGTATATGTTTAAATAATTGTACAAGAAGCGTGTTTTATTTAAACAGCGGTGGTAATTTATTTGGACATCGTGAGAACTCTATCTCGTGTCATATCTTCGGGTGTTAACGAGATTGTTTAATGGGTACACACAGGAACATTGTCGCGTTTAATTGCTTTATAATACCCGTCTATGTATAGTTCAAGCATAGCTTTTTTGCGTTCTCTGCCTTAAAGACATTGTTAGTTAAATTGTCTAGTTACGGCCGGTGCCAGAACCTTTTGCAGGAAAACCTAAATTCATGTTATTACCTCTCGTGTCAAATTAGCAAGCGTAGACAGAAGTCTAACATTACTTAAAAACTAAGTATATACAGGAGCTACTTTGGGAAATTGTTAAGCTTTGTAACCGGAATACACACGTTACCTATACCTACTCATTTGAAATCGATATGTAACGTGATGTTTCTGTTAAATCCTAATCATTGACTGCTTCGGTCTTTTACGTCTTGATAGTTTAAACTTCCGAAGGTTTCAAATCTACAAACTAACAAAATAAGTACGTTTTACACAGAGAGAAACGAGTACGAACTTTGTTGTAGAATTTAGTAACGCAATAAACAGGGCTCTAACGTATTGCTGTGTACTGATTAAATTAAATAAAAAAATGCAAAACTGATTTAAAAATGAAAAGAAAATAAAATATTAGCTAGTTCAACGGAAAAGATTTAAACAAACGCAAAAGAACTATTAACCTCAGAGTTACCCTCGCAAATTAAAACTTGAATCTAACCACGAAAAGTAAATTGTGAGTGAATGAAATCAAACGTTCTTAATTACCCGCAAAATTGAAAAGGGTTTAAAACAAAATAAAAGAACAGAATTTTTAACCCAGTGACGCTAATAAACAAACATTTTATTTTACAAAAATGGGTTAAATCACAATGGTGTAGAAAAAACCTTGAACTGAAGGTTCTGGCCTAAAATAAAAACTGCGCTTGACTCTAAATTAAAATAGGACAATGCTATTTCCTATGCAAAGTAAAAGTTTTGTTTGTTCAAGAAGATTATCCAAAATACACAACCTTAGAATTTCTATGCACGTGGTGTCACAAATTAAAATCAAGGCGTGGACAAATGCAAGAAATTAACAGAAATGAAAAAGCCAAAAGAAAGAACAAAGCTTCTTCTCACCCAAACGAGGTGATTGAAAAATAAAATGAAACAGCAAAATTGAATAAAAGAAGATTAACTCTTTAAAATAAACGAGAGAAAAAACTAAAATAAACCTTTCAAGAACAAAAAATAATAATTGATCTTATATCTATAAAGTGCACAATATATTGGAATATTAACAATTATTATAATAAAAGTTCCTTGGTTGACTAAATAAAAGACAATTAAATTTTACAAAATCAAAATGGATTACAAAATGGCAACAAGGATTTAAAAATACCTCCACTTACGTCAATATTCGAACAAGGAAGTCCTTAACAAAATTCTACAATTGTTTTTCTTACAAAAATCCCTCTCTCAAAATCGTACAACGCAGACGTATAACATTACAACGACAATATTTAATAGAATCCGCATAAAATCAGCACAAGCGAATAATAGACAATTGAATGAATGGATTAAATAAAAAAAAATCTTAAGACTACAAGTTTAAAATGATACAATAAACTCTTAAACTCAACTTATTCAAAACAAAATAAAATTGTGAAAATTCTCGGTAAATTGAAAATCAGCTGTACAAGGAAAACCGGAAAATGGGTTGTCTAACCACAGCAGTATGTACAGGTGTGCCACCCAAGACTGGGTCTTTGATACAAAAGCTCTACAGAATTCAATGCTGCATAACTTAAAAATATTTTTTATTATACAGAGTGTTCCAAAAGGAGAACGGATACTTACTGCGTTATTTTAAATGGAACACGCTATACATTATTCCATTTTTAAATTCTGCGAAGAAAAATAACCACTTTATATAAGCTACTATATGTTTATCTGTAATAACAACGGTATTGTTTACGCTTTTGTAAAAAAAGGCATTGCTGCAAGTTTTCGGCGAAGGCGGCGTAGTTTGTGTATGCATTTATTTTACGGTAGCGTTCTGTGCCCCGCTCCGTGCATCCATGCCCCCGTTCACATGTATGAGCACTCTCTCGTGGGCCAGCAGATCTATTTGCACAGTGCCCGTTATTACTTGTACTTATTACGCGATCGTCGGTGCGGTGCGGAAAGATGAAGCCACTCTCAGCAGGCACTTCCCCTGCAGCTTCTTCAGCATATTACGGTACACCTTCTTTTCTAATACCTTATACCAGAGAGGAGCTCCATTGAGCACGACCGAGTTCACCAGTTCGCACGTCCAATGTAACGAGCACAAGCCATTTACTTCGGCATCCTTCCACTTTAATTTTAACGGCTTCCAGAGCATGTATGATTGATCGTTCTTTGCGGAACCCATATTGTCTGTCAGATAGTTCTCCGTTTGCTTCGATCTCGTTATATAGTCGTGCTTTTATAAGCGTTTCATAGAGCTTGCTGATCGTACCTAAGAGACATAATGGCCTATATGCCCCAGGGTCTATTGGGTCTTTGCCCGTTTTAGGTATTAGGACTACCCTAGCAACTCTCCATTCGCGCGGGTATTTTTGACTTTCTAGGAGTAAGTTCATGATGCCAAGTAAAGTAATGGTCTTGTTACTGCCACTTGTTTAATTACTTCTGGGGGAATCCCATCAATCCCCGGGACCCTGCCACTCTTCATGCTGCCGACCGCACGATGTAGTTCCTCCTCAGTGAAAGGCTATGGTTTCTCCTAATTCTGCAAACCCGGAGCTTCCTTTTTGCCCTCCTTAAACAACCCCTGGATGATGGCTTTCCTGGACGTCTTTTTTATAATGTGCAGCTATGATAGGGAGCATTCTCAAGAAGTATAACAGAATGAGCAGGTAAATTAAACAATAGATAGTTAAAAATCAATCCTCATGTGCTTCAAGACAAACTTCATCGTGGGCATCAATTTTTTTACCTAGGAAATTATATTCAGCATCCAGAACAAAACCCTTTTCGTTGCTAGCATGAACTAATGCATTTACTATGCTATCCGTCTGCTTTTGTTACGAAGTGTCCAGTATTTACCCGCGATCCATTAGTGAAAACAATGTTTCTCGCTTCACTACTATATGTATCTTCTAATAGTTCGTAAGTAGTCACGGCGCCATGTAATATCATCACTGCCCATCAACATTACTTTCTTCCTAATTTTCTCAAGTGTAAAACCAATGTCGGGTAAGAATCTGTAGAGTGTACTTTTCGAAAAATTGGGTAAATCTTCGCTGTTTACTGCAGCTCATATCATGGCCATCGTGGATAAAATACTTTTTTAGAAAAAGCCATAAATCTTACGTTTGACAAGTCTCTGAATGTGTTCATCTTTACTTTCAAACTAGAATTCTTGCGGGAAGATTTCAATTTGTAACCATTGCCGCTGGATGGTTTTCTTTTTCTTAATGAACAAAATGCATTATTCTTTTGCCACAACCAAGTGCTTTATTTGTTTCTCCACTGCCTTAGAAACACTCATATTTTTGGCAAAATCTGTAAAACAATTCAGAATTATTTGCTTTTCTTTTGACGAATAGACTTTGCCTTTTGCTTTCGCTTTTAAGATTCCATACTTCAATTCTACAAATACATCACTTTTGTGTTACTTGTAATTGTAATAGCTGCGTTATTCTACTTACAACAGACAACACAAATGGCGGGGGTAATAGTTTTTATAAAAACTGGGATAAACTCAAGAGACAAAAATATAATGAAAATTGACAAATGAGAGGATCAGTGAATGATTACCGACAGCTAGGAAATAATCTGGCAACAATCTCTATCATAGAAAAGGATGGAGACACATAAACAGGTATGAAATGAAAAAGGCTGCATTATACTCCATAAGAACAATACTTCTTTTAAAACGTGATCTGGACTGTACTGTGTGTTGACAGTTCACACAAACCAATACTAACAACGCGTACTAATCTTCTAGAATAGCACAAGTTATAATTTACTTTGAAAAAATATTTAATAAATAAAAACACATAGAGCAACAAAATTATTCGAAGTGGTCGCCTTCACGTTCTAAACGATTAAAAGAAAGTTCGCACATAATTGTTTTTCTGCAATGTATTAATTGTCTTGATTTTTTAAAACTGGAAAAAAAATCACGGTATATGGATAAACTTGTGACAAACCACTTGAAAATATGACATTTTCTCGGTTTGCAACAATGATTTAGAGGTTAGTAATTTTCCTTTATAACAAATTAATTTATTTCTGATTTTAACTGTAATAATTAGGATTTTTTTCCCTAGAAATTTTTTTCTCAAGCAGGATTCGAACCTACATCCCCTCGCTTGCCGGACGAGCGCTTTACCAATTTAGCTAGTAGAGGATGATGATTCCAGCGTTTAACCGAACATATATCGATATTAGATCTTGAAAAGGCCGGCAGGACGGCAAATATGCAAAGATTGCAAGTTTTTTACAGTTTGAAAATAACAAATTAAGGTATTTCTGCTTGTAACTGTAATAATTAGGAGGAATTTTTCCCAAGAAAAATGTACGAGGGGATGTAGGTTCGAATCCTGCGTGAGGAGAAAAATTTAGTATAAACACTCTATGAACATTCACAGCACCACCCCCAAAAACAATACCATACTGCAGTCGAGACTGCACACAAGCGCGATAAACTCCCAAGGCTATTTCAAAGTTCACACTTCGAGTGAGGTGCCACCCTCAAAATGTAACATAAACGACGGTCCGATTTTGATAGATCATCAATGTGGGAACCCCATGATAAATTACTGTCGATGACAATTCTTAGAAACAAGCGTGATCGATAGGCGCTAGTTTGCTTCATATTTAAATAATATAATGCAAATGGTAAAAGTACGTTACAAAAACAATGTAGGAAATGATACTTTAATTGAATCATCGTGGCTACGATTCTGGAATTCCGCAAGGTTCAGATTCTACACTTTTCAGTTTATACATATAGGATACAGTCTTGTTTGTAATGTTAACAGCTCCCGAAATAAATACCCAAATTACTGAAAACACAATAAATTCTCTATTAAATAATTTGTGCAACTGGTTTTCGCAAAATGAACTGTCTTTAACCTCAGAAAAAATAAAATACATGGTATTTTATGCGAGGCAGAAGAGTATTGAATAATTCAAATTAATTATCAACAAAAAAGAATTATTTTGCTGTGATAGTATTAGATTCATAGGAGCTATTTTTGATAATACCTTGATATGGAAAGAGCAGTGTGATAGTATTGTGCAAAAGTTACATCAAAGAGCTTTTATTTTTAAACATTCAAAGTCTCAAATATCCGCGAATTGTCTAATTTCACTATATATGCTGCAATTTATTGTAGATTACAGTATGGCATACTTTTATGGGGAAGTTCGGCAAGTGCGCATTTTTTAGCGCAAAAGTCTGTAATTAGAAGTATTGCTGTTGCAGCTCACTTTTATGATTCATGTTGCCTAATCTTCAAAAAGTATAAAATCCTTCCTCTTCCGTGTTTATGCATTTTTGAATCACATGTTACATATGTCTAAAGCAAATATTCCAACCAACGCGAAATTTCATGATTATGACACTAGAACAAAAGATCAACTGCACTTACCTTTTAACTCAACTAATATTATAAATCAAGGTACACACAACTTGGGAATAAAAGTATTTAATCATTTACCCAACGAAATTAGGTGTCAGAATAGTTATAAAACTTTTCGAAGATCGCTAAAAGCATTTTTTTTACTCGGTGGATGAATACTTCGGAGAGTAATGTAATATTCTTTTGCTTTCTTTTTTTTACAATTTTCTTTATTGTTAGTTATGTTTTTTTTTTGTATCTTATTATTAGGATTAGTGTTTTAGTGTCCTTTTCTTTATTTTTGTTTTTTTTTTTGTTTTGTCGTTATGCTTGGTGGTGGCTTCATTAATAAAGTTTTTTGTTTGACCTATTATCTACACAATTGCGTCTTATAATTAATAAAGATTATTATTATTATTATTTATAATAATAATAATAATAATAATAATAATAATAATAATAATAATAATAATAATAATAATAATAACAATAATAACCTTTATTGCCCAACAGGTGAAACACCCAATAACAGGACAAATTACAATCATAAATGATAGGTATACTAAAAAAAAGAAAGAAATTAAATTGAAAAATGCACACCAACATAGCAATATGCTATTAAATGAATGAAAATTAAGCACACTACATAATACAAATGCAATTATCGATTAAATAATAATGAAAATAAATAATGAACAGTTTTGCAAATATAGGTTTAACCCTGAAAGAAAAGATCCTCAAATAATTTATTTGCAGTGTTACACATGACACTAATAGGTGACCGACGAAGCAGGTTCGTTCGCGCTGTAGGTAGACGAAAAGAGTTTTCATAACGTGAACTTAGTCTAGGTACGTGGAAACATATTTTCGATAAAAGATATTCGCAGTCCATCTTGTTGTTCACTAATTTCCACAAAAAAAACAGCGCACTGACGATTACGTCGCTCCGTAAGGGACGGCATGTTGTGACGCAGTAATAGCTCCTCCTGACTAGTGCCCACTGTGGGATATACTCCATCCGCTTTGAAGGATAAGAATTTTAAAAACCGGCGGTTGATACGGTCGAGCATTAGGCGATGCGATGTGTAAAAAGGATACCAAGCTATAACGGCATAATCCAACTTGCTTACCACGAAGGTATGATACAGTAATTTTATGAGGTCTACATTGCTAAAATGACTAGCCACTCTCATTACAAAGCCCAACATCTTGTAACTCGCCGCACACACCTTCTCAATCTGCGGTTTAAACGTTAATTGCGGATCAAAGGTCACTCCAAGATCATCAACGGATTCCTTTCGATCAAGATAAATGCTGTCAATTGCATACTGAGAGGGAATGGGAGACTTAGAACGAGTATAGCTTACAAAACAACATTTAATAATGTTTAAGTGCAACTTGTTCGTACGAGACCATTCGGTGATTAGATCTAAATTATGCTGTAGAGAATAAATGTCATCCGCATTGGCTATCTCAGAGTAAATCTATAAGTCGTCCGCATAGGCCAGAACTGAGCAGGTGATATCAGTTAATAGGTCATTAATGAAAAGTATGAACAGCAAGGGACCAAGATTTGACCCCTGTGGCACCTCTGACTCAGCAGTAAATTCGTGAGAGTGGAAACCGTTGTAGGAGACATAACACCTACGATTGGATAAATACGACCGCATAAGTTGCAGTGCCGATGGAGCAAAGCCAAAAGAATCAAGCTTAGATAATAGCGCAGCATGGTCTAAGGTGTCAAAGGCATGTGAGAAATCCGTGTAGATGACATCAGCTTGACTACCCCTGTCCAGAACCTCACTTAAGAACTGTGAAATGGTGCATAAATTAGTTGTCGTCGATCGTCCGCGTATGAAGCCATGTTGATTCGGTGACAGATAAGAACGAACGTTATTATAAATTCTAGCGTAAAGAAGTTGCTCATAGACCTTACTAAAGTTAGACAAGATAGAGATTGGACGATAGTTACATAACCGGGATTTATCACCTTTCTTAAAAATGGGACAGACAATGGCACGTTTCCACAGGTCAGGACAAACCAGTGTTGATAATGAGAGGTTAATGATAGTTGTTAAAGGTCCAGCAAAAACAAACCTACAGTCGTGTATTAAAAAACTTGGAACTAAATCGTCCCCAGCCGTAAATTTACATGCAAGGGTAGACACGGATTGAATCACTTCATCCTGAGAAACCAAAGCCAAAGTGAAAGAGGGATAGTAAGTCAAAGCAGCAGGGTAAGAGGTATTATCGCCGGTAAGTAAAAAATCGGAGAAAGTTTTTGCAAAGGCATTCACAATTTCAAACGGATCGACAATTTCATTGTCGTTATCAAACAGTTTGCCAGGAATACGAGTAGTTTTACGTTTATCATTTAAGAACTTCCACAGATCACTAGGATTTGATTTCATATTTTGTTCCACATTGAACATGTAAGTGTTGTATGCTTGTGCAATTGAAACTTTAGTTAGGGATCGTAAGCGTTTAAATTCATTCAAAAAAGAATATTTCTCATATTCGTCCATTTTCTACGATAGTTATCTTTAAGTTTTAAGTACTTAATTATCTCACTAGTAAACCAGACAGGATAATGACTTGTGGAACTTGTTCTAGGAGGGACATGTTTGTCTAAAACTGAATAAAGCAGCTCATAAAAACTAGCCAGAGCAGAATTCACATCACGATGGTTATCTAGAGGCGACCAGTCTATCTGCTGTAAATCATAGTAGAGTGAAATGTAATCGGCCTTGCGAAAATTATATCGAAATCGAGAAGTTGGGAATTGTGGCAGAGTACATGTAGGCAAGCAATCCAAGGTGGTCACAAGAGCAGGGTGAAATGGATCTTCAGGCACTAATGGCATATCTGAACGAGCAATCACAATATTACTGTTAACATTTGAAAGAACCAAATCCAGAATTCGGCCGTACTCATTTTTTATGTTATTATGTTGTTGTATTTGTAATAAATTCGTCGAGATTTGTAACACTGTAAACCATCTGAATGAGACAAATTAGGCAAATTAAAATCTCCAATTATAATAAATCTTTTATTAAGTAAGCATATGTCTAAAGCACTAAAAAATATGTCAAGGTCAGCAGGCGAAATTGAAAGGGGGATGTAAACAACTGCAATTAAAATAGAAGTAGAACCAAAATTGCATTCACACATAATAAAATCAATAATAGGTACCAAATTAGTTATGTAGGTAGTATCTATCAAAGAAAAAGGAATTGATCGCGCTAATGCAATCAAAACACCTCCACCTCGAGATTTATTTACAAGGGAAAACTTTCTATCACATCGAAGTACCTCATAATAATCTGGAAATAGTTCACTAGAATAAACAGAGTCAGTTAACCAAGTTTCCGATAACAATACAACATCATAGGACATGTAAGTAATGTTTTTATAGAAAGTATGAGTTTTCGAATTCAGTCCTCGCGTATTTTGGTAATACAGCGTTGCAGAAGTGGAACAACTGTTGGGATGATTTAGTTTTCCGTCGAAATTATCATTGGTATTCCGTTTCTGTATTTAATTTTAAGATTATGTTCACCCCTTTCAAGTCGACTGCTGAGTTCGGCCTTCAACGATTTATAATGTGCAATTTGTGCCGGTGTTCTGTCGGGTGACAAATTAATATTGTGGTATTTGTCGCAGGTGGAAGAAGTCTTCAATTTAGCAAATTTTCGCAAACACTTTGGACTATTTCTGGAGAGGAATGTTTTATTTTTATAGGTCGTGCTCTGGCATCCTTTGTTGAGTCAAACTTTCCCAGACGTACAGGAGTAACTCCTTGATTTGAAAAATCAAGTTCAGATAAAATAGTCATTGCCAAGGATGTGTCCTGAGCAATTTGCTCCTGTTTTGTTTTACCGTTTTCGGGAGCGCCATAAATTATGATATTATTAGCTCGCTTGCTTCTTTCAGCAATCTCATTGATGATTTCCTCATTAACTGAGAAGGTGGACGGTAAAACGGGAGAGTTGGAATCATTGTTACCACGATATCTTTCCTCGAGACTGCGCACCTGCTCCCTGAGATCATAATTAACTGATTAATTTGGAATCTGATGAACCCCCTGTTCACAATCAACGCAAATGTATTTTATTCGGCGTTTACTGCTAGGTCTTAATTCAAGGGATTTCAATTCCGCGGAAGTTAATTCAGAACAGTTAGTGTGAACCGGCCTATCGCATCCATCGCATTTAATAAACTTATCAGAAGGCTCACTGATTGTTAGGTTGCACTTTAGACAAAACATAGTGAAACTCCCACAAACTTATTATCTTAATTCAAATGGGAATCCCTATTCAAAAGTATGATAGTTGCGAGCAAATAAAAGATAGTAGTGTATTGATATATAAAGGAGAAAGACAAGGACACACTTCACACCAGCCGGGCCGATAGCTGGTGACTTACTAGACGAACAAGAGGGCCGCGGAGTAGGACAAGGGGTTAGCAAAAAACAAAGGAGTATATCAATACACAAGATTATAATGCTTAATCGAAATTGAAACAATACTAACTACTAATTATTCACAGTGAAATTAGCAACGGTGTATGTATATAAGTCAGATCTTTAACACAAGTAAAAAAGCGAAACAACAAGAAAAGAAGAGCGTGCTGATACAAGGAAGAAAAATCAATAATAACGCTTACCAGAATAAAAAACTACTGATGTACAATACTAATACAGTACACCAAACACTAATAATACACTTAAGAACACAATCTCCAAATAAATGAGTATTAAATCAATAGAAAAACTAAAATTAAGAAGGAGCGAACAATCTCGAAATACTATGCCAAGCTGGTTGCATATATTTATATTAGAAAAGAAAAATTGTACTATATTAATACCATTTATACATATTTTATTCAATGTACCATTATTTTTGCTATAGTCTACTTACAAACGGCATGCATGAAGAGAAAGTGGGTGGAGAATAGCATTTATACTTCACATGTGATTATAGTCATAAACGACCATACGTATGCGAACATATCCTCGACATTTCTGTTTTCACAACAGCTGTAGCAATAACACCCTCGTTTTTACCTCATCGACAAATACACATATATAAGTATATACTATATACCTACATACGTAAGTTTGACATACTTTTCACGTATGCATCCGATGTCACACACATGCGTCGCGTACCAGCCAGCCTTTGTGGAGGAAATTGCAGGGTTTAGACCCGTAATTCCGAGCTCTGTGGGACCCGGCACCCGGTTCCACTCTCTCTTTCCCCGAAAGGGTTTCCTTTATCCAGGGCGGAAGTGCCGGTAAATTGAATTAATACGTAGCAATTACAAGGGCTATTCTTCATCTTAAGGAGCGTTTAGGACGCGACGGGAGTCCTTTCGGGAGAGGACGCGTGTTATACCATTACCGCTCTTGGTGGTTTCATGTGGACAACGGTTATACACTGACACATCTGTTCAATTCCAATTTCATCTGCGCGTGGTTTTGGTAACGGATTGAAACACTTATAGTTGACTGATTGACGGTTAAAGTAATCACGACCGCGATTCGCGTTTTCTTGCAATTTTGAAGTTATGGTTTCAAGAAAACGTCTTGTCGTTTCCTGGAAGGGTTTACACGGAAAATTAAAACCGCTCGTGATAATGCAGTCGTTGGTGGTTGAAGCTTGTGTAGCTATATGTAAGATATTAAGGTTAAGGATAAAGTTACACTCTCCCTAAGTCCAGCTCGCTTTAATTTGATTTTTTCTCTAAATCAAATTTATAATTTTGTATGGTCTACTGAATGGTGATCCATTTGTAAACGCCATTCTCTAATTCGAATTTTTTAATCCAAATTTTCCCTTAATTGATTCAAAGATTCCGACATTTCATGAAGATTTTAAGTCAGTTTTTCTTTCTCCAAATCGAACATCAGTTTTCACAAACTTACATAAGGTAGAAACATATTTTCAACAATATATCTATAGCACAGTTTTGAAATAAATGAAAATTTCGAACTTCTTTAAACCTCGATAAAAAACTTTATTTTGTTAACATTACATTAAACTGTATTTGAAGTGTATGCTATAGGATTTTTCTTTTTATTATACGTGTATAGTACACACTATAAATTAATGTATCACTTTTTGTCTCACTTTCTTTAATTCAAACTCTCCTTAATTTGAACAAATTGGTATACTACATGAGAATTCGATATAGAGATAGTCAACTGTAATAAAATTCACAACAATAGGGAAAAACAAAGAAAGAAGAGGGAACGGTGGACAAAACAGTGGACCTTCGAGATTCGATTTTATTAATGAAAGAACTAAATGTATACTCTCATTTATAACAAACATCATTGTCTAGTGTTTTAAAATAGTGTGGTCCACTAAGTGTGCTGAAAATGGGAATTATCTTTTAGCTCTATTGGTGTCCAGCTCTATTCGTGTCCAGCACCAGTCTTCTTATACGAATATTTGCCAAAATAAAGATTCCTCTTTATTTTTGCTTCCAACTGACCACGTGGAAGTTGAGGCTGTGATTTTTGGGCTGGCAAATAAAAAATCATGTGGCTGGAATGGTATACCGTGCGATATAATCAAAAAAGCTTCGGGATGTATTATCGAACCTTTGTCTGTTATTATAAATAGTATGTTCCTGCAGTCGGTTTTTCCGGATAAGTTAAAAATTTCGAAAGTTATACCTATATATAAGAAAGGGAATGAGTATGACATCGGGAACTATCGTCCAATCTCACTATTACCTATATTTTTCAAAATATTTGAGAAGATAATAAACATTAGATTAATGTCATATTTAAAAAAGTTCGAACGTTCCAGCTTCCCAGTTCGGGTTTCTTCCTGACAAATCGACTGAATTGGCGGCGTATCGGTTTTTGTCTACCTTACTCGATGATCTGGATGGCGGAAAAAAAGCACTCGGATTATATTACGACTTTACGAAAGCATTCGATAATATTAATCATAACATCCTTCTCGAAAAACTTCATAGTATAGGAATCCGCGGGAGTGCGCAAAACTTATTAAATCGTATCTTAAAGATCGACGTCAATACATCAGTATAGTGGGTAAGCAGGATGGTATAAAGCGCGAGTTCACATCGGACGGCTCTGTGATTGCAAGGGGGGTTCCACAAGGCTCCATTGGGGTAGGGACCCTTATTGTTTCTGGTGTATGTCATCGATTTGCCAGAACGTCTAAGTATTGCCTCAGCATTTCAATACGCCGATGACACTTCTTGTATTATTAGTTCGGATACGATTGAATCTCAGTCAGTGCTAGCGGGTAAATGCAACGACACAATAATCGAATGGTGTGAGACTGATGATTTAATAATAAATGACAACAAAACTGCGTTATTGTACTTTAGTAACACATAGGGAAAGCATTTACGTTAAACTGAAATCTAAATCTGTCCCGAATGTCGCAAATTTAAATTTTCTCGGATTCAGCATGGATCCAGCGTTGAATTGGTTTTCGCATTGTGATGCAGTTATTAATGCTATTATGTCATCGTCAACTTACGCGATTGTGTTGATATTGAGGTTTTAAAAACCTACTATTATGCGCACATTTACTCAAGACTGCGGTATCTTTTGGGGAGCATGTACGAATTTTGAGTTTGTTTTCCAGGCGCAAAAAATAATAGTGCGATCCATATTGAAGAAACCACCTAGAACCCCGTGCAAACCGCTTTTCCAGGACTCAGACTTGCTACCATTACCGTGTATGTACATATATGAGCTAATACTATTTGTTCATATGCACCAAGATTTGTTTGTAAAAAATAATGATTTTAACACGGAAATGACAACCAGATACCATGATATGTTAAGTGTACCAAATCATCGCACATCGCTATACGAACATGGTCCTTATTACAGGGGCATCAAGGCTTACAATGCTCTGCCACAAACTGTCAAAAATTCAAAAACTACGCGATCGTTCAAAACTTCACTTAGACGTTACCTGATGGAAAAATGTTTTTACTTTTTTAGTGAGTTTTTATTGTATAATAATGGTGTGCAAAATTAATATTGTAAGTGTGTGTGTGGGTAAAATGGTTTTTAATATGATATTTGACGAAGCTTATATTATTAATTTACAGCTAATAAATATTATTATTACCTTTATTAGTTGCACAATTGTAAAATGCTCCCAAACGTTGGTTCATGCTTGACATCTAGACTGAGCATACTTAGGTGCTCTTAAAAGGGTAAGGTCATAAGGTTGTCTTAAACTCAATTAGCAGACCAAGAAATCGTATAAGAGTAAAGTACCAGAATTTTTCTGTATTTCGAAGAATACAGCAAAATGTTATTAAAATTACTTGTTTAGAATAAAAAAATGCCCCCAAATATAAAGTAACAGCCTGCCACTTTAAAAAAGAAAAAAATAATGTAAATTTTGTATTAAGCCCTGTATAATATTAGTTTTCTAAATATCTAAGATTATTACTTGTTTAAACTAACTAAAGGAATAGATATCTCTTTTCAACAATTTCTTTCATATTCCATAAAATTTGGAAAACGTATTTAGGAACACTTTTTCATAAGCGATCACAAATGTCATGCCTGGATGCAATGATATATGTAACTCAACCTTAAGATTTTGGTAATATTATTTTTGATAAGTTAAATATTTTACAATAATAATATGAATATTCAAAAACTCTCGTTTGGTAGATATTTCTAGTGCTTATCACTTAGTTATACAATGATCACTTTGAATGCATTTTAATGTGGTGATGGACTTCGGTAAATACGTTTTCCTGTGAATTGGTATTTATGTGAATTGGTTTTCTATGAATTGTTTTCTGTTAATTGTATTTGGTAATTTATTTCTGTTAACTCCGATACCGAATTAAAACAGTTCATTTAAAACTAGATTTATCTTTTCTATTTCAATTTTATTTCGATTTCATGTATGGTAGTCTCTTAGTATAGCTACTTTGTAAATGATAAAATTCTGAAGCAGCATCTTCTATTTATCGCATGTATATTTCTACAATAAGAAGTCTGCTCTTTTGACTTTATCTCTTATTTTTTTCAACAGAAGTTTAAGAATAGCTAGTCATACCTATATGTCAGCTGGCAATTCGCGAATTCACTAATGATCTGTAGAAGGCCTTGAATTTTGACTGTCGAAGTAATAAAATCACCGCGCGCGGCGAGGCAATTAGATCTGGAAGTTAAAAACAAAAGAGCCGCTGGCGCCAGATCAAGCCGACGCAAACAGACAAATATGAGAAGGAAGCCTGCCCTCCCGTTCGCTACAAATTGCAACTTTGGCTCTGTCCAGGTAGAATGGCGTAACGTATTAACAACGTTAATAAGGTCACCTTACGTGGCCACTGCCTTTTCCGTTAAAATTTATTGGCGCATCCATCATAATTTAATTAGTAGACCGAGCGAAAATGAAGAAGTGGAACATATTGGAAATGAAACGAATCTATTTCGTATAGAAATTATGGAAGTAGAGGCGCAAGGGGATTCGTGTGTTATATGAAGTGATTTACGTAGAGGAAACGATAAATAATCCTTAGATATTTTCTTTTTTCTAGTTTGTTAACTTTTGCTTTTTGTAATTAGATTTTGTACCGTCCTATCTATAAAGTTTTTTTTGCTTTAGTATGGCATACGTCTTTACCTTGTTAATTACAGGTTGTGCAGCGTTAAATGTATTTTTCTGTAAAACATCTGGTCTGGTGAGGTACATCAGATTGAATCTTTGGAACATCCTAGACCAGAAGGTCAAAATACGATATTTATTTCTTTTGGTAGTTTGATTACATAAAATATACTATTTTTCAACCGACGCTAACTAACAATTACAATGACTTAAAATAAATTTGAATACTCTTACAAACGTACCTCAGTCTATAGATAATAATAATTCTTTGGTTTGAATCCTGTTTGCTCTGTTAACTGTAAACACATCATTACCTAGCAGCTATTGGATTTATTTTAACGTCCTAGTGCGGTAAAGCGCCGGACATTTTTTCCCATTTCACAGCTACTTGGAATGTGAGATATACAGAATATCCTTTAATTTAGTTTAAGAAATAGATTTACTGGTATTTTTATCGTTGTATTAGTTGTTATTAACGAAAAATCATCACCCAAAAATTCATTTTAAGATAGACTTAAAGCTGAGTTGAGTTGTTAAAACGCAGTGGTACCAATCGAAATCTATTGACTGTCACATAGGCGTATTAATTATTAAATTAAATAAGAATTTCAGAATGTTTTTTTTTTTCGGCCAAAGAATTGAACACAAATGTCGTGCGTTAGGTCAGTTACAGCGCTCGAATTCTACGTTCTCGCATGTAAATGACAGCTAGCACACTCTAATGTAAATAATTATTCATCGAACCATCAGAACCAATATATTACTCGAACTTGACTGTAAAACGCCGATATAATGACATCTGTTTTTATTTATCACTGTAGATTCAGAAAACAACTATACAGAATCAGTCTGTCTGGTAAGAGTGAACATTTGTAGGACAAGGAGACGCTACAGCACATCACCTGTCACAGTTCAGCCAACACCAGAATCAGATATATGATTCTTGGACACGGTACCACCTCATCACTTCTTCTCTGTCACTTCATCAAACAACAAGATTACATTTGGAATAAGGAAATGGACTGAACGCGATAGTTTTAATAGATTTAAGACAGGTTTATTGCATTTTCGAATTCGCGAATGCGAATACGAATATTATTTTTTTTACTTTACTAGCGCATCTGTTAGCTCTCAATTTACAACTACACGAACACTTGCTTATGCACACACGCAAAGAATTAAATTTCTTCGTCACCGCAGCGAAACTAGTAACCAAGTACAACTGAATCGTTTCGACATTTTACGTCTTAATCTTGTCAACTCAAGTTTAGTTTTCAGGTTATTGATGGTTATTCTAATGTAAACTGCAAAGTGCTCAAAAAGTTGTTTTAGGATCTTAATGAATTTAAATATTAGCTTTTTTTTTATTTCTAAATTATCGATTTTAACAAATAACTTTTTTATTCGCAATATTCGCATATTTATTGCAAATGCGAATATTCAAAAATATGCGAATTTCTCAGTTTAATGCTTTTTGTCCGTTACCATTTCCTCCCCCAATCTGGTTATGAAAATAGACTAGCTCAGCTGTAGCTTATGTTTACAGCAATACATATAATACCAGTTTACTTGTTTTAGTATGCTTTTTCAACACATGTCCTCGTAAAGTATTTACCAATTTCTAGTGTTTAGGGTGTGCAGATTTAGCACTACAAAGTGTGTATTTTTTTAAATTCTACCCAATATATTGGCCAAAATTACACGCCAGAATTTTTTACTGTGTACGTCTAGTAAGAGAGAATGAAACGTTATATGTAGCAATAAAAACAATTTATTAACTTGAATACTTAAATAATATTAGATATTTACGGTCAAATAGTTTTATATTAGTTCTTCAAATCCCAATCTGTTAATAACTATGGTACATTCACATCTGTAACTACTTTTATAATGAATACGAATAATAAGGAAACACACCTTTATGTATCATAAAGATAATATGACGTCACTACACACTAACCACTTTTAGGCAAGAACTAACTCGTATGTACATACTGCTGTGTACTGAATGTACCAAAGAAAATGCAAAATGAATTAATAAAAATAAAAATAAAATAAAAATTAAATTAGGTAGCTCAACGGATAAAAAATTTAAAAAGGGCGCAAAAGAACAATTAAACTCAGAGTTACCCTCGCAAATTATCACGAAAAGTAAATTGTGGGTGAAAGAAATCTATCTTTCTTTATTACCCCAAAAATTGAAAAGCTTAAATTTGAAATAAAAGAACAGAATTTGGAATGACGTTAAAAAACAATCAAGAATTTTTATTATAAAAAAAAAATGTTAATTACAATTATGCAGAAAAAAAAAACCGTGGGCAAAAGGTCCTGGTCTAAATCAAAACTGCTCGATTCTAAAATACAAAAGGACAATGCTAAATCCTCTATCAAAGCAAAAAGATCAAATTAGTTCAGGAAAATAGTCCTTTTTATAACAATCCACGTGGTTTCAAATTAAAACAAACTAAATTAATCAATCACCCCGAGGTGATTAATAAATAATTACAAATCAGCAAAATTAAAAAAACGAAAAATTAACTCTTTAAACTAAAAATATCTTCCAGAACAAAAATAATAAATGATCTTATATCTAAATTGTGTACACAACAATACAATAACAATTATTATTAAGCGAGTTCCTTGATGGACGAAATATAATCAATTTAAATGAAACAAATCTCTAAATCAAATGAAATAACAAATGGCAGCAAACAATATAAAAATTTCAAGTATTCACGCTTTAACGTCTATCTCAGAACTAGTTCTTACAAGGTTAAACAGTCGTATACATATATCAACAGCTGCGTGCAGCGAAGCCGCGCACAGATCATCGAAGAAAACTAACAGGAAGGACATGAACTACAAAAGCGACCGCTAAACATTTTACAGAGTGAAATTAATTTAAACAACTGAACATATAAATAAATTAAACAATTAATTCATTAACTAAATCTTGTATAAAAATTAACATTAGCACGTATAAAATGCAGCATTTTTCAATGTATCTTGCTATCCAGCTGGTACATTCCTCATTATTTACTTTTTAAGATCGAATACTATAGCTATGGAAAATAATAAAAATTTTGTTAAAATTTTTAATATAAAAATGTTATTATTTCAAAAATGTGATGTTGTCATTCCAAATATTAATTTTATTTGGTGTTAATATAAATTTCTTGTACTTGTACAGATATTCCGAAAGAGATCTTGGAGTAGATGTGCTGGTAGAGACGTAGGCACCGCTCTTCACACTCCAAATTCTACTTTCAACACGGATATATTTCTTCAGGAAGCAGTGATGAATACACTGCAATCACCTCGTAATTGTCTGTACCAATAGAAAAATGTTCTGGCAATAATCCAGAAAAAGTTGATGATCTGCAGAAACCTTCCATTTTCTTTAAGCATACTCCTTGCTTCTTCTTAAGCTATTGAAGCTCATCGTCAGCTTTGTTTCACAGAAGTTGCAAAGCATCAAGAACGGTATCAATGTGGTTGAAGGCTAGGAGATCCGTATTATATAGTTGCCTGCAGCATTGTACAACACATTACTCTGTTTAAAATTGTTAAACTCTAAACACTAACTATACTTACTAAATTTAGTTTTTTATTAAAGTTCAGTCAAATATATAAAACTTTTAACAGGAAGCATCGCTATGAACTAATGTATAATTCGTATAAGATTGGTGATTTTCTACGGAGTATCGACTAGGTTCTAGTGCCCAAACAACTAAAATTATTATTTTAAAACCGATAAGAGGGCGTGCTAAATCAGCAAAAAAGTAAGCCAATATTTCACGCCGCTAAGGTCGCGAAGATCATGTAAACACCAAATCGTTCGGAGAGAATTTTTCGGGACCGTCACTTATTGTATAAAAGCTGCTGTAAGCGGGGACCACCTACGGCACCGATTACGATTGCTCGACCAACTAACAAAACAAATAGGCAATAACTTATTAGAAATGGAGAGTGACTTCGTGTATATCTGCTCGCAAGCACACATGTTTCGTGTTTAGTGTGTGTGGTCCGCAGTTGCTGTCCGTGTAGCGTCCGTGGCAGCATCGAAGAGGCGTGCTGGACTTCGAGTGCTCAGAGTAAGCGGGTACCACCTCTTCGAAGATCGCTAGGATTTCAGTTGTGTTGATTCATACGTCTTGATCATCGGATGTTAGGGATATAAATCAGAACTGACTTGCATTGAGTACAAGCCAAACAAATTCTTTCTCGCATTTTATTCTAATTTAAGTTTTCTATTAGAGTAAATGCTAAAAATGATTTAAAAATCTATTAATAACAATTTATGCCACCCAAGATACTTAATAAACAAACTAAACCAAGAGAATGGCTATGAATGCAAAAACTATTAGTTTTTCAGAAATAATTGAGTTAATGTGTTACTGGCTTAATTCACATATTTTCGGGATGTATGCTTCATAGTTTTATACTTAACTGAACCAAATCGCTTGTTCGAAGTTGCATACTGCATCAAGTTAACTGTAATAAAGTTGTATAACCACATTTTCGTAAATATTAAAACAGTAGTGTATAGTGTCCCAGGGGATTGGCGTATATAACCATTTTTTATATCAAAAAAAAAGGATTGGAACACAAATTTAGCTTTTGATTTAATTTAATTTCAATTAAAACAGTAATTAGCCGGAAATATATAATACAAAAAAATATATTGTCCGCGCCTGACATTTTGTTTGTTGTGCTTTTTTATAGCGGACTTCCGGTTATAAAGTACGCATTTTTGGTACTTAGACGGTACATTATAACCGGAGTTTACTGTATTTAGAATAAAATGCAGAAACTACCTATTTTGTTATAGAAATTTGTTTGTGGTAAGGCATCTCACAACTATTTCGTTTGTTAAATATTATATTGTCGTGGATTGAGCATTTGATATTATTTAAGTGTAAAGCTACTAATTCTACTTATGTATGTATATTTTAAAAATAAAAAAATAATTTGATATAACAAGAAAATGATATAAAATGTAACAGCAGACAGCCAGACGATGTCCAGGTGATGTAGGAAATCTCTGCATTTGGCAAGTCCTTCAAGGCATTTTCCTTCAGAATGTTCCCTTCAGGAAGTAAAGATGATCAGCAGTGATAAACCTACACATCGAAATCGAATATTAGAATTTGAATAGTATAGTTTTATAACAGATATTGACAGATCAAAGTTCAATTCAAATAAACATTTTTTTTTACAGTGTACTTTTATTTTATTTAAACTTAGTCTAATAATGTTTTTATACGCATAGGCAATCCAATTGCATTGATATGTCAACGGAAAGACATGAACAATTGCTGGAATTCGGTTTCGTCAAAATGTTATGTGTATAAAAGGTTGCCGACTTATTGTACAGTATTTTTTTTACATAGTAATAAATGTTGAAAATTTTTAAATGTATTTTTATCATGATCTAGACACACTTACCTTTACTTTATTTTAAATGTAAGGTGATTCCAGAATTTTGCAATAATTATTTATTTTAATTTTGTATGAACATTCGACAGTCCATTCGGTCATATGGGCATTCTCATGTATTAAACACCTTATATTCCCATCACTTCGGTGAAATTAACGGGCTCCCTGAGACAGTTTGTCCCCCTTGCCGAAAGACAATCGCAATAAAAG
Organism: Protaetia brevitarsis; assembly: GCA_004143645.1. Lineage (NCBI taxonomy): Eukaryota > Metazoa > Arthropoda > Insecta > Coleoptera > Scarabaeidae > Protaetia > Protaetia brevitarsis. The sequence continues at coordinate 1,726,489 of RXPK01000153.1, read as the reverse complement.
TCTGTTAGAATTTTTCAATTTGAAAGGATTTACTAGCCAACCTCCGTCAGAGGCAGATGAGTCTCAATTAATTTTGTAAAATTTAACGGCTATTTTGATAAAATCCAATTTCATACCAAATTCCAACCTAAAAATGATTGTTAATTGCTAAACAAAGTTTATCACATTAATTTTATCTAAATTTCACCTATAATCTTTGGGTAATTTTCTGAGATATCTTCGTCCCCCGAGCCATCCTCCGTGTTTAGAAGTACGATGTATCAAGGCCCCCATCAGATGCCTGATCATACCTGCCCATTTTTCTTTCCGGTGATTTCATCCCTCTAGAAGGTATTCCTCGTCCAAATCTACCTAAAAATAAACGTATTATTTTAATCCTAATCTAAATTTAAACATACTTATAAGAAATTTCATTTTTGTACGTTCGTCAAATTTTGGGGGTAGGAATTTTGTATAATCTCTGAACAGTTTGCAATCACTGGGGAAAAATTTGTTTAAGTTGGTACTTTTCTATGTTAATATTTGATATGTATTTACGGCACGAACCGATATCCAGTAATTTTACCATCAAGGTTGGACATTCTGATTCATCTGTTTCTTAAGCATAGAATAACTCAGTTTGAACGTTCAAAGAAAACGCGGGAATTTTGAAATTTGATTTTAAACGTATTTACGTTTTCTATGATGAATTTGTATTGCAGAAAGTGGAATTACTAACAAAACGTTACAAATAAAATTGTCAGTGGGTCTCTCTTCCATTTGTCTCATTCCTGGTCTTGAGGCACTCCTGCTTCCTCCCCTTGTTGAACTTCTTCCGGTTGTCTTTGTTTTACCCATTCTTTTCAATATTGTTATTTATTTTTCTTTTTTCACCGTTTTGTTAAATGAACCTTTTAGTTAGTTAGGCGCCACGTAAATTAATTTACGACCACATGTAAATGAACTAGATTTCTTATCAAACAAGCCCCACTTTGGGCGCCAATATTAAAAAAAAAGTGGCTACCTAAAACGTAGGTAAATATTATTTATTTAGACTAGAACACATTTGAATAGGTGCTAAAATACACCAGTTTCTGCATTTTGTCTTCCAAACATTTAATTCGATAATACATCAACTTGATTTATATCCATTGTGTTTCTTATATTTCAATAAGATTACCAACGTCATGTTTATCAAATATTAAGTAAAGAAAGGTCGAGAAATACAAGCACGGCTCCTTTTTCACCAAGGGAAAGACGGGATAACGGAACAGACGGGTAAAACATGGTATCCATCTTAATTCTAGTAAATACTACTAAAGCCATCAACCATGTATCTAAAATTTGGTTAACATTAATAGAATAAAGGTACACAATAACTTTCTTAATTAAATTCGAACATTATTGTCTGTTTTTACCCATCAAATGTGCTGTTGAGTTAACGTAAACGGTTATTGTAATCGTGTTCAATATATTTAATCAAAGGTAGGTATTGTTATGCAACTGGACATTTACCAACTTATTTTTAGTTAAAAATAAATGTAATCCAAGACATTTGAAATAATAAGTTGTCACTTAAACTTTAAGGTGTTACTCTGGGCAAAACGAGATCGGGTAATATCGAGTATTCCATTTTGCCTTTATGAAAGTTGGATGATTACTGTAATCTGGGAGTGGAAAGTTAATGTTTTATTTATTTTGTCGATAAGGGTGCGTGCTTCCAACTTTAGCGCACCGAACTACAACTGATCTGGCGGTATATTCAAACAGTTCGGTTTACTTTTAATATTCAACATTTTTATTTGGGTGATATAACTATTATGAAAAATTTGGGTATAAATACAACACTAAAATAATATAAAAAAAAAACTTTATTTATAAAAGAAGTTATAGCACTAAAACAAAACAAACAAAAAAAACAACGACATATCTTTCACGGCATTAGGCCAGTTTAATACAGCACAACGCCGGATCCTTTGACATCGTGTATGAGAAGAAAGTTCTTGTATATTATCGAGATTAGCAATTTTACATCACTGATTTCTATTCACAATAAATCCTTAATCACTTTAATACATTAAAAACAAATGTCACTGAAGCTCTATAATAATTATAATAAAAATAAAATAACGGTCAAAATTAAATCAAAGACGAACTATAACTACGACTACAATAATAACAATAATAATGTTCAACCTAAAATAACATGAAGGGCATCATGGCTGATCATGACGGAATGGATGCTCAAACAGTCATCAAACAGCGCATTAAGCTTTGTGTACTTCTGCATAAGCATGCGTTCAGTCAAACTGAGGACGTCAAGATCTGGAAATATTTAAAACAAATTGAGGTTTAAAATGTTGGTCTACCCATATCGTTCCGCTCATCCATGATAAAAAACACATTGAAATTCCTCAACAAGTTTAAAACTTTGCTGGTTTGCGCATAAACGCATGTTTATGTACACATGTGGGTGAGGCCTTATGAGTTAATTTACAAACAAACTACACGTCAGTAATGTAGTTTTCTAAATGCATACAACGCTACCACTTCAGCACAATGAACTAATTTACCACGTGATTACAGTAAGCAATGAGAGGTCGAACAAAATTCTTATTATGGTTCTACTCGCTGACTGTAATGGGCGTAACTATTTTCAGATGTTGTTTAAACACGAGCATCGCTGTCCTAGCGATATGCGAAGACGTCTGTAAGAGATGTAAATATACCGTTTCTTTAAAGTATCTTGCCGTTTTACATGTATCATATTTATTTTTTTTCCTATAATCCCTTTTAGTCGACATTTCTGGTAATAAGAACAGTTAATTTTTCAAAATTTCAACCTTTGCATCAAATTAATATTTTTTTTCTACAAGTACATGTTCTGCGAGACTACTGCAACCAGAGTTATTATGCAAAATTCCGTATTACAGCCATGTCTAATTGTTTGTTAAGTATCCCATTTTACACGGGTTTCCGCTAACGTAGAAAACCAGTCAAAAAAGGTCTATTACTTGTTCCAATACTGTTTATATTACCATTTTGTTAGGATATTAAATAAAAACTGCATTGCTATTGAAAGAGTAATAATAATATATTTCCTATATAATTTTTTTTTTTAAGGAATTGTCAAAAAAAAGGGGAGGGGTCAAATACACATAAATGTATAAAACTGAAGACGACAAACAATATAAAATATTACATTAGAAACTCACTATTAGAATACAATTTAGATCACAGCTGCGGTGCGTTAAAGTATTCGACTAGATCATGAAAAACGTGATTAAGTAGGTATGCTTTCAAAGCACGTTTAAATGTAAAAAAGCTTGCTATATTTTTGATTTCCTGAGGGAGAGAATTGTAGATTTTGAGACCGATGCATGAGGGCGACTTCATGCCTATATCATATTTATATAATTTGAATTAATGTAGAAATCATTTTGTTGTCAAGTAATAGCTCTTTACCCTTGACCGACCCTCTGAAAGCTGTCTTTTCTATTGAATATGTAAAGTAAGATATTTAAGATAAATAAATTTGTCAAAGTTAAAATCCCGGACTGTTTAAACGAATCTCGACAGCTTGCTCGATATGAAAGACCGAGAGTATGCGTAAAATCCTAACAAACAAAGTAACAAACGATGGTCTTTTTTTTTTGGAAGATTTAAGCCCTATTTGTTGCGTGTTTTCTTTTTCCTACTAAGAATTACAGATCCCTTGCTATTATTTCATACTTTCTTAAACGATGAAATGGAATGATTTTGCCATTATACCCACTCTAGCGAGATTATTAATTTATGCTAATGCATCTTCGTGTGTTCAATCATCTTAAGCGTTTCTCTCTACTGCTTGCAATTATGCAGAAACGTGTCTGATCCTGGATCAGAATCGGCAAACGCTTCGATCGCTTTCATTTAAGTCTTATCGCGAGGAAAAGTGGAAAAGGTCTTGACTTGGTGCGGCCACATTTTACCGACCGGACTCCGGTAAATGATCGCGTGTTCGAACCCCACCTGCGTTCCACCAGATGCCGACCAATCCTCTGACAGAGGCGTGGCGTTGCATATCATTACATTCTCGCATTACCTATTCATATTATACAACCATTTTATTTGCTGCATCATCGCCTTTCGGTCCGCGATAGATTCGACGCCGGATAAGAACATAGCTCTTCTCTAACGTACGACTGAACAGCGAACATAGTAAAGACAGAAAGAAAACAGGAACGAAACAAAGTAGGCGTAGAATAGTGTGACAAATGTCTTGCAAAGTTGTCCGACAAGTAAACACCTATCACAGATGTTTAAAGAAATAATAATGAATTGGGCTTCATTTCTTTTTGTGGGTTTTCACAAACTGGCGAAGCAATCTTATCGTTAACTTATCGTCAATTCCATTATGCGAAAATGAGCATGCCTTTAATGGAAAAAGCAGGTGAAATATAACGCAACCATTTATTTGTAAATAACTATATCAGCATGCACGCGTATATAATATAATTACTAATATATACAATCTCAAAGGATTATCAGTTGCTAATGTTTTACGTTAACATTTTTTTTGCATGCACTGCATTTTTAAGATAAGATCTAATTTTCTTTCCCTAAGTCTACCTACATGTTAGCCTCACTGATCCATTAAGTGATAAGATAAGTGCTTATTCTTGTAAACTATGTAAAGCCGGCTCAAATAAGCTACAAATTTTGTTGTAAAGTTTATTTGGTATTATATATTAGATTTTTATGCGTATCCATTTTGATAAAGCCCGAAAGAAGAGGAATCCTTCCAATAGTTCAAAAAATTTTGTGTTGTATTTCGCTTCCTTGTTGGTAAATTTTGTTAAGCAAGTAAAACTGACGACAAAACAAAGTTTTATCTTCAATTCTTTGCGGATGTGATATTACATAGAAGATATTTATGACCTTAAGTAAGTAAGTAAAAATTTATTTTAAAGACAAAAGTATAAAACATGTCAATATAAAGCAAGATATTGCAGACTATATGAAACAATAACAAAAAAAAGACAAGAGCAATACAAACTCTAACTTTAAAGCCTTAGATTAAACTGAGCACTCAAAAAATTCAGCTAAAGTATAAAAACATTGTGATTGTAACCATGTTTTAACAGTTTTCCTAAATTTTCTTAACGATAACTTTTTCCAATTATTAGGCAAATGGTTATGTTTTAATACCTAAAATATCTACACTTTTAGCAGTAAGGTTCAAATTATGTCCCATTAAGTGTATTTATAGGTCTCTGATATTGTAACTGTGCAAATTAATATTTTTGTTTGTGAAGGTATCTTTGTGTTTGTGAATCTATAAGCTGGATTCCAAGATATATAGTTCAGGGAGAGTTAATTTTTAAAGTTAAAATAATTTCTGCATCATAAGATGAGTTGATTAACTCCTGCAATGCATCTAACAGCCGACTTCTGTTTAAGGAAAACACCTTTACCGCCGTAGATGAGGCTCCCCATAGTAGGATTTCATACACCAATTACTTTTGAAATTCAGCGTAGTATATCATTTTTAAGGTGCTTAGATCAACTACATCCTTCAGAGACCTTAGTTTAAAAATTAATCTGTTTAGTTTGCTTATTAATTGTTGGCAATGGGTGTTCCAGCCTAAAGTAGAAGTAAAAGTCATTCTCAAAAACAGTGCTGAATCAGTGGATTTTATTTCAATATTTGATATTTGTAAATTTATAAATTTATTTCTCTTTTTTTGAATAGTATAAAGTAGAATATATTTAGTTTTATGGAAATTTAATGATAGTTCGTTAGGACAAAACCAATTGAATAGTTTGTCTAAAATCAAATTTATTGTAGTACGAACATCAATTTCTTTGTCTGAAATAATAACAGTAATGTCATCTGCATAGCACACTACAGCGACATCACTGACAAAATCAACTATATCGTTTAAAAATAATAAAAATAGTAATGGCCCCAAGACTTATCCCTGTGGAACACCTATATTCGTCGGTAAGTAAGCAAATTTTATTCTACACTTAGTATTCCCATTGTTAGTGCTTACTTCCACAAATTGAAATCTATTTGATAGATGTGAAGAAATCCATTCCGCTATATTGCTCCTAAAACCGATGTCAAGTTTCTGTAGAAGTATATTGTGTTGGATACAGTCAAATGCTTTTGACAGGTGGCAAAGTCTTCCAACAGGGTAAGACTTCGTTTCAATATTTTCCAGAATACTGTTATAAATTTCTAACAATGCAGAAATTGCAGACTTACCTGGTCTAAATCTATGTTGAGATGATGATAGTAGATTAAATTTATTTATTAGCTTTCAAGACGAATAAGTCTCAAACAGCTTTGAGAAAACAGAAAATAAGGTGAACGGCCATAATTAGTAATACTAGATAATTCACCTTTTTTGTGGAAGGGCTTAATTTTAGAAATTTTAAGTACTTCAGGGAAAGCGCCCTGTTTGAGAGAGCAATTGATCAGATGCGTTGCAGGTTTCACTAATTCATGCTTACAAAGTTTAGTTATATTAGCAGGTGTGCCATCTGGCCCTGATGTAAATTTGTTCTTAATTTTATCAAATACCTTTAATATTTCAGGTTCCGAAGAAGGATATCTACAAATACATGGTATGAGAGTTTATCCTCATATATATGATTAATGGATAATGGATCTTGAAAACTTCTTTTTTCAACATTTACAACATATTAAAACATTACTACATCAAATCATTTTAATTGTAAAGAAATCCTCAACTTTGTACAAAGTCATAAATGACAAGTGAGCCTTCAATTTGTTTTTAAATTGCCTTAACGGTAAGTTTTTTATGTGAGTGGGTATGTAGTTATAGATCTTTATACATTGGTATAGGACTGTTCTTTGAAGTTTTGTTAAATGTGCCGCGGTGGTGATAGAAAATTATTTACAATGCTTCTGGTGTTATAATCATGGGTAAGTTCGTATTTTTTGAAAAGGTCATTGTAGTTATTTTTTGTAAAGAGAGCATATTCAAGAATGTAAATTGAAGGTAATGTAAGAATTTTAAATGATTGAAAAGTCTCTTTGCAGGAATATCGCCGACCCATGCCAAACATCGCTCTCACGCAGGCCTTCTGCAGAATGAACAATCTCTCTGGTTCGACAGCGTTCGTAATATGCTACAAGAACAGCTTCGATGTTGACACTCCAGGATATAACCCTCAAACTGTAACACGCACTACACAGCCTTCCTGAAATGTACTCGACGTGCGGCTTCCAGGAAACCTCGGAATCGAATTTGCAGCCCAGGAAAATCGTGCTGTTGGAACAGGTAAGTGTATTGTCATTATATTTAACACTAGGTTTCTCAACGTTGTTAGAAAATTCTATTAATTTAATTTTGCTAATATTGACTTTTAAGTTGTGATACACAAATCACTCTTCTAGCAGTCTTAAATTAGCTTCTGAAATTTTCATAACCGCTGAGCTGCGCGAGTAATAGTCGGCGTGTCATCCACAAACATTATGACTAGGTCAAGAGCAACAAGAGGTAAATCGTTGACATATAATAAAAATAACAAGGGGCCAAGAATTGAGCCTTGCGGCACCCCGCATGCCGTAAATTCCCATTCTGATCTAATTCCATTATCTGCCTTGTCGTGGCCGATCACACACTGACGTCTGTTGGAGAGGTACGAATTTATCCACCTCAAAGGCAAGCCCCGAAAACCAACTATCTCTAGCTTTTCAAGCAGGACTTGGAGATGTACACGGTTGAAAGCCTTTGACAGATCCATAAAAGTACCAACTATTGTGTCGCTTGCCTTAAGTCCATTGACCACTTCCTCCAATAGTTGGAACATAGATCGAATGGTAGATCTCTGCTTGATATAACCACTTTATAGGTGATTCAAGATGTCATGTTTAGATATGAAGTTATCTATTCTTTTATACATAATTTTCTCAAAAACTTTTGATATGTTTGATATTAGAGAAATAGGTCTGTAGTTTTCGATATCTGACTTGCTTCCTTTCTTATATGCTGGCGTTACTAGCGATATTTTCAATTGGTCGGGAAAAACTCCATTTCTAAAGGATTAGTTTATAATATGGGAGAGAGGTTCAGATATATATTTGCTACAATGTTTTAATACCTTAACAGGTATTTGATTATATCCCACTGCAGTTGTATCATTTAAACGATTAATTGCGTCTGCCACCTCATATGCATCTGTGGGGTATAATAAAAAAGTCTGAGATGTTCGGCTTTGCTTGTGTTTCAATTGATGGTTTTTTTTTTCTTATATATTTCATCAAGTTGTACGAAATGTGGATTAATTGATGTTAGTATCTCAACATTGCTTGAACCCATATTCCGCAACTGTGATGGATCAAATACCTCCTTGCTCTTTTTACCCATTATATTGTTTACTACATCCCACGTGCCTTTTGTCCCATTCTTAGCATTTATTGTGTTTCAGGTGTAGAAATATCCCTAAGATATTACAAAATACTAATCACGGTACAAGGTAAAATTGCAAAGGTAGGTATAAGTATAATTTATAAAATTACAAAGATCCGTTTGCACCAATATTACAAGTTTAAATGACACTTAAATGCATACAAGAATATCACATCATAAGTGTCAATTAAAATTGATGTGTTGGTGCAAACGGGGTAAAGGAAATACAGTTATAACTTCACAAGATACAGAGCTATTTTCGGTAGCACAAATATTGCAATTGAGGGGGTTAGAATAAAGAGGCTATAGGTAACATTTACAAATTAATTAAAAAATAAAAGAATTGTAGCTCTAAAGCGGTGCTTAAGATTTTCATTTTTGTAAAAAAAACGCTATAAAACACTACAAAAAATACACTTGTACCCTTCTTATTCTAATCCCGGCAATTAAACTCTATATATAGTGAAATTCGGATGTAGCGAACCATGGATACAGATATAACGAAAATCGTTCTTACAGCTAAGCAATCGTTATAGCCGAGGTGTAGGTGTATAGAGTGTATTTATGAAGTAAAAGAAATAATTACTGTGGTAACAAAGTTTATTAAACGTTTTCTCAATAAGTATATAAAAAAATAAACATCAATTCTAAGTACATACAAGAAAAAATGTAACATATGTTACACCTATTTACAACTTAAAGATACATACACAAAATCAGTTTACAGCAAAGTATTATTCATTATTTAGTTTTAAAAAGTCAGTTTGTTTGTTTTTTTTTACGATTTTATAAAACGATAATCTGAATAGTGCTTTGAATGACGTCAATCGATTATATCGAACGAATTTAGTTAAAGTTTCAAGTGAATTCAAGGCTTCCAAGACTGATTGATCTTTTTTTTACATTAAAGAGAGCATTTGCGAATCTATTAGACAACTAAAATAGTTAACGGGTTAATATATTTCTGCTAATAACTGTAATAATAAGAGGAATTTTTCACTAGAAACATTTTCTCCTCTCGCAGGATTCGAACCTAGAAAGAAGTATGCAGGTTCGTGCGTCAAATCAACATATGTGCATAATATGCAAAGATTGCAAGCAGCTTGAAAAAAATTCTCTTATTATTACAGTTATTAGCAAAAATATATTAATTCGTTAATTATTTTATACCGTAAAAAGCTTGCAATCTTTGCAATTAAAATAGTTAATCAGAACTTTTATAAACTCATGCATATGCAGATCTACAGGCGGAAGTTTATTTAGCAGTTATGGTATATCTTCTATGGTGTCATGCCTTCTACACTCTTGTATTTCCATATATCTTTATCCATTATTCAAATAACATGATATCTTTGTGTGGATTAGGAAAAGAATGTTTACTTCAGACGCTGCTCCAACTCCTTCTACTTCAAAGTATATTCAAACATTTTACTATTAATCAAAATATTTTATTGAAAAAAACAAGTAAAACGGAACAAAAAAGTGCTCCTAAAAGATGTACACCTGGTAAATCTACCAGATTAACGTTTGATAACTGTGTCTGTCCCGCTATTTATGCTGAATATGCATTATTGTTGGAGTGCAATAAAAGCAGTGCCATCTTCACTACTATTTCTGTAATACATATATCGGGTATCCTCGCCCATAGGTCCTTACCCATAACCTTTTTATTTATAAATACTTTCTAATAAAATTCGTGAGTACACTAGAAATGTTTCTAACCATTAATAATTTTTGTAAACAAAACCTATTTTGTTAACTTAAGATCTGCCGTTTCCTCAGTGTAGGTTTTTATATTACTTACTTTATCATAATCGTTAACACATATTTTATTCCAATACTCTTAAATGCCATCAGACAGCTTCATTCTAATTCATTCTAATGATTTTTCATTCGTCAGACACCTGCACTAGTTACAAATGTTTCTTTGGCATTCACGTCAGCTTTACTTTTCAAAGACTCTATCTCTCTAACTATCGGTTAGAAGAAATAAGTGATAACCGATATGTTATTGCCATATTTGTATTTATTATTAACGCGAGAAAACATCAATTTCGTTTACGCCACGTCAAGTGTGTTGATTATATTACCTCTGCACAAAATAAATAAAAAAGTAATTCCGTACAATTTATCTTTATTACCTTGTTTGTATCCTCTATGAAATGTGTTATTTCCTCCGTAAATTATGCTATATGTTGTACAGTTCAGATACATATTTAAAGAGTGCATGTTCCATTTCTATATGCATATTTAATCTGTTAAATAAAATATTAGATCTAGATACGTAAGTAGCTATCGTGTAGTTAGTAGGTAGGTAAAGTATTAAGAAGTTTGTATTCATGAATAGATCGGTAGATACGTGTGCATAACTTTAGTGTGTAAGATAATAATTATTCCAAGTAAGTTTCCCATTTTACTTGATGTAAACGAATATTTGACATAAACTTGTAGTAATTTAGTATTATTTGGTAACCTTTATTGCTACTGTTGGTGTTTTTAGATATATACAGTAGGTATATAATTTTAGCGGAAAACAAAACTTGGACGTTACAAATTGAAAAAATGAAAGAAGTTTATCGAGTACCAGAAGAACCAATAATGCTAATAATGGCAAATATATTAAATACTATAACTGCAATGAAGAGGGACATTTCACTTCGAAATGTGAAAAACCGCAAAGAGAGAAAGGTTCATGCTACGAGTGTGGAGCAAGGGATCACCAAGTATGGAACTGCCCAAGAGAAGGCCAGTAAAGAATACCGCTGATTCGACTACACTACTAGTAGAATAGGAACAACATTTTACACCCCCGAATACATTAAGAGTTAATTGCAATAAATTAGCAGGTAGCTTTGAAACTATTGTTTTGATACTGACAGCCCCATTTTATTAGTGGCAGAAGCCATAGTTAGCAATTGTATTATAATAGAACCCTATTAAGAACTTTTAAGGGTATTAATAGGAGTAAACCAGAAATGTTAGCCGTAGTAAAGTACAATTTAAATAGGTATTGACAATTTTAATGTAAATTTCACATTGCTCGTCCTTAGTTATACAATTTCAGGAAATTTAGTATCAGGCAGAGATTTTCTATCAAACGAGGAATTCACGTGCTATTTTGATAATGAAATTCACATTGTACCTAAACAGAACCAAAACCCTATCAAAAAGTACAGGCTGTTTCAAATTATCTTGGCACTATTTGCTAACTTTGTTATTCATTCATTTCATTCATTCATTTAGTTAGTGTGGGCACCTATAGTCCAGGCACTTGAGCTAGGTGCTCATTGTACCGTCCCTATTAAATCTCTTACTTCCACTCGAGCAGCTTGGTGTTCTCTATAAAGCCCAGTATCTTACCCAGTGGAAACTTGAGAACCTTCGAGGGCTCCAATAGATTTCTCCCGAAATATTTCCAACAAAAAACATTGCTATTTCAAGATTTGTATTTTAAATAAAAGAAAAATTAATTCTGGATAAAATTTATTATACAGTATCACATCAAAATACTTACTTAATATAAAGCAGATATTAACAAGTTTGTAATGTAATCAATGTATAGTCGTAACTGTTTAATAAACCATTTGTTTAACACTGTAAAATTTAATTAAATGTTCAAAAATGCCTCCATTATCTTGAATGCACATTAAAGCCCTTTTATGAACCGCCCTTGTAGCATTCGAAATGCTTCTACCGTCAGTGGAATTAATGCATAAATGGATGCCATTTTCTAATTCCGCTGCATTGGCGTATCTTCTATCGTAAACTTTATTTTTTATGTTGTCCCGAAAGAAAAAAAGCTAAAGGCAACAGGTTTGTTGATCGAGTTGGCTGATATATAGGACCATTTGCCCCGATCCAGTGGTCTTGAAAGAGTCGTTGTAACATTATGCCAACTTCATGAAAATTATGAGTTAATGCTCTATTCTGTTGGAAGTAAATGGTTTGACGATCTTCTAAATTAACATCGTCTAGGTATTCTTCCAAAACTTCTATCGTAAGGTTTAAATATCTCGGCGATGACAGGTTCGTCCGATTAGCAGATTTGCATAAATTATAATATACACTTTCGTCTGGCCATTGTATTAGATTGAAATTTAGGATATTACGCTCTCGTCCGACAGATAAACAAAGGTAAAGGGGAGAATTAAGACAGCGATTGTGGTAAGGCCGGACGAAACAGTAACATAGTGAGGTAGTTAGCATTATTAGAAAAGGATAACGTATAGGTACACTATTGGACGATACTGTACCTGCCCTATTATCTTACTCCAGCAAGCGATCCGTAATAAAACAAAGGACTAACTACTTCCCCACCAATTAAACCACACCATACATTTAAACTAAACTTTGTGGACGTGATGGGCAAGTTAACAGTAAATTTCCTCGAGACCAGTAATGCATGTCTTTAGGATTAAATATTCCAGAATTAGAAAAATTTGTTTCCAAATTATATTTCTTAAAAGGTCAGAATTTTCTCTACAAGAAGCAAGTAACCAACGACAAAAAATAAGGTGTCTATCCGCATCTCCAGGCACTAAAGTTTGCACTTGACGATATATATAAGGAATAAATTCATGTTTTTTTTAACATTTCACAAATCACTCTCAGAGGTAAGTTACTATCATTTACCAAATCTCTAATAGAATTTATTGGAAAAATAAGCTAATGCATTTGTTTCAACATGTTCACTAATAACAAATCTCTTCTTAGTTTTTTTTTTCATATACAAATTTTTATTATCTTTGAATTTTCTGTTCAAAATGAAGTCTGGAATTATTCTATTAGGAAAGGTTTCGCTATGCTTTAGTACTATTCCCTCTACATAGTTTTCAGCATATCACACTTTTCCGCGTGAGTAAAGGGCATTTTAACAATTTGATGAAGACTTCTTAATGTTGACAGATCGATACAACTAAATATTTGAGATAAATGTTCAGAAATCTGCAACTACCTTGATTACATTACAAAATTGTAAATATCTACTTTATCTTAAGTACTTTGATATAATAGTTTAGAATAAATTTTATCGAGAATTAATTTCTCTTTTATTTAAAATACAAATATACAGAGTGTTCCATTTAAAAAGTAAGTGTTCTGGTTAATGTCTCCAAATAGCGATGTTTAACTGTTTTTTATGTTGGTCATCGTAATCAGCTCTAAAAATTACGCTTCTTTTCTAATTTAACCAAATTCATAGCTACAATAATAACGAAGTTAGCAATAGTACCCAGATAATTTGAAAGAGCCTGTATATTGAATATTGAATCATCTGTATCTCTTAAGCACCGCAAAGAATTAGAAGTATTTTTTGATGAACATCTTATGAGACCAAAGAGAGCCAATACGCCAAAAGTTAGATTTGATATGAATGTAAACCTACACCCTAAAAAAAAAATGTTGTAAAATTACCCCAAAAATAGATGGCAATTGGGCTACCGCCTATTTTTGGGGTAAATTTACACCTATAGGGGATTTTTCACATGCTTGTGGAATATTCCTTGAAAGTGTGGTAATTTTCCCTGGTAAATTTACACCTTTAAAGTCATATTCCCTAATGGAATGGAATAATTTCAGGTAGATTTACCACACCTTCAAGGAATATTCCATCGGTATGTGAAAAGTCTCCTATAGGTGTAAATTTACCCCAAAAATAGGCGGTAGCCCAGTTGCCATCTATTTTTGGGGTAATTTTACCACATTTTTTTTTTAATGTATAGATTAGAGTAACAATAAAGGAACTAGAAATAATTGATTATTAGGTTGTTTTGTCATCCAGAAATATTAAGTTTCAGTTATCTAATAACATGTTTATGTCATTTAGAACTTAATGCAGATTCTCCACTTAAATATTCAAAATATACCATTTATAATATTAGATTTAATTTTAATAATTTCTGAAAGATATGTTAATTAGTTGGATTACAGAGTTTACAATAATTTCAATAAATTTTTAAATTCAATAAGCAATGTTTTAAAGAGAAACATTTTGGGAGAAAGGTCGATAAGAAAAGCCAATAGTTACTAAGAACTGGTTGTATTCATAATACAAAGATCTAGTTGAATGTAACCATAAAATAAATTTTGACTAACAAAATACATTAAAAAATCTTATCAGTTTGAGTTTGTATTTGGAGCTTTTTTATTTTTGTTGACCTGTTCAGGGTATATTTTAAAAAAAATACCTCTGCAGAACTTCTAATGTGTTAGAAGCCTCTTTTGCGTACTGCAAAAGAAAATTAAAATATGCCGCCATCATTTGTTGTAATGCAGAACGAAATGAATCTGTTGGGTCTAATAACTGTCTAACCATTAAAGAATGCGACTTCACATTTCCTAGAAAAGAAAAATAAATGTAAAAAACATGAAATAAATATATTTTTATTAATACCATCTTCCAAGCATATTATTAACGGTATATTCACCTCAATTTCTTCAAGTTTAGATTTATCCTGAAAATTTTTAATAAATTTAGCATTTAAAAATATATTGTATGGAGATAATAGTGCTGCGAATCGAAGCCTCTTTATGTGAAACCGGGGTGTGGATGCAGTGATTAATCGTCTTTAAAAATTGTAACCGGTAAAACCGGTTTTCAAAATCAAAACCGGTTTTTAAAAGCAGATTATTGCGCCTTAAATAGGTTTTTCGAATTTAAAATACATGCACTTTTAAAAAGTAATACGTATTGTTTTTAGTTTGAAACTGGTTTTGAAAATCGATTTTAAAAACTGAATTTTAAAAACCGATTTTTACTAAAAATCGATTAACCGTTTTTGATATTCCCGCAATACTAGTATATACATAAATAATATTGTGATTAACTATTGAACTCAAATTTGCCGTCCTGCGGTCTTGCACATTTGCATGTATAAGTGCTTAATACGTACTTAACTTTTGTCATTAAATCCTAGAGTAAAACCAAAATAGTCCTTACTTTACTTGTATCATCACTTAACAACGAAAACATAGCCTCCAATAACGGCAAGACACTAGTCGTTTTATATTTCCAAATGTTTAATGAAAGAAAAAAACAAAGAATTGACTCCTTCAAAACGAAATTTTCTGTTGTTTAAATTGAAAAGTTTGATACGGTAGTTTCCTGCGTGTCACTTGCACGTTGAAAACTTTAAATAAATGTATCATATCTTTAGCAACAATACCGCCAAATGCTATTGAGGTTAAGTTCCCAGTATATCTTATCAGATATCCATACGCAGGTGTATGTCTATTATTTATGTGTGCTGTCATAGCTAAGTACATGGTAATCATTTCAATACATAATTAATGTAAAATGAACTTACCTCAATCTTTATTTGCAAGACAAAATGAAAAACACACCATTTACATTTATGCGTTGAAGCTATCAGTGTAGATGCACGCACTTGTATTCAAACTGCGTACTCAAACGCTTGCGCGTTGTATAGTCGACGGCTATGTAATGCATTCTCGTAACGGGTTTAATTTTTGATCAAGCGACACAATGTAATGCAATGTTAAAAAAAACATTTTGTGTTCCAATCAAATAGCACATGCATATATATAATATATATAATCAGAATTTCATGTCCCTTGTATTGTCCATATTGTATTTTTACCAACATAAGGGGTAATATTCCACGAAATATGTTATTTTTCCTTGCTCCTTAGCAAATTTCCCCAAGTGGGGGAAAATTACTTCATTTATTGAAGTATTTTTCCATCAAAGTCGGTTTACCAGGCAAAATTACACCTAATTTGTGGTAATCTGATGTTTACCCTCTTTTTGGTGTAATTTTATCTTATATTTCATATGTTTTTTCACATACCAGTGAGGTAAATTTACCATCATTTTTTAGAGTGTAAAACAAGATCACAGGTCTTCTATTTCATCCCTCGTAGAACGTCTTACTCAGATAAAAATGAGGTAAACAACACCCTAAGGAAATTGTTGGACCGACACACTATTAAGTCAAGGAATTCCAAATATGCCTCCAGAGTAGTTATAGTAGGAAAGAAAAGTAAGAGTCCTATGTGTACAGACTTTGAAAGTTTAAGGACAAAAAGTATTTCACCAAATTAGTTTAAAAAATGACATGAAATTAAGTTAGGAATCGGGTTGTATGTAGCAGCGTAATGTCCGTTGTCTGTAGGAATTCAAAAGTTTAGTATATTTTTATGTGGCCATCCCTCAAACTAAAAATGATACAGAAAAATATCCTTTTCATTTAAAAGGAATTGCACTAAACCAAAAGTTTTTGCGTTTTCTATATGGCCAACATGATTTGGTGTTTCCTTGAAAAGGAATATAGTTTTAAGTTCATGCATTTCTTCGGATATAATATATTTTTCTTGAAACAGTTTATTCTTTTAAGCTTTTAAGTGAAAGAGATTCATAGTTGATTCAAGTCCTCTTTATGTTGAACTTTAAAACTATGCAGATTGGCAGAAAACTGTAAGCATTTTGACTCAAGAGGTTTTTCCTTTTCTTATAACATTTATTCATTTTAGACTTAAGCGTGAAACACAAAAAATACCGTTATAATTTTTAATCGAAATGAAAATGAATTATCTCCAAAAACCCATGCACTAAGAAGGAATTTGCTGTTAGAATTTTGTCAATCCTAGTAGTATTGGGGAGTTGGTCCCAGTTACCATCCTTCTAAGCACTCTAGTGTGCCGTTCAAGCAAATCGTCCTTTCAATGACGATGACTCCTATCAGATGTTGATCTGATAAATATACCAGATTTCAATGTTACGATCGTAGTTTCCAGCCTATTTTGTGCGAAATATTATCTGTTACTGGAATGAAATAGGAGATATATAAATTGTCGCATAATCTATGCGACAATTTCTCTACTACACATAAGTATATCTGCTCATCTGCTGTACTCTATGGGGAGAAAACTGCTATACGAAAATAAAATGCCATATTTATTTTTACTTCCATGTAAATATTTAGTTAAATTAATAAATATTGCGCTAGCTTCAAATAAATCTACCAATCAAATTATTTGTTTGATTGAATACAGGAATGTTTTTAATATTCCTAAATCAAGTAATAATTTAGTAACTGTAACCAAATGCATGAAAAATGGGTGAAAACAACAAGATCGCTTCTCCCGTGTATAACAGTTTTAAAATCTTCAAACACTATATACTGCTGTAAAGTTCCTTAGCTTATAAGTAAATCAGCATTAACTGAAAAGATTCCAATTATCTCTGAAATTTCTTTAGCCTCGCGCGAAAAATATTAATTTTGTTCATTATGGTTTGTGTATCTGAGACTTACGCACGTGGGAACATGAATAAAACTAAAATACTTCCGCGTAAAAAAGCAGTCAGCTTGAATACAGGTGATTGCATTTTCCGTTAAAAGGTAAAAGTTTGAAATCAATGTATACATGCACATCCACGCAAATAAACCAAACATTTTTATTTAAAATATTGTTTATAATTCAATAATATGATAACGCACTTAAAAGAAACTAAAATAAATTAAATATGTAGAATAACAATATAATATATAATGTGTATTGTCTTACTTAAACAGAAGTTATACAGAAATTATAAAATATTAATCTAAACTAAGGTGCATTCCATTTAATTACGATTACTTTTCATCAAAAAAAAAAAAAATAAACACTTTTCTGAAAAAAAGGTATTCTTTTCGTTGAAAATGATAAAAACCAAAGTCAAAACTTTCATTTAATGCAATCTTTTTTCTCAGTGTAGTTTTACTCCTATCTTGAGCTGAATGACGGCGTTTTAATTTGTTAGTACATACTCCGAAATCATCTGCATCACCCTAATTTTAAACACCTAATCCCTATTCATCAATGCCAGGCGATATTCATTGACATAGAAGCTCTAAAACCAATACTAGACATTATACGGGACGCACATAGGCTGTCTATTAGCAGAGGAAATTTAAACAAGACAACAGCTCTTCCGATTACCATGAAATTGATTTATCTCGTACAACGCCGACACATCACGGATTGTCACCATTTACCCGGAGGGGTTCCTTTGTGCCGTATATATACGTGCAGAATACGTTCCCGGTTTCCCATGGAACGGAGACGACGTCGCATTAGTGCAACTTTGAATAAATTTTCCACTCGGCGCTCGCTAAATAGCCGGGCAGTGCGAATTGTTCGGTGGATCCCTGTTGTGTGACGTTGCGTCAACCACCCATCGGAGGACGCATCATCGGCGCTCGGTGGCGCTTTGTCTACGATATTTACACTCGTTGAACAACAATGGCGCAACGGCGTGTGAGCTAATTGACAAGGCTCGCTAGATATGGATATTTGAAAACTTTTTTATTGTGTGTAATGGGTATCTTTGGTTCTTTCGTTCTTTTTGACATGCTCTTTGTACGCATATTTTTCTCTACCGGTAGGGATGTTGACTTTGTGTAGAGTTACACATGTGATAAGAAATTACATAGCAAAAAGGTAAAAAGTGCACATTTCCCTAAATACGCTACATTTATTTATGTTATGTGGTTTGTACTGTGTCTTCTTTAAAGAATATCGAAAATTAGCTAGCGTATTCCGTGGTAGCTATTAATAAAATAATTACAGCCAGAAAAATACATGGATTGATTTAACAAAACGTTTTTTTATTATTTTATTTTGTTTAAACCAAATACATATTCAGTAATTTCAACGAAAATTCGGTTGCAAAATCAATATAAATTTTATGCTAAATTTTAATGTTATTACAACATAGAAATTATAAAAGAAGTAGAAAATATTATTAGCAAATAATATTTTGTGTTGGATCCAATGTGCGTTAAAACAACATTTTTTTCGTTCGTCTTGCAGAACCAAACATCCAAACATTAAAATTATGTTGAAGCATATTGCGTATTGCTTTCAGCGGTCTTTAAGATAGCAAACCAACTTTTTTAACAAAATTTCCGTGATCTATACATATCATATTATATCATTTCAGTTTATCTCTCCCCTTTTCCCGGTTTTCTTTTTCCGATTCCGTTTGTCTCATTCTCTTTTCCATGTTTCCTTTTCCTATTTTCCCTTTTACCATTCCGTTTTCCTTGTTTTACATCCGCAGGTACGTTTAATGCTTTGTAGTATTGGCGTTATCTATGATGAAGATTTGAAAACGAATTCAGAGTATTTTAATTCAGAGACAGTGGTATCGCTGAAATACCTGGGAGTTGGGAGTACCTACCAGGCGCGTCCCCGAGGTGGTGGATAGGGGAAAGGCCATCTTGTCAGGGTTCGCTCAAGACGAGATAGTTAGTGGCGGCTATAAATTCATCCTCTCTGCTTAAAACCGGAGCAGGGTGAATGAAGACCGTTGCCGTGAACCACTTCCCCCTCGCTCGAGCTGTCGTCTCGTGGCTAAGGGCTTCTACAACGATGCCAGTTGTTGCTTTCGGCTACCGAAAGCCCAACGGTTAAACCAGGTCCCGAAAGGGATGGGGGATCTTGGCTTAACTGCACGGACCGAGAGGAGACAACCTCAACAAAAACCTAAATCCTAAGGTGGCGGACTAGGCTGATGGGATGCGTGGCTGGATAGAAGACCAGTCTACTGGTGCAACCTTGGGGCACCTGGCGCACCCCATTGTATTCAGCCTTACCTCTGCATGCGGGGCTCTGTGGAGGTGGACCTTTTCTTCTCTAGCTCCTCGTGGGATCAACCATGGAGGAATGACGTTTATTAGCGGGACGACACCGCGAATAAACAGGAATTGGAGCAGGACCTCCATAAGAAGCCTTTCACTTCCAAAGTGAGAGTACCTCACAAGGAAAGAAGAATGGGAGGAACAAAACGACTGGAGCAGATTGGGGAACAGGATGGCATACATCCCCTCTCAAATTGCGTAGCGTAGCACCTGGGAGCACGTGAAATCGAAGAGGGAGACTTACCTAACCTGGAGCCTTCTGATATTCTACGCTTTCTGAAAGGAATAGGATTGGAAGGCCAGCTGTAAAACAGCAACAACAAGGGACACAATAGATCTTTTAAGTCGCAGTGGAATATCACATACACACACACATCGCCGAAATATAAGTGAAATATAGTGGTATTGATATCATATTTGATAGTGTACAGATTGGAATAAAAATAAAAAGACTTATTAAAGTTAGTGTGTGGTCTTGATATTTCCAGAATAATTATATCTTCATAATCTAAACTTTTCTAATGTAATCAATCAAACGCTTTGTTAATAAAATCATTGCATACCGTTAATAGTTAGGAAATATTTTACAGCTAAGGAAGTAATAACCATTTATTTCACTTTCTTCTGTAATTGTGAGAACGACCCCACATTCTAAAATTTCCTCGGGGAAGCATTGGCACAGGTTTTGATACATCTACAGCTTCATTTTCATCAAGCGTAGAGGAAAACACATCAGCAGAATAACGTTATCGCTGCGAGCATACCTTGTTCTACCCAATTAACGCGTTATTCTGTAATCGCCTATGAATGAAACGCTTAAAAGCGAACGGACATAGGCAAACGTCGCAAAGGAACGCACCTTAGAAGTTCGCCGTATGTGATGGTCGTTTTTTCGCAGTGGCGTGGTTTCCATTTGGGCTAAAATCAATCGAAATTTCAGCGACTGCTTTCGTTTTAAACAACGTTTCTGGAAAAATCGCGATACGACGTTGCACTAAAGACGCCCGGTCTACGTCTCGACGCTTGAAGTTCGCTTCGCTACGACCTTCCCTTTTTTTGATTAACGCCCGGGAAATTATTCTTATTAATTATTAATATGCATAATTAGCTATGGTTTTAAATGCAAAAAAATCTTGGAATATAGGTACTTCCTAATTGTTAATTATTATTAATATCAGGATAAACTCATAGTAAATAAATGATAATTAGGAAGTACTCCTATTCCAAGATTCGTATTTAAACAAAAAAAAATTGTTAAACTTACATTTTTTTTTTGGTTAAATCAAACATGTATTTTTCTGAGTGCGGCTTAACGGCCCGCCTGTGTCATTATAAATCATCCCATCCCGTATTCGAAATTTTTCGGCCCGGTTTATTCGCACCCCTATTCAGTATACCTATATGTCAAATATTTCGGTATAATGTACTTACCACTGCAAATTTCATGTTTGAAACTCATAAAATTTCGTTGAAATATTAAAATAGTTCTATGTCATATGTATTTGTGTCTCCCCGTATATATTTGCACGTATATATGTGTGTAGGTAGTTTTACACATTTCCAACATTGTATTCGCATTATATCCGCGCCGTTGACGTCGTAATGCAGATTAATTCGCGTTCTGCCTTCTAAGTTATATATCGTGGGGCTCATTACACTAATTTCAGTAACAATCGGCCGTAATGCATATGTAGAGTAGCTTTATTGGGGACCACATCCCGCCTTAATAAGCACCGTCGCGTTGGTCGCTTCCTCGTACCAAACCAAATGAATGAACAACAACAATTACAAAGTTTCATTATTCATGCGACAGAAACGGCCGACTACTCGCTAATTTCACGAATGGAACAAACGAAAAAATAATAATCGTCCGTGTACACGTACCAATAATAAAGATAATAACGACGGCGGAGCGATGAGAAAAATTACGGTGGTTCATGTAGGCGAAACCGCCACTGCGGCCGACCCGATTAATTCCTTGCCTAAAATTGTATTATTATTATTACTTACGGGTTTGATCTCCGTTGGGTTACCCGTTGGTGCTTAGACGAACGGAACAACGTTGTATGGGCGTATTGAGTTTTATTCGTTTTCGCGAACAATTCATGTCGTAGATCATGCGATTCTTTGGGAAGCGACATGCTATTTAATACAAAGAGCCTATTTAGGAAGAAAAGTTCGAAAGTTTGCTCAAGTAAAATAAATCAAGAATGAAGAAGTTTTAATGTGAAAGCGTCATGGCACGTTCCCTGATTAAAATCCTGTACCAGTCTACATGAACTACGTTCATAATCTCTAATGAACAAAAAGGGAGACATTATTGAAACGATACGTCAATTTTTAATTAAAGAAGTTTATAATCATTTTATGACGTTTTTGTAGTTTTTTAAGGCTTGCAATAGCTCATTAATGTTCTGGCACTTCTTGTTAATAGTATTGCGTCATGAAAGGCTTAATTTTAAATGATTTCGGACTTGCTAGTTTATATTTAAAAGTAATCCCGCGTTTTGTAATTATTAGCGCGCAGATAATATAGTATAATATATAGATAATAAGTTAGTGGTTAAGTCGCATAGTTGAATTGTATGATTGTTCTTTAGCGCTGAACAGATGTTGGTATGAATAAATGTAGTAAAGATTCTGACTTGGCCTACGGAGGTACGCCAAAGGTAAGAATAACCCGTTCAGATTGAGTAAGAGAGAAGAGGGCGCTACACAGTTAAAAGTTTCTGTAATAATGGAGTAATAACCCTGTTTTATCTTACATTATTATTACTTTAAGGAAGTCCTTAGAGGAAAGTTACTGAACTATTATATATAGTTTCTCGGTAAATAATCAAACAATAAATGTAAAAGTCAAAAATATTGTCAAAATTTCTGACAGCTTTTAAATATGAAACTGATCATTAAATGTACAGCGATCATACTGTGCAATGAAGGGTAAGTGGGGAGAATATTGACGCAATATTTCGCAGTAGTATATTTTTAGTGCTGATGCGTTAGGTATTTCTGAGGACTTGTCATGTGCTCTCCTGTGTCATATTAATCCAAAAATTGAAAGTAAGTATTAAATAATATTTGCATACAAGTATATTTATTAATTGAATGTGTACGAATATGTATATTCAATAAAAACTCTTTAAATATATAATACTACTTTTATTGCATAACAAAAGACTTCGGTAATCCCAGCATTTATTAAACTTTACCAAGTATATTATTGGAAGCGTAATTGAATGAGAATTTAAGATGAAATCTCATTATTAACGTGAAAAATGAGATTTCCATCTTAAATTCTCATTCAATTACTCTTTCACTTATTAAGTATATAAACGACTTTCTTCGTATAATACATTAGGTTGACCAGTAGCACTGATGATCCTTGGTAAGCTGAAACATATGTATGTTAATGTTACCTAAGTATATTATTGCCCTTATTATTATAAGTAACGTGATGGCACAGGTACTCATAGTGCTTGAAATGTATAAACAAAGATAACAATTGGAAATGTTCTTTATATATTTTTTTAGTGTAATCATGAAATTAATAGTTCCATATTGAGTGCACAAACATTTTAGTTCTAACGATCTTAGTTTTATGCATGTGTCTACAATAAATTATTTATTTACATTTGTTCTACTGTATTAAAAATTATGCTTCGACATAACTATAAGAATTCCGTAAATATTCAGGTAAGTGCAGGTAATTTATAATGCATCAGTTTGTAATATTAAATATTATAGCACTGCAGTTTTATAGAATTTTAAAGATAAGTCAAGAACTGCTGTAGTAAATTTACAAATGAGTGTTGTAAATATGAAACTGTAAATTTACAGTTACACTGAAATTTTCTCTCTCATCTGTAAAATTACAGTAGTATTTCCGGCGGGCAATTACCAGAAGTATTACCGTAATTTTTTTACTGTGTATATTCGCTATTATGAACGCCGTAGCTGGAATACAATCCAATTCTTTTCTTTTACTGAAACTGGGCGGGTTGTTCTTTCTTTAGGTGTACTATGACGTGTAATTGAAAAATTGCATTACTATACATTTCATACATTCATTTTTTATGTAGACCTCTAAGTTGTGTAAAGATTTTCACGTCACAACTGGAGCATATTTAGTGAAAGACACTGTATTTCAATGTTGTATTTCATCGATTTGTCTGAAAAACAAACTGTTAATATTTGCTTCAAAATTAGAGTTGAGCTTAATTGTTCATTGCATAATTTTTGATTTAACATTTAAGAAATCTAAATCTCGATATCTTTAAGTTCATCGAATAAAAGTTGAAAGTTTTGGTAAAACTGGTATTCATTTTCATATTTCGTGATTCCAGAAACTGAATATATAGAAATTGTTTCCTAAATATGTGTCAATAAATTGCTTTGCCATTTTCTTATAGGCTTTGATATTTGTAGTATCATTAGAGAGTCTCGAAACAAAAGTTTGAGTAGCTTGAAAATTCTGGCAATAGAATATCGCACTTTTAACCAAATCTTATTAACTATGAGAGAGGTTCGGAGTCTGCTATTTGCATGACCATGAAAGTAACTATTTGTAATTGAAAAAGACCTAAAGCGGAAACGTTTTAAAAAACATGTGTTCGTGCAAATTCATACATTGCCCGAACAGTAAATAATTACCATAAGCAATTAAAACTATTTAGATTTAAGTGAAATGGGAATTTCTAAATCTTTAATCTAGATACTATTTGTGCACTTTATTTATATTTATGGTCTTACTTCTAAGGAGCATTTCTATATTTAAATTCTACATTTAATTAAGGTTTTATACATTTCAATAAGTCGACCAACTACTATTGCACTTTTCTGTTAAACCCTTATGATTTATCGTATACATTAGTTCTCAATTCTTAATCACAAGGTTTTTCCACATTTATACAAACTTACATTTATCTCAGAACTATTTATTGATCATAACTCATTTATGGTGTGGCCTAGGATATAATCTTTATTGCTAATCCTAGACATTTTAATTTATATCAGTTTAGGCTAGTTACAATACCATTCCAAATTGTCAATTACATGATGCATTCCCGAGGCATATAAATGTCCAGAACACGTGTAACTAATTCAGTATCAGTACCACTGTCAGTACCAGTATCAGTATCGCAGTATCCCAGGTAAAGAGCACCAATACCGATAACAACACTATACGACATCTCCAAATCAAAACCAAAATATTGTTACCGTTTTGTGTGTTTTTTTTTGTGTTAAGATATATAGCTATTTACCATAACATCTGGTTTTAATTTACAAACTGTCGCCGATCAAGAATTAATTAGACCTATACGGCCTTACAACCCCTGGGTGGCGAATGGCGGATGTTCAGTGCAGTGATCTTAACAATCATCAAATTCAACAATTGATCAAGGCGCTGTCCATTCCAAAACAACATGGTTTTATTTTTTCACTACATCCTGATTTTCAAATAGGTATAGATGCTGTTAATAGTATTTTTTCTATAACGTGCTACAATAGAATAACAATAAAAATAATTAACATTCTTAAATTATGGTTTTATTATTTTATGTATTTCAGGTTTTCTAGATTTTGAAAAAACTTATGGTGTAGGTCAAGAATATTTGAAGGATATTGCTCAATATGCAGTCATCAATTATAACCTTCTTTATCGGATATATAGATCAGACTAAATTTCTTCGTTGCATAATTAAGAAAATAAATACATAGGCCTTAAACTCTGATAATTCTGCGAGTAGCAGGCTCTCTAAAATTTAACTTAATGTTTTTAACTCTTACCAAGTACAAATAATTCGAATCTCACATTGATTGATAGGGATAGCTGGACATTTTCAAAATCGATGATTATTATTGGAGTTTTGTAAATAAAAGGTGCTACATATTAGTGCTTCTATCAATATTGCCCTGGACCAGCCTTTCGATAGCATGTTTATAATAATAATAATAATAATAATAGCGTTTATTTACCATAGATCCAAAAGGATAGAGGTTTCGTCAAACATTGTAACATATAAAGTATAATGCGAATGGACAATTAAAGTAAAACAAACAAACAGAAAAAATACACAAACTTACAATGGCACAGATGTGAAGAATTCATTTACTGAATAAAAACATTCTCCTATTAAGTATGCTTTCAGCCGACCTTTAAATGATTGTAATGATTTTGCTTCCTTTATGTGAGATGGTAATTTATTGTATACTTTGATTGCTCTATATCTCGGACCGTTCTCATAGAAGGTGGTGTTGTGTGTTGGAATTCTCAACGTTTGGGCAAATCTAGTGTTCATGAGTGAGTATACGTCAGCATTTCTAGTAAAAAGTTCTTTATTTTTCCAAACGAATAAAGCTAACTCGTATACGTATAAACATGGCAGCGGCAATATCTGTAGTTGTTGGAACAGTGGCTTAACAATGACTTCCGTAGTTAACCGCAACCATTGATCTAATTATTCTTTTTTGGCTACGAAATACTTTAATGAAACTGGCTGCGGAGCCCCAAAATATTAAACCGTACCTTAAGCGGGAGAAGACATTTGCATAATAATATGTTGTTAAAGTTGATATATCAACATACTGCCTCAATTTAACAACAGCGTGGCAACAGGAATTAAGGCTACTCACAAGGCTTTGAGTATGATGTTCCCAGCGCAGTCCTTCATCAATAGTTATTCCAAGGAATTTAAAATTGTCAACACTTGGAATTGACTTACCATTTAAGTTGGCGTAGATGCTGTGCGGATGTTTATTATTAAAATGCATTAGTATTGTTTTTGAATTATTCAATTCTAAACCATTATATTCGCACCACTTAGATATTTCTTTGTTGGTATTTGTGGTAAGTCTCGATGCATTTTCTAAATCATTGGTTGATACGATACATGAAGTATCATCAGCAAACTGATAGATGTGTTTGCTAGTAACAGCGCAACATGCTATATATTAAATATAGTATAGGGCCTAGTATAGAACCCTGAGGAATACCTCTACGAATAGTACTCGCAATAGTTTGAAATTCCTGCTGTCTCCCCTCGATGATCGTTGTAATGGAGACCTTTTGCTGTCTTGAATCTAGATAGGATTTAACGAGTTCCAGTATATTGTCCCGCATTCCCAAAGCGTACATTTTTTTAAACAAAAGATCGTGATCAATAGTATCAAAGGCTTTTGAAATATCATAATATACACCTATTGCCTTTTGACCTTTGTCTACTGCATTTACCACGCTATCTAAAAAATTGAACACCGCCATTTCTGTCGATTTACCCGGAACAAAACCAAATTGGGAGGACGGTATTACATTAAATGTGAGCAAGTATGACATAATCCTGTTTGTAGATTACTTTTTCAATAACTTTCGAAAATGAAGGCAGTAATGAGACCGGTCTGTAATTTTTAACGTCTGTTTTTGCACCTTTTTTTATGGATAGGAATTGTCACCGCTGTTTTAAGTTTATTTGGAAAAACCGATGTTTTAAACGAGCTGTTAATTATATATGACATGTAATTTTGCATATGGATATTGACGAATTTCTTAACAACACTACAAGGGATGTTGTCAATAGCCCTGATGCCATTTTATTAGGCAGGCTTTTAATAATTTCTTCCACCTCACGCTACGTCGGTTGGAAAAGAAACATACTTTGGTGGCTTTGTATTATATGAAGCAGCGGTGATATCTGTTTTATCATTAGTTTTACTAAACTTCTAAAAAATATTAGCTACCGTTTCCGCGTCAGATATTTCAGCGTCATTTGGTAATTAAAGAAATCGTACTAAGTTTATTTTCTGGTTTATTTTCATTGATTATTGACCATACTGCTTTTGACTTATTCGTTGAGTTTAAAATTAGATTGCTGTAGTATTCCATTTTGGTATTTTTAACTTATTCATTGTGGCGTTTTTTAGTAATATCGTAATAATTTCTAATATCGCTATTATTAATTAGGTTGAAATCTTATGTAGATCACGCAAATTACTACTGCTTGCCATCACCTCGTTCGTTATACATTTTGATTTGGTTCGATCATTACATTGGTTGTAATTTTTTAAATGGAACGCTAAATTAAAGTAAAATAAAAATATATTAAGGAAAGCCTCGTATTGTTCGTCGACTGATTCAGATTTATATACGTCGTCCCAGTTTTCAGAATTTAGGAAAGTTTGAAATTTATTAATATTGTCATTACTAAAACATCGCCTAGTTGTTGATATTGAATTATTTACCCGGGCACTACATGGAGTTACTACTAAGTTTATAAAATTATGATCCGAGATAATAGACACTATCACAATGTATAATGGTAAGTATGTATTCTAAATTTGTAAATATATTGTCAATACACGTTTTTGATGTGCTAGTCAATCGAGTCGGCTGAAAAACTACTCTCTCACAACAGAAACTTTTAAAAATACTTAATAATTCTAAGCATTCTCTTGAATTCTCATTGAAATTTACATTATAATCACCTGCTATAAAAAATAATCACTCCTATGACAAACATTAAGTAAAAGATCAGTTAGGAGGTCACAAAAAATTTTAAAGTCTCCTGAAGGAGCTCGATAGAGAGAGACACAAATAACATCGTTCTTATACTTAAACTTTGCTACACAATACTCAAAGTCTGATCCAGTACTGGTACGTCTATCAAGAAATTGTTCACTTCCAGATTATCCCTTGCATGTATGCTTACGCCACCCCCAGATCCACTCTCGCGACAAAATACCGCAGCAAGGTTATAGCCTTTAATAGTACTTAGTCGTTTGTGGCAGTTTTAAAAAAATTGTTGAATTTAAAAACCATTTTTTTTTTAAATCATCCATTACACAAACAAAAATATTTTCAACACGCATTAGGGGAAATTTTTGTTATTATTTCATAAGTTTTGTATGATGGCAGAATACGAGAGTGAAAAAGCGATTTTAGTTTGTAGTACAACCTTGGTAAACCTTTCAAGACAGAGAAACTCAAAACAGACAGTGTGAAGACTCCAATACTACTCCTATTAGCAATATATAGCTACAGCAAGCATTTAAGAATCTGTAAAAGGAAAAGCAACATTTAGCACGAACCTACAGTATCTAATCTATACACTTTAAAGAAGAAAATTCCTACGTCATGACTCGCGACATAGGTGCTAAACTTTGAGGCGTTGTATTGGCAAATAGCGCCGAAATTGTCACTGCACGTTTTTTAAAGTCGTGACTTTCCATCGTCGATCCCTCGGCTCCGAAGTCCTATAATTTTCGAAACATACAAAGGCCGAATTATTATTATGAACGTCCGCATCTCTACATGCATACGATACCGGTCGAACTGGGAGATTATTTCCATTGAACGGCGTTTACGATTGACGCGGCGAAGACGGAACGCAAGACGAGAGAGCAGCATCTTGTGCGTACACAATGGGAACCACGTCATGTGCAAGTGATGTATGTAATTTGGAGCATTGTTCGACAACGTTTAATATTTTTCGCTGTCTAGACTCTGCTGGACTAACGTATCATGGGCAGTATTCAGTGCGACGTATAAAACGCATGTTGTGTACTACTTACACGCATAAAACCATATGCTGTACTTATAGATAAATGCGTCATGCGAGATACTTCGATTGTCTGAAAAACTGCGGCATGATTTATAAATTCTTTAGCACAAAGTACAGCTGAATGTTTCCACTGCCCATCACCTCCTCGCTCACCATTTCGAAAGTATGCCTCCAAAATAAATTTATTTTGGCCCAGTGTAAATGGCATGTTGCCAAAAAAAGAACACGTTACGCTCTCAATGCGAAATGAAGGAGTAGTCTTGCGAAAGACTGTATGTGAAAATTAACGAACAATAATATGGAATGACTAAATAAACAAAATCCAAACACGAAGCTCACGGCTATGTAGAACATATGTCAATTTTGCAGCAAAATTTGAAGAAACGCTGTATTACTAATTTCATTACAATGATTGGATGAAAATATTGATTTGCGCATCGCGGAAAGTAGTGTAGAATCAGGACAATCATTCTTGATCTCGGTGTAATATGTACAGACATTAATTTTGATCATTTAAATAAAATATGTGAAAAAGTCGGAAACTTGGACGCTGAAACGTTCTGTTTTCTTATAACGGTTCGTTTATATTAATATACAGTGTGTTCACGGGAACATTCTACAATAGCTAACTTTTTTATTTTTAGAGATACAGAGTCGGTTAAGGGGAGGTTTACATATATATATCGGAAACGTCCAAAAACTTTGAGCTTTTTTTTTTTAGGCAAAGAAAAAGATATACGAAATACGGCTTTTTGTTTAAGACCACTATAACGTTCGCTATTTGTATCTAGGTAGCAGTGTGCCCAGAAAACACGGTCAAACTGCGTAAACTCTAGCATGCGCAAAAGTGATTCGAAATTGAAAATAAAAAGAAGAGTTAGAAATATATTAAATTTGTTGGAGGTTATACCTAAATTTAATCAAATAAGTCGAAAGCAAACATGTGGCAGGTACTGGACTTTAATTTGATTATTTTCTATTTCTTTTTTGTGTGTAATGACGATACAAAAATGTGGAATTATTGCAATTTTTAGTGTAATATAGGTATAACTCAATAAAAACTGTTTACATTAAGAAAACTAAAAGAATTAAGTTGATATATTGAACACTTGAAGAACTAGAACTTACGCAGATTTGAAAAATTATGTTTCGAGAAAAACACGTTCAAAGTTTCGCAGCAAAAATTTTTACAGATAGTTCTTCATACACTTAGTCAGCTATTCCAGCACCATACATTAGTCCTTCTTCTTCTTCATACTTCTGAATTTGCAAAATTTGTTGCTTTCCTTTAGACAGCACAGCAAGTTTTGCAGCGCTGGACATACTCCTGCTCTGTTTCGTTGTATGCGCTGACGATCAAAATTGATGACGAAAATTTTGGCATCAAGTCCTACTGCAATTCCCAACGCATTCATTATTCGTATATAAGTAAAGTAACCTTCATTGAATAAATTTGCGGCAATGTAGGCAGCAAGTGGAATTGTTTGTGACTCGCAGTGTAAATCTTTTGGAGCTAGTTTAGCACACATGAATTAAACGAGTCGTTTCAGCTTTGACAATTTTTTCCAATGCATCTTTACAATCAATCACTGTAGAAAAAACTTCACAAATCGGCATAATAGCATCTACAATTTGCTTAAAAAAGTCTGTATATGAGCAAGTCGCCTATCACAGCCGTGCAACTTAACTGGCTTTCTAGATCGCATCTCATCGACTTCCTTTTTCCTGTGCTACTCCTGATGATCCGTAGTGCGGTTACCTTTGCCATCATTCTAACCGCTTTCTAGAATTTATGTAACTAAGTGCATCTGCATAAATTGACGCAGTTTTGGTAAGATATTTTTAAAGCGTGGGAATGTGTTTTTAAGTAAAGAAATATTGTTAGATTAGTTTCTTCAAATGTGCGTTTTATTTCGGATCTAATTTTTTGTATTATTGTAATATAAATAGCTACTCTGTCGTTTATTTGTGACCCCGACTGTAGTGACATTTATAATCATTAAAGACAACTATACATATACTAACAAACAATAAGTATGATATTTTGACCCGAGTAGCCCCGAGTCGAATATGGTTTTACATCTAATATGCTCGTTTGTGTTCGGTACACCGCTCTTTAATAGCCGTAGCGGCTTAACAATTGCGAATATTAGAAACCGCTTAACCATGTATTTAGATATTTGGAGCTTTAAAAAAATGCAAAAAACCAAAAATCGATTTTTCCAGTCAAATATATGTAAACCTCCCCTTAAATGGCGAAAGTTCGTAAACTTTTCCATTTGCATTTCGTGCTATGGCATAAAAAACAAAAGAACGCTTAGTTGTTAAGATACGGCTATAGCGTGTATTTTTTTAAATGGGACACCCGATATATTTTTACATTTTTGAGTTTCTCTAATCATTGGCTATAACAAAGTATGAAACGATTTTTCTGTAAAATCACGATTACGAGAGTTATAAAGAAAATCATGCATTTTGTTTTTTGAAGTTACAAACTATCACATGAAGGTGTAGATAGACACTTTTGTATTAATTGTGTTTCAAGTGTTGCCACTTGGATGTAATCTTTCACATAAATAACGGAAACACTGTTTACTATGCTAATTACAACAAATGGGAAGTAGATATTAAACAAAAACTAAAAATGTTTAAAATTTTTGTTTCAAAATAGCTGCCATTACTTTCCCTGCACAGGTTTACCCTTCGCACCAGATTACTGTGTACCTTTTGCACTGTTTGTTCATTGAAATCACGAATACACGAATTTTGATTTTTTAATTTTCCAAATCAACGGATGATGTATCATACACTGTGTTTTTAATACCTCCCACAAGAAGAAATTCAAGGGATTTAGGTCGGGTGACCTAGCGGGCCATAATATCGGGCCTCGATTTCCGATCCAATGATCAAATTGCTGGCTCAAATATTCTGTAACAGCAAATCCATTATATGATGGTGCTCCGTCGTGGTGGAAATTTATTTTACGATGAACTTCTAATGGTAGATGTTCCAAATAAGTAAATAAATCGTTTTGTAAGAAGTTTAAATACCGCACAGTTTGACAGCTGTTGGCCATTGTAGAATGTTTTGTGAACACCTTAATGAACTGAGCATGATTTTCTTTATAACTCTCGAAATCGTGATTTTACAGAAAAATCGTTTTAAACTTTGTTATAGCCAATGATTAGAGAACTCAAAAATGCAAAAATATATCGGGTGTCCCTTTTAAAAAAATACGTGCTATAGTCGTAGCTTAGCAACCAGGCGCTCTTTTGTTTTTTATGTCATAGCACGAAATGCAGAAGGAAAAGTACACGAACTTTCTCCATTTAACCAACTCTATATCTCTAAAAACAAAAAAGTTGGCCATTGTAGAATGTTTTGTGAACACCTTGAATGAACTGAGCATGATTTTCTTTATAACTCTCGTAATCGTGATTTTACAGAAAATTCGTTTTATACTTTGTTATAGCCAATAATTAGAGAAACTCAAAAATGCAAAAATATATCGGGTGTCCCATTTAAAAAAATACATGCTATAGCCGTATCTTTACAACTAAGCGTTCTTTTGTTTTTTATGCCATAGCACGAAATGCAAATGGAAAAGTACACGAGCTTTGTCTATTTAACCGACTCTTTATCTCTGAAAATAAAAAAAAGTTTGCTATTGTAGAATGTTCCCGTGAACACACTGTATATATTAATATAGGAAAAGAAGTACCGACCGTACAACGTTAGGCGATAAGGCTATTCAGGTTAGCGGTCTGTTTATTCAATGAAACTCAATTATCCATTCTCTATATTTCGTTATAATTTAATAACGTCATCAGGAGATGAATGTAGGTTTCTAGAAGTAACAAGGTGTCATTAAAGTGAAAAGTCGAAAGATAAAAATAAATTTGTGAAGTTCAACATTAAAACGTAATTTAATAAACTATATAGTTGTGAAGCTGAAGAGAGAATTTTCTCATTCTAGAGAATGGATAATTGAGTTTCATTGAACAACAAGACCGCTAACCTGAATAGCCTTATCTCCTATATTAATATATATATAAATATGTAATATCACGATATGGCTACAAGTTATTTATCGCATACAGGATGTCCAAAATTTGATGACCTATTACGTCATTCCAAACTTGAAAATGTCAGTTTTTTTAAATCTGGCACGCTATATATTATTAGATGGTCGGATGCAGAATTTAATTCTGCATCGATTCACTATGCCCTTCCCTATACCTATTTCCAACGGTGTTCTTGTTATTCCATATTTTCTATCAAAACCCGATGAAACTCCAAAAGTTCTATCTAGTAAACGTTGATTTTGACAGGAATTGAAACAATATTATTGACTTTATGTCAAAGTAGTTTACACTCACAGATTCGTGAGGTTACACTACTACAAGTCTTACAGTTCTAGTGATTCTGTTAACTTTCTTCAATGTAGTTTATAATGGAGAATATTGAAGAATATTCTACTAATAATTTGTTAATTTGTTTTATACGCATGGTGGATGTGGACGAATTGTCAGACGAACATGCAAATTACCTACCAGAGATCTACCAACAATGACTTCTGGAAAATTTGCAAGAATTGAAGCTCGATTTATGGCAACTGGGAGTGTAAGGGCAACTCGAAATTACCCAAAGTCTAAAGATTCAAAATTCTAAGTTTTTTTCTAACGAACGGCTACCGTGAGAAACCCTGTATATAAATACCAAAAAGCATGCTTAAAGAGTATCCTAGGAATATATCATCTGGACATCAGTTTACAGTTTATAGTTAGAAGCAAGAAACTCCTCTAAACCTATATTCCTATTCAAATTAATGTAAAACACATGAGGGAATATCTGGGTTGCCGGTATTTAATTGAATTAGATTTGATTGCAGTTGGGTATACCGTAGTCGACAAATTTGAATTTTACCTATACAGACTTCAACGCTCAAGGTTGGAAGTTTGGATTCTTTCATTAGAGTATCTGAGAAGGCTAATCGTTACTATAAAGACTTTTTAAACGAAATGAGCTCCCAGTGAGAACAAGTTGGTTACATTTACGTGAATTTAACGTTGTATTGGTTGAAACAACGTTAATGGTTATAATTAACACGTTTATTATATAACCAACTTTTAACTACACATTGAAGAAACGTTATATTAACTAAGAAATGTAACGGATAGTTTAAATTTAACTAAAATAACACGTTGTAGTTGCATCGTTTATTTTAGATTATAAAACAACGTTGCAATATGAGAAATTATTAACTAAAATGTAACGCATAGTTTAAATATAACTAAAATAAAAAACAACGTTGAAATATGAAAAATATTAACTGGAATGTAACGCATAGTTTAAATATAATTAAAATAAAACGTTTTAGTTACACCGTTTACTTTACGTGAAAAGACAACGCTGAAAAATGAAAAATTAGTAGCTGAACTGTAACGCATAGTTTAGATATAACTAAGATAAAACGTTGTAGTTTCACCGTCTACTCTACGTTAAAAAGCAACGTTGAAATATGAAAAACTATTAACTGCTTCCTATATGTAATTCGATTTGTGATGAAGTCAAAAAATTGTGCTAAATTTGTTTGTTTTAACATAAGATGTGCTTTTGCATAAATGAATGCAAAATGTATTTAACAATAGGTAACAGAATTATTGCATTAAAACTGCACTACTGGTGAATGTATCATTCCTCCCCCCATTTCATATAAACTCTTCCATCTCTGTTGCGCATCTGCAACGTGCACGGTGCACTTGCAGTCACATGTTTACTACACTAGTCGAGTGTTAGAACTTTTCTTTATCTTTATAACAAAGTTTTATATTAATATGTGATACGTAGCAATCAGTGTATTTAACTAAACCGTGAGTAGGTAGGTACCCCATCAATTAAGTCTATTAGTTATTTGCATATGAGTTATTTGCATACGATGCACATTGCACGTATAATTATTATATATATGCATATACACAATTGGCAAAACAGCATAGTAGCCATCTTAAAATAAGGAAACTAATGTCAGAAAATTTAACTATATTCTAAAATTTGTTTTTGAATAACCTGGTTTCTTAGTATACACCACCTTCTTACTTTATTTTCAAATATATAGGTAAGCGAATGCTGATGGTTCTAATCTAGATTCTTGTGTAAGAGATTCTAATTACTGTTACATGACGTCGTTGCAGTGAAGTATAACTGAAAGGGAAGGAATACTTAGTTTTCACAAAACGGGAACCAGAGATAATACGGAAACTATGGTAACAATATACAGTGAGTATTAAATACTTTCATTCGTTTGTAATACAAAAATCTAGGAATCCGATCAAAGTAAACATTAACTTATATATGCATCCCTAAAATTTACAGCCTGTAGTCCTTGGTGTTACTTATGATACCCATTGTTTGAGTCTTCCATTTAAAGTTACAATTAAACAATACATACAGCAGAAAGTGCAGTGAAGAACTGATTGAAATATGCCAAAGCCCCGTTGGACTGTTGGGTAGAAGACCATGTGCAGAAAAAGGAAAATGTATATATCTATGAAATAACCTCGTTACTTTCTTAGTTTTGGTAAAGAGTTCTATGATCTTTTTATTATTGTTGTTATTGCATTGTGTTATATTTATAGGTAACTACATTCAGTTTTTCTGAAGAAGCATTATGTTTCATTAGAGCTTATCCTGAGTTCAATACTATGATATGATCATTGAATGATTTAATTAAAATAAAATTAAATTTAGTATTGGACATTATGACTTTTAATTTATAGCCATTTTTTCGTTACCAACACATAAAACGACACTGTAAGTATAAAGTGACATATATATCACATCTAGATATAATATCTTTCTTTTTGATCAGATCTCATAAAGGTTTGATATAGAAATTTTATTAACGTTAAGGTTGCGTTACATGTAAACAGATTTTTTACGTTTTGCATAGAAGTTTTATTAACGTTGAACCCACTTAGCAATAAACGTTTGTTTTGAACGATACTGTCACGTAGCACTATAACGTACTTTTTACTTTTACAGAGGTGGTTATTAAACGTTAAAATACACTTTGTGCTAAACGTTTCTATTTAACGATATTTCTATTAAAAATTAAACGTTAAAATAACATTAGCATATGACGTGAAATAACGCTTGATAAGTAACTTTTTGTCAACGTTTTTTGTCGGGACATAGATATGTCGTTGTTTATAAACGTTACGAAACGTTCGGTTACCGTTAAGAATAACGTTTTCTTAACGTTTATGTTCTTATTGGGCTGTTATTGTTGTATCGGGTTCAAAGATATAATTTTATTGGGTATTGTATTAATGATTGTACACTCCTCTTCAATTTTACGAAAGCGAAATAGGCACACCTGAATCTAGTTTTATAGCAGGATACTGACATGTTTTGAATCTCGCCTCTTCTACGAGGATACTATTTAGATATTTATGACGTCGATATCTGTCCGATTACAACGACACTAACATATCTATCATAACACACATTAATCATTACGTAGTTTCGTGTACGTCGACAACGGAACCGGTGCCAATGGACGAATCTCGGCAATCGACATTAAACGTTCCATCATGCAATTAGTTACACGGAGCCGTGGATTTCCGGAAAACCGTATTGCCGGTACGTGATCGTGTCCCGGTTCTGCACTTATGTGAACAGAGCACATGGATCTGCTACTTGCTTAGCGTAATTATTGATATTACCTTTTCCAGTACTCCTATCATTTCGAGTCCATTCTACGGGAAAAAATAAGTATTAAATTATATACAATTTTTCGTGAAACACATGTGAGGAGGAGGTACGGCGCTATTGTTACAACACACACACATATACATATGAACATCCAAGCGCTCATACCATTCCTATATTTTACGGGGCACATATGTGACACACAACGATATTGCAAGAGAATGTAGATGCGGCGTGTATATAGACCTGCTGTTGTTATTGTTATTCATTCCTTTTAAAAAATTTAAAACCATCGACATGCGATATTGCGTCTCCATACTGGTATAGATGTAAAGTACGCAGCGGAAGGGACCCACCTCTTCGTGCGCTTGACATATTTTCTTACCGCTATATTTTCGTGTTTCTATACGTAAGACGGATGAGAAACTAACGGAGACTTCTAAGAATATCGGCTGATTATAGCCACTGTTTTGTAATTGCCGACCGCATACGTTATGTTTAAGGAGACGTGCACAACTTAATTGCATAGGAAATGCTTCCATACTGGATAATATGAGCTTAGGGAAATCATTCATTAGATGTCTATACAATTTTTAACCGAGTCTTGCTTAAGAAATAAACAAAAAAAATGGCTATCAAATGTTATATATTACTACAGTTTAGCACACTAATACGTTTGCAACAAATTTCTTGAGAAAAGCTCTTTGATAACACAGAATAATTTATTTCTCTGCTCTCCCAAACAAAATGTTCGGCATATTTGTGTTTTTTTTTAAATTTAATATAATAATAAATTCAATACAATCTACATTTTCGTGATTTAATATAATTACTTTATTCTTCAGATAGGCTAGTCTTATTAGATTCTCATTGTATTAGACCCTCCTTTTCCAAATCACCCGCGAAATTTGGAATGCATTTTTTTTTCATATATCTGTCAAAAAATATAGATATTTTTGATATATCGATATATTTTTGCCATCTCTAGTGACTAGGGAAGGCATTTTGTTTTATAAATACTTTAATATATCGCAAACACCATATCCATGCTTGTAAAATAAGTCAAATAATAGCAATTTCTTTTCTATATCGATTTTTATAATAATAATGATAATGATTTATTGTCCAACCTTTTACAGGAAAAACTAAAGTACAAAATAAAGATAATACATTAAAGAAAAGAAAAAAAGAACTAAGTTTGTTTATCTACAGAACCAAAAAATATGTCATCAAAGAACAAATCAGCATTGCGGCACATAGTAACTAAAGGTGACTTATGTATTAAGTTGGTTCGAGGGAAAGGTAATGAGAAGATAGATGAAACGGAAGTCGACTGAAGGTCAACTCCATACCAAACCGTTAATAGGGGATGGGGATGCTAGATTCTCTGATAACCTACTCTGGCGCAGCAAGAAAGAAGCTAAAACCATTACTGGGCTAGTAACTGGACACTGTTCCCTGAAAAAGCATCTATACAACACAGGCCGAGTGTTGCCGAACAGTGGTGCAGAAGATGCGAACTACAAGAGGAAACGAGTTTACATGTAATCTGCACATGAGAGGAATTGAAGGTACTCAGGCAGAAATATTTCGGGAGAGATTTATTGGAGCCCTCGAAGGTTCTCAAGTTCCCACTGGGCAGGGTACTGGGCTTTATAGAGAACACCAAGCTGCTCGAGTGGAAATAAGGTACTTAATAGAGATGGTACAATGAGCACCTAGCCCAAGTGCACGGGTTTTAGGTGCCCACCCTAACTTAATGAATGAATGGAATGAATGAATGAAGGTAGATGAGGACCGAGAGGATAAACGATGTACAAGGAAATCAGTAAAGGAAAGTAAATCAAGGGAGTCAATACAACCCCGAACAGCCTTCCAAACGAATCTTACTCCAGCAACATCCCGACGGTGTTCCAACGATCGCACATCATCCCTTTCCAATTGGGATTCGCAGTGTATACCAGCATATAGCAGAATACTGGTTATTCATTTTAAAGGACAGATACTTTAAGAAACGGCGTTGGACTTTTTCAATGCTCAGTTGGAGGTTGATATAATGTAGTGACCAAACCATAGATTTCGTATTCTAATTTACTCACAACAAAGCTAAAGTTTAAAGGTTTAAGAAGGGACACATCATTGAAAAACTCGCATGAGCGTAAGAGAAAACCTAAAGTTTTTGAAACAACAACGCACAAATCCGCAATGTGTTCTGCAAAACTGAAATCAAATAAAACCTTCAGATCTCTAATCGTGTCCGTTTTCTTGAGACAAGTATCACGTATTGAGTACATTGAGTGGATGTAATTAATTTTCCTCGTATAGGTCACAAATAATCATTTACTGACATTTAATTTTAATTTATGTAAAAAGCACCAGCTGGAAATGTGGTCTAAATTATGTCTAAGATGAGCTACATCGTCTAAAGTTCTAATGGAAGCATAAACTTTTACGTCGTCTGCATAAGCGAATACTGGACAGGACAGAGACATCAATAAATCGTTTATGAACAGTACCAATGAAAGGGGACCCAAATGCGATCCCTGTGGTACTCTGGAAGTGAGAATGAAATCAAATGATTTATAACCATTGTAAAAAAACCGTAGAAAACTCTGTTAAACAAATAATAATATTAAAGGAATATTTGAATAATTAAGTGTGGTAGAAATGAAAGCTCGCAGTGTATACTTCCTAAATGATTTTATTTTTTACTATGAGATTACTTCCAAGCAACTAGTTCCGACGTTTCAGTCTTCATCAAGCTTAATACTGGAAAATTAGTGTAGTGGTTTAAAGTCATCTAAATTTTCAATTTCAAGAGGTATTAATATTAGAAGTAGATAAAATAATTGGTGTATCAAATATAAAAATATTTCAGAAATAAAATATCAAT
This sequence comes from Protaetia brevitarsis, assembly GCA_004143645.1. NCBI lineage: Eukaryota > Metazoa > Arthropoda > Insecta > Coleoptera > Scarabaeidae > Protaetia > Protaetia brevitarsis. Next base: position 1,686,282 of record RXPK01000153.1, on the reverse strand, counting down.
AATTAAAATTAGCCGTTTAGAATATGGGTAACCATATTCTAAACCGAATATAACTGAATTATTTAGTTGAAGAACTAATGATTTAAGTTTATATATGGAGAAGAATATATGTATTTCAAAGACATAAATAATTAATTAAAATAAACGCATAATTTTCGTTGAATAAGCGAGTTGTAGATCTTGCACACTTCCCACTTTCATAATACAAAGTCACCAAATTGCACACCTCCTTGGATAGAATAGAGTATATTAATTTATTGTGAATGCACAATTAAACTAAAAGTAAACTCCACTAAAGAACATTTTATAAACAATGGGAACCTAAACTAATACGGTACAAAGTAAGTGTCCAAAGCTGAAAACAGAAGCAAAAACAAGTGGAGAAAAACGACATTAAAAATAATAAGTGAATATAACAAAAACAAGTAGGAGTTGCCATGGTTACCACAAAAAAAATGCGATATATCAGAAGAGCCCATAGGAGGAGCATATGAAGCAATTTAATTCTAATCGTGTTTTATTACACAGGTTGCAAAATATGCATTTTTTGCTTAGTGATTAAAAAAAAAATATTGTTGAGACATGTTGTCGCAAAGAGAATTAAAAGATCTTTTGAATGAGTGGTCACAAGACCCATCTTTCCTATTCAAATTTTAAGGGTGGGGGCTGCTACCTCCCAATGAATGACTTTAAATCGTCAAGTTGACAAGAAGCTGAGCAGAAGCTTCCTCTGCACCTCCACACTTTCTGCACAGGGGAGAGTTCACTAGCCCCATGCGGTACATGTGTTTATTTAGTGCGCAGTGCCTATTTAAGCTCCCTGTGAGTAATCTCAATCTGTCCCTGCTCATAAAGACTACCTTACGGAGTCTTTCCTCATTCAGATGAAGCCCTAGAGATTTGCAGTGTCTTGTGCCAGCGAGTCTATTCCAAAAGCAGCAGTGCCTAGGAGCAAGTTGGGACCTGACAAATATTTTGATGCTACCATATGAGCTACCACACGTCGCGTCGATTCTAAGAACGGCAGCTCGCTGGCGCCCCTTGCTAAATTGTCAGCTATTTCATTGCCTCGGATTCCAGAGTGACCTGGCACCTATTTCAATGTAACATTTAGATATTCTGCCAGCTGTTTAAATTTTCTGTAGAACCCCAGTAGCACCTCAGAGTCAAATCTGACAGGCCACGAAGCTTTGAGGGAAACCTGGCTGTCGAAGATGATTTTCACCCTTCCATTCTTGCGCAGGCAGTTTGAGATGCCCTCAGTACAAGTCTAGATGGCAATAATTTCTGTCTGGAAAATGGTGGGAGAGGCGCCTCGGCTAAAAGCTTCGCCGTCCCGCTCTCCGTCCCTACAGATTCCATTACCCGTGCCATTACGCATTTTCGAGGCATCGACAAGCCAGTGGGATAAACGCCGATTTGGTTTGCTATTGTAATTGCTATTGCAATTTCCTTGCTGTATCCCCCAGAGAAGCTGCAAACGTGCGAGATCTTATCCGCCTTTAGGATAGTGGTACTGACAGTTCGATGTAGTTGAATATGCTGGTATGGTCTCCGACTTGGCCGGAAAAGCCCTTGTATACACTACATTTTGTTCTGTAAGCCCCTAGGGTTGCTTCAGACCACAACATCATTTGCAGCGGGAGAAGCCCAAGAGTGGTCTTCATAGCAGCCGTCGGCATCGTGGACATGGCTCCCGTGATGCCCAAACAGGGAATCCTTTTGTTTTGATTAATAGTGCCTGTAAATTTATTTATGTAACATATTTCCAAAAAAAACTACGTTTAACCATATTATTTTCATCATCCCTAATTTTGACATTGTCAACCTAACGTATTACACGGAGAAAATCGTATCGAAATTAAATATATTATTGTGATTTCCCGGCTATATGCTTTTTACGGCAAAAGGAAAAAAATAAATAACTTTCTTTAATAAAACAGTGCAATCATTAATAACATGTATAATTCATTAACAAGTCTATACAGGAAATATATAAAAAAAATATGAGAACTCTTACTCAGGGTGAGTATAGTCATAGTCATTTGGGATATTCAAACAAGTATTATCAATTATCCAGTATAATTTAGATTCTATAATTCAAAAAGGAACTTTTAAAATATCCCGCGCTATCATAAGAGAATAGAAAACCACCAACCACGTTTGCCAACTTACAAAAGCTCAGAATTTAGATCTCATACGAAATAATAATAATTTAAACAATGTTTTGACCAGATACCTCGTTTATCGATTCATACAGATACCAGAGTATCTCCGAATGTGATTTCCTTGTAGCGACAATCCAGATTCGCTCGTATATTCACCTCCTTCGTTACATTCAGGATGTATGATTAGACTCGCAACAGCAAACACATACACACTCCCATGTAGAACAAGTACCCAGATATAGTAAACACCAAATTTGTGAATTTATCCCCCTCAATACCAGATATACCCCCGCAATATGGTTTAATTCATTTATATCTCATGAGAAAATAACACAGCTTTTTCTTTACTATCAACACGTAACCAAGGATTTTCATACATTTTCTTTATACGAATCACATTGAGTCACTCCCCATTCAATTAAAATAGATACCTTGGATACCAGACTGTCGTACAGTTGTCAGACGATAAATTATATTCAACTTCCATGACTACAAATACGATTTAGTCGAAATTATACTGGACTTACAAACAGGTGTGTACATAAAATAGTAATTGCATTTCAATATGGTTGGTAGCTTTCCTCTTATGAAACACAGCAATATATACGAATTTCTCCGTATAATACATTAGGTTGACCAGTAGCACTGAAGATCCTTGGTAAGGTGAAACACATGTATGCTAATATCAACGCAGTTTTTTAATGTGACCTTTTTCAAGTGTAATTGAAATAGTATTTTGTATTGTGCTAGCAAAACATCTTATATTGTTCTATCTTTCTTTGAAAGAAAATATTTTTTTTGAGAATATAGGTGAACTTAAAGTAAACACTAAATGCATTTCCTTCAAGAATATGAACAAAGAGAAACAACAAAACTGCAATAAATTACAAACGTAATAGAATGAAAACAATGCCCCCCTTTCACCTTAGCGTTGTATGAACGTGGGTTTCCCACAATAAAAATAAATAAATGGACAATTTATAACTGTCCGGCTAGCATCAGTACGTCCCACCGGAGAAAAGTATCTTCTATTACGATTCCGGCTGAATTACGTGAAAAGACTCGATCCTATTGTTAACCACAATCGCGCCCGAAAGGGGGCGGTCACGCAACGTGTGATAAATAACATTTTCATTCTTTTCGCGGCGCTGCGACGGTTTTAATACGTCGGCCGCTCTCCTGTATTCTTCGGGATCGGGGCGCGATGGCAACAGTCGAGGGACACGACGACGACGCACATGTCCAGGTGTTTGGCGGGTCACACCCAGTTACCATTATGCAGCGCAGAAAAAAGGGGGTACGTGCACGGGACGGCCGCGGTAGCACCGACATAATGGTGAACCCCGGCGCAAGGGTGGTACCCACCAATCCTCCAGAATTACTCGATTTGATACGCGTACGCATGTTGTAGACACATACATGTGGTACTTACATGTTTTTTTTTTCTCTTGGTAATAGTACGTAGAATAGCTTTCGTGATATATGGATATATGCGCGCACGATATCGAGAAAGAGAGAGGAAAAATATATGAAAAGGCGAGAGGTATTTCGAGCAACAAAGAGTTCTGTGGATTTGTTGAAGGGCGGTTACAGGCACGCGGAAAGGTACATCGCGAATAATGGGAAAGATTGATGTTGACAAATTTCCCGAGTGATCCCGAGTAATTTTTCAATAAGCCGTATAAATGTCTTGACTTCGGTTTGTTTTGAAGTGAATGGGCATCCGTTTACGGCTACAGTATGCAAGAAAGCATTTCAAAATGACAATAATTAAGTTTGGTAGGAATTACCAGATCCAACATGATACACTGAGAGAAATATCCTTTTTATTTAAAAGGAATTGCATTAAACCAAAAGTTTTGCGTTTTCTATATGGGCAACATGTTTTGATGTTCCCTTGAAAGGGAATATAATCTTAAATTCACGCATTTCTTCGGAAATAATATATTTTTTGTTGAAACAGTTTAATATTTTAAGTTAAAGATATTGATAGTTGATTTAACTCCTCTTTGTTTTGAACTTGAAAACTATGGAGATTGGCAGAAAACCGTAAGCCTTTTGATTCAAGAGGTTTTTCCTTTTCTTATAATATTTATTCATTTTAGACTTAAGCGTAAACACCACAAAATGTCGTGATCATTTTTAATCGAAATGAACATAAATTATCTCCAAAAGCCCATGCACTAAGGAGGGATTTGCCGTTAGAATGTTGTAAATCCTAGTAGTATTGGGGAGTTCGCCGCAGTGACCATCCTAGCACCCTAGTGTGCCGTTAAAGAAATCGTCCTTTTAAAGGCGATGACTCCTAACAGATCTTGATCTGGTAAATATACCAGATTAGTGTGTTACGAGAATACTTTCCAACCTATTTTGCGCGAAATATTATCTGTTCCTGGAATGAAATAGGAATTGCGCCATCTATGCAACAATTTCTCTACAACACATAAGTATATCTGCTCATCTGCTGTACTATATGGGGAGAAAACTGCTATCCGAAAATAAAATGCAATATTTATTTTTACTTCCATGTAAATATTTAGTTAAATTAATAAATACTGCCCTAGCTTAATAATAAATTTACTAACCAAATTATTTGTTTGATTGAATACAGGAATATTTTTAATATTCCTAAATCAAGTAATAATTTAGTAACTGCAACCAAATGCATGAAAAATGGTTGAAAACATCAAGATCGTTTCCCGTGTATAACAGTTTTAAAACCTTCAAACACTATGCACTGCTATAAAGTTTCTTGGCTTATAAGTAAATCAGCATTAACTGAAAAGATTCCAATTATCTCTGAAATTTCTTTAACCTCGCCCGAAAAATATGCACTTCATTCATTATTGTTTGTGTATCTGAGACTTATGCACGTGGGAACATGAATAAAACTAAAATACTTCCGCGTAAGAATCCGCGCTTGAATACAGGTGTTTGCATTTTCTGTTAAAAGGCGAAAGTTTTAAATCAATGTATACTGGCGAGTCCACGCAAATAAACCAAAACGTCTGGCTTTTTTATTTAAAATATTGTTTATAATTCAATAATATGATAACGCACTTAAAAGAAACTAAAATATGTTGTTCAATAAGTACATCATAATAACAATATAATATGTGTATTGTCCTACTTAAACAGAAGTAATACAGACATTATAGAATACTAATCAAAACTAAGATTTATTCCATTTAATTACGGTTACTTTTCGTCGAAAAGCATGTAAGAAGAAAATAGTCTTCCAAAATAGCACGCTACTTTCAATTAAAATAAACACTTTTCTGAGAAAACGTATTCTTTCTACCACCATCCAAAATTTTATTTCCAGCTGTGATTCTTCAAAAGTGTATCAACAACCAATAAAAATTGAGGATTTTTACATGATTTACGAAGCTGTGTCAAATTTTACGACTTTGTTAAACTGTAATCGTATTTCCCAATCGCGAATTCCCGTGTTGTATTCCCAAAATTATCGTAAACATACTTACTACAATACTGATGAATATTCGGCATATTTATCTATTTACCTGTTAGAATCTTACAAGAACTATTGTCAAAACGGCGACTTGCATCGGCTCGCCTGTGAATCAACCCTTATGCGGGGCGATGACTGACAGAAGCTTATTAACGACCGTCGAAATCAAAAATAAATTATTACATGTTTATACAATAGGTAAATTAATTTATTGTAGCGGTTGTTATCATTCACGGCAGATCGTACGTTTTATAATACGACTTCAAGGGCTATGTACAATTTCATTCATTTCATGAGAAAGGCGCTTGCGAGTGAATTTGATCTTACACCTTGTAGCAACGTGTTTGAATGTAAACAATTTATTATTTATTTTATCAATAAAAATTAAAATGTAACCTATCATAAAAGCCATGTCGTGAACGAAGCTGCTTCATCCTGGCTTTGACAAAATGTATCCGTTCACGTCGTGAAAGCAACCTTGAGCATTCGTTTAATTCATTCTCTGGCTTCGCACTGCAATATTAAGTCATAGCTATACAGCGATTAAAACTACGATCATCTTAACACTAGCTAACAAAGTAATAAATTACGTCAAGGTCTAGTTTACAATATAACAATAATAATAATAAAAACCGATTGCTGACCCATTTACAGCGAGATGCTATTCTGTAAACTAGTCAGATTTTTGGTTGATAACATATTTCAACGTTGCACATAAAGCAGTATTCACATAATTGCGAGGCTACGGTATTATGTTTTTGTTATTAGCAATCATAGGGAAATTATTTAGTTAGAGTAGGAACATTTCAGTTCTTATGGAATCCCTATAGTATTTAAAATAGGTAGCCTCGTGTAGTATCTTTAGGTGGAGCGCGGGGTTAGGATGACTTGTAATTATTACGCTTTTCATAAATAAAGTGTCTAGGTTAAGGAATACTTTATTTCCATTTTCCGTGTGGGTCTAGGCTTACTAGAGCTTTTCTTTCTTATTCATTTATAGATTTTCAACTGCCAAAATGTGTAATTTTTTTTTTTGGTTTCATGTTTCTTGAGGTGGCAACCTAACATGCTTTAGTGCACAAGTCTCAAATGGTCTCACATATGTTCCTAATTTAGGAATAATTATTTCTTAATCATCATCACCTTATTCTCTCGAAAGTTATAAAAAATGAAAAAATAATAAAGAAAAAAGGCCAAAGGAGAAACAGAATTTATACCTGTATTGTAAACCTCCGGAGCGTAAGAAATATCTCGGAGTGGACATTCTCACAATTAAATTCAAGAGAATTAAATGATGTGAAATCCTTCACAAATAGACTTTTATAAAAAGGTGTGAATGCAGAACATGTGGGTTTTGTGTATTGTGCACCATTTTACCCATTTATGCAAAAAAACAAAGTTCCAGAGGATACCAAAAAAAATTGTCAGTTTTATTAAATTTTTTATATTTGTGGATAATACTGATGAATTACTGCTCTCTGCTCGAATGGGCTAGAATTGATTGAATATTTTACATTCAATAGCGTATTTGCTAAGTTACTCATATAATTCAAAGACAATTAAAATGGTTAATATATTTATTTACAGGAGTAGTAAATAAAAGTCGTGAGATAGTGGCCCCAATTTATTTTTAATTTCAGTTACTCATTCTTAATGTTTCTTCTTGCCTAACGTTTCGACCAATTTAGGTCTTTTTCAAAGGTTTAAAACTACAATTTTTATCAGAATTATAAATTCTATATTACAATGCAAAAGCACTTTACTTTACCTTTTTCTCCATATTTAACTTAACTAGTCCACATATTTGTCAAATAACCAAAAGGGTTAATTTTTATCAATATAATTATTTATAAGTTGTACTTCTTTTAAAATATGGTTGTTAACAAACTAAAATACATTTACCCAAAAATACAACATCTGTATCGCTGCTCTTTAAACTGTGTGTTTCTTATAATTTTAGATGACATAAGTACGTTTTGAAATGAAATTGGAAAATTTTCAGAAATATATGTTGGAGTGCTACATTGAATCAAATAAAAATGACGTTGATGCTGCTGATTTACATTTTAATTGTTACCCGGACATGAGAAAACCCAATAGGGGAATATTTAGCAGACTTAAGGAAAACTTAATTAATTATGGATCCGTCCACAAGCCACGACCAAAAAAGTATTATAAAGTAGGAGAAGAAGATGATGCTATCCACGTTTTAGGAGCTGCTGTGACAAATCCAAAAATATCAAGCCATCAAATGACGCATGAAGTTGGTGTATTTGGTGTTCGTTCACTGAGAATTCTAAAAAGATATAAATACAAACCATATAAAATCAGAAAGGTGCATTGCATATATTCAGGTGAGTATAACCGTCGTTTAGAATTTTGCCGGTGGTATTTACAGAAACAACAGTACGATGAATTTATCTTTAGGAAAATTGTATGGGCCGACGAAATGCACATTAGTAGTGCGGCATTTTCAATAAGAATAATGCGCACTGGTAGTCTAATTTTAACACTCACCAGATTATAAACCATTGGATTGAATAAGGGAGACACAGGTCCAACGTATGGTGCGCTATATATAATGGGCAATCGTATCATCGCATATCATATTTACCAGAAAAATTCAAACGGTGAACGATATCTGTAGATTTTACAAGAAAATATTGAAGAAATCATTGACGAGCTTCCATTACAACAAAGGAGGATTTTATTTTCTCAACACGACGACGCACCAGCACACAGGGGTTATAACAAATTTTTTAAACAATAATTTTGGAAACAAACGGGCCCTCAAAATTTGAAAGCGATTTAGCACCGCGTGATTTCTTTTATATGTAAAGGGGAAATAATTCAGAATTTTGAAGAATGCTTAAGTTCTATTTCTAACAACCATATTTATAATGCAGTTAGATGCGTAAGTAGAAGATGTTAGTTGTGTTTGGACAATAATAGAATGCAATTTGAAGATTTGATGCAACAAATTTCTAGTTATTTTACATTTCTACTTAGAATAAAAAAAATTGTCTAATAAACAGTGATCATATGTTTGTTTATTTCACGCTTGTGTTTGTCATGGGCTACTAAATTAATAACGTAAATAATTTTTACTTTTAAATTTTATTGGATAACTGGGAGAAATCGACCCCATAAGCCATATATTTTTGAAAAGAGCAGCGAACACTCTCTCCAAGTATGCCACTGTCTACTACGACTTACATTTAAAAAATTTCAATTTTATGCGGCAGGCGAAAAATAAATGCAAAGAAATTACAATCAGATATAACTAGTCGATTCTACTCGTAAAAGTGTATAATGTTACAACAGTGTCTCCGTGTCATTAAAGACAAGTGAGTTATTAAACATTCTGGAAAAGTCTAAAAATTCAATTTTTGGCTATAACTTAAAGAAAAGAATGTAACTAATTTCTGTATTCACACATTCTGTCAAGCAAATTGGACCACTCTGTACAAATTAAAATAAAGTCGTGATAGTTTTTACATACACTCTGCTATTCACTTTTGCTAGTCCGCTTATCTATCGCATCGGTTGAGTTGGGTATATAATCCACATTTATTTTATTCGAAATTGTAAAATTTATGTTTCATATACTGATGGGTATCTAGGTCAATAATAAGATAATTTCCATCTATGAAACTATTTTCAACTCGAATGAAAGCTATGTGAATTCCTTTCCGCATGTGGCAAATGTATAGATTATGTTAATAATCCTATCACGTATTAAATTTACATTTGAAATTGGCAGTTTCCAACCATGCAACTACAAATTACAAAAAGATAAGCTTTCTTTGCCATGTTCGTTTGTTATACATACAGCTAGTACTACCAATGTCATTTCTTGCCATATTAAAAAGAAACCTAGCCTTCTCGCAATTTATATTCATTCCACCATGACAGTTTGTTTAACAATTCAAACGTACAAACGAATCCACCATGAGTGTACTTCAATATAAGCGCTAAAGCAAACATGGCACCTCTAACTACGTTGTACACAATCCGGCGATGGCAAATTATTCCGTGAAAAAGTCAATTCATTCCGAACGCTGTTTACTCAGGGGGTGCAAGAGAGTCGCAGGGGAAGCTTACTATCGTACCGCTACGTCGCCGCCGATGATGATGATAATTTCTTTTAACCATCGCGCTGGTGGATATGTCTCCTACAAAACCGTCGTCGGTCGGTGTATTGTACGCCACCCGAGGGATACGCTCCATATTTCATAGCAATAGGCCCATTAAAGCCTATTACCGACTGGGGAGAATGCGGCGTACTCATTCATGGTCTCGAAACGTGAAGTCAATAGACAGAAAGCTTTGAGGTTATGTAACGCTGACGGCAATACGAACCCCCTGCGATATATGCGTAATTTATTGCGGTGTCACTACGGCTTCTCCTCTAGTCTGATTGTGTGCTGTATGTAGAATATACGCAGTTCGGTACTTGGTAATGGCTTTGTGTTTTTATCATCCACTAGTGTGTACCTAGGATCAACCGTTCTGGATTTTGTACAATACTGAAGTTTTATTACGATGTGTATCCGTTGTGGTTCTTTTTTGTATTATAAGAAAAATGATGTTTCAAATTGTTATAAATTATTATTTTTAAATACTAATCCTTAGATTTTCTTAGATACCCAAATATGATAATAAAACTGTTTCAACAAAAGAAAAATTCTACAGTGCGTAATCAAAGAACTTACTTTAACAATACAACTTAATAATAATAATAATAATAATATAAATAAATAAAACAATAATACTTTATTGCCGTGGTTTTATAAGAAAACATTGACATTATCAGTAGCAGAAGTAAATTAATAAAATAAATATAAAAATACAAAATAGGCAGCTATATAAAATAAACACTAAAGATGATGATATACCAAATTGTTACCGAAAACATTCCTCCACAGTGTAGTATGTGTGTGCCAGTAGATATTTCTTAATTTCTCTTTTAAATTAATTTTTTGCAGGGAGCGATTTTATATATTCTGGCATTTGGTTATATATCATAGTGGCTTGATAAGTAGGTCATAAAATTTGATTTTATGCGTTGGAATACTTAAATTATGGCAGCTGAGTGTCATCATACCGTTGAATATATCACGATTTTTAGCAAATTCGGTTTCATTCTCTTTATAAAACATACTTCACTTCATAAATAAATAGACCAGCTAATCGCAAAATACCGAGGGTCTCAAACAAAGAACGACACGAATCGGTGGGTGTAATTTCCATCATAACTCTAATTATCTTCTTTTGCGTCACAAGCAACCTCCTCACAGATACAGTGGAACCCCAGAAAACAATACCATAACGTAGCCTAGATTCGACGTATACATAATAGAATAATTTCAAAGAATGTACACTGACAGTACTTCGCAGAGATCTAACAGCATATACTGCTGGCCAAAGTTTGTGGTGAAGGTAATCACAATTTTGTTCAAACTTAAGACTCGATCTACATACAATCTCAGGAAATTAACACATTCGCTTACAGGTATACTTCTATCTTCAACGCGTACAAAGGGTGCTTGAAGAGCCGCCATTAGTTACAGGAATAAAATGCAGTAGACCAGTCTTGGAACCGTTCAAAACAAGTTCATTTGAACAGGACCAATTCATCATGTTGCCCACGACGTTATTGCATAATGCTGATGCTTCTGATACCGACGCTTCCGCTACACTACAACTAATATTAGTGTACTTGGCCAACAAAAAACAAGATAGGTGAGCCCGAAGATCGTTCGGTTATACCAAAAATTAGGGCCCCAAAACTGATCCCTGCGGAACACAGCAAGATAATTCAATTAAGGAAGATTCACTCGTCGTAATCGTGTTACCTTGATATACCTATTTACCAAGTAGGACAAAAGAATATTATGAGCTGTACCTCTCACGCCCAAGGAATAGAGCTTAACCAGCAGTAATCTATGGTCCAATAGCGTCAAAAGCACTTGGTAAACCAAAAAATATACCAGTTGCAACGTTCTTTTTGTCTATGGTTTTATACACCACACTCAAAGCACTATGTATAGCACTACATATTGATTTTTTACCTATAAATACGAATTGCATAGCTGACAGTAAATTATTGCTGGTTAGAAAATTCATAAGGCAGGTGTTAATTTCATAAATTTTAGAAAAAAACTGAAAGTAACGAGAAGGGTCCATAATTCTTTACTTTTCGAGGATCACCTTTTTTAAATAATCCAATGCGTATCCCAGTCGTTCAATAATATGCTTTGCTTGGCTACAATTATAACGTCCGCCTGACAGAGAGTAGGTAGATAAGTTTGTCCAGTAGTGATGCTCTGCTTAGCTAGCTGGTCTACTATCTCACTTGGTTGTAGTTCTGAATGACCTTTAACCTATAGAATTCTGTATAGCGTGAATGTAATTTTAAGTCTTTTGTTAAAAATATTTACGATAGTCGGATGCCTGTTGTAAAGGTATTTGTCTTGTTGTAGTGTTTTTAAAATGCTCATGGACTCGGACATAATTGCTATATGCGAGTGTTTGGATGTTAAGCCATATTTAAGCGCTTGTAGAATTGCTACTGCTTCTGCCGTAAAGATACTAGCTTCCGGGTCCAACTTAAACTTAGTTTTAATTTCTTTGTTCTCATTAAACGTATAATAAGCACAACCACACCCTTCTGAACTTTTAGATCCGTTAGTATATATTATCAACGTGTTCTTCAATTTGCTGATGATTGAAGAAAATAAACTCTGGTCATGATTTGTTTGACCAATATACTTTGGAAAATGAATAATTGGAGATGATGTAAATTCTACATATGATAAGCACAACCACAGCCTTCTGAACTTTTGGATCCGTCAGTATATATTGTCAACGTGTTCTTCAATTTGCTGGTGATTGAAGAAAATAAACTCTGGTCATGATTTGTTTGACCAATATACTTTGGAAAATGAATAATTGGAGATGATGTAAATTCTATATATGATTAATCCAGTGTAGAATGTGCGCACATACGGGAGCGAATATTGGTGGTCAGTTGATATACAGCAGCTAAAGATGGGGAATTTCTCTTTGAGCAATATGGGTTAGTCAGATCCTCAATAGATAGGGTGCACAATTTGCTCAAAAGCGATTGCAATCGTTTAGAATTCAATTTGTATATATATTTTGTGGCAAGATATTTTCTGCGGAGAAAAAGAGGAGGCTCCCGAGTCTCCACTTGAAGCGCCAATATAAGGTTAGATCTCATGGCCCTCACACACAATCTTAAGGCTTTATTTTGCACTATATCAAGTCTGTGTAAATTATTTTTGTTAGTGCTTGAATAAATTGTACTGCCATAATCCATTATGACCTTATATAAGACTTGTAGATATTTACAGTAATGCTGTAATCAATACCCCATGACACTTTGATAATGCCCCTCATCAAATTAAGAGCATTTTCACATTTCGCTGTTATTGCATTTATATGGTTTGTCCACATTAACTTGTGATTTGTATGTAAGCCCAGATACTTCACATCTTGCCTTATCGGAAATTTGCAGTGATCAAATTTTGCTTCATTCGTAGGGAGAGTCCTGCTACGAGAAAAATACATAACATTGGTTTTTTGACGTTCTAATTCTAGTGAATTACGATTTAACCAGTTTCTCAGTTTATTGACATTGTTTGACATAAGTGAATTGAGTCTGTTAACATTTTCTTCACTCGCATATAAGCAAAAATCATCTGCGTATTGAATAATATTAAGAGGTGGAGCAAACATAACGTGACAATCCCAAGTATATATGTTAAAAAGAACAGGACTTAAGCTAGGTCCCTGTAGGAGGCCCTGAGATGAAAGTCTCGGATCGACTCTTTCATGTAATGTTATTCTGATATCGTCTCTTACAACCTTTTAATGTTTTATATATATTTCACTAGCAATATTATGTTGTAACATAATAATAGATGGAAATGTCAACCACAGTATAGTAATTGTTTTCGCGTAAGTTTTTACTTATTTTTATGTTTTGTATTATAATGACATGTTTTTTTTGTGTATTGTAATAATTATTTGAAACTTGAAAGAGACATTAAATTGTTGTAAAAACGTTGTTGATGATTTGAAAATTATCTTTCATTTAAAGCCATAAATCCACAAACTTTTTATCATAGAAGTAAACAACGTAGGAGACTCTAAAAATCTTCTCGATTGTCTTTCATCGTCAAGTAAACGAGTAAACGTATCGAATTTGCGAAAAAAGGAGCACAGAAACCGTAACGGATATGCTCTTGAACCAGCTGCGTTAGGGAGCCTCATATTTTACGCTGCTATGCGCGTATGTCGGTAAAAGAGGTCCGTAATGCGCCCCAAACTTGACATATACCTCGGCGAATCTGTACCGTGACAAATATTATAAATAGAAATGGGCGTACATATGTTAAAATCCACATAGTGCAGGGGGTTGTACCGGGGGCTTAGCTCCCATGCACCAGTTGTTAAGTGAGTAAATATATTTAATGCGCTTACAAACTAACAGTTTATTGCATAGAAGAATAAAATCTGTGCTGGAGATTATTAACAAGGTGTGTTAGTTAATATTAAGGAAACAAAGAGTTTAGCTGCGAGCACTTTTTGTAGTTTAATCTCATTATGAATTGCAGCATTTTCATTTTTGTAACTTTTCTGCTATTTTAGTTATCACAAAAGAAGCAATCGGCGCCAGGCGGTTCGTTTGTTGTTCTTATAAGTATATAAACGATAAGCAGTACCTATATTAATGAAGGTGTGTAGTATTTTCTATTTTATAGGTATCATTTACCGTTAATGATTCCATTAAAGTAATTAGTTTTTTAAACTTCGCAGGATGGAGTAGGTGGATGCTGCTTAATTAACTTCAAAGTGAGGTATAGGGACTAATTACATATACTGCACATGTACTTATAATGAACAACTCGATTCCCGTATCTTTCTTTACCATTAGGCACTGAATGAGTTGTTTGATGTGGATTTGTTGACTGAAGTTAGAACTGTTCTTTAAGATACTTACATGAGCATGATAAATGAAGTCTCATTCCCAACGTATATTTAAATAAATACTTTAAAGTGAGCGCTGAAGGCTTCTATATAAGTTTTAGCTTTCCGAAACATTGTTTGTAACATTCAATCAATTTAAGGTCAGAAATCAGTAATTTGCATACCCACAAATTGCTTTTCATTGTATTCATTCCCACGACTTCCTTTTAGTTGACAATTGGGTGCTGCGTAGAATTAGAATGAGTCTCTCACAATCGCTAATGAAAAAAACACCTCACTAACAACACCTGTGCTATTACAATTTGTCCCAAACTGGCGGCAGTAATCTTGTTAACATAATTGGAAAATGTGGTTACATTGTGACAAACGCTTGTAATGGTTTAGCATTCTTGAGTGTTCGGGCATGTTGATGTGAAATCAAAAAATCTGCCTAGCAATTCGGAGTTGGAAACTTTATGGGTTTTGCTTGCTAACGACTTGGTTAATTTAGTTGTGATCTTGGGAAACATGGTTTTGTTATTAAGAACTTCCGCTATATAACAGCAAATTAAAGACCGTCTGCTCCCTCGTGTGTGTTCTTTATGTGTGCGCAAAATATAATGAAGTCCGCAGAATGAGCACCTGTCTTATTAATTTGTGATCGTATTAATATTATAGATAATAGTTGTTATTTTCTTATGCCGTATAATAGGAGTGCTTTTCAGATATTATCGGCCATTTATTGGTTATAGTGCATACACCGGGTGTCCCAACTCCTAATCTATACGGATAACTTTTTATTTATTAGCTTTTTAAATGAACCTGGAAATACAATATCTGATTCTTACAATTTGCAATTATGAATTATAAGTAAAGTGCAGGAAACACACGAAAATACTTCCTAATTGTTAACATGACACTGCTAAAAATAAAAATATTACAGTCCTTTGTTATACATATGTCTATCATATATCATAATGTACCTACTTACACTTTGAAAGAATTTTATAAAAGAAAAATAGAATGTCATAGATTTTCTATGTTCGATGTTTCGATTGTTAGATTAATTGACAATCATCATCAGCTGAAAAATTTCAATGATCATGATTATCAATTAAACGAAATAATAAATAACAATAAAACAGATTGGAAGTTGAACATTTTACATTTATTTATTTGCATATGGTATATTTATGCAAAGTTTTTGACGTGCCGGTGACTCGTGGGAATCATATCAAACTTTTAAATTTAAGCAACAGAAAATCTTCGTTTTGAAGGAGTAAATTCTTTTTTTTTACTTTTACTAGATATTTGCAAATATAAAAGAAAGTACTGCCTGCCGTTGTTGGAGGCATTGTTTTCGTTGTTAGTGATAATAATATTTCATGCCTTGGCATCCCCCAACAGCTTTCGCCAATTACAGGGGGTATCGCCCAGCCATGAGTGATGAAGTAAGTAAAGTAAGGAGACGACTATTTTGGTTTTAAACTAGGATTTAATTAACAAATTTTCAGGATAATATAAACTTCAAGAGACGGAAGTGAATACACCTTTGATAATATGCTTAGAAGAAGGTATTAATAAAAATATATTGTCATATATTTTTTACATTTGCTTTTCTTTGCTAGGAAATGTTTTGTCCCATTGTTTAATGATCAAACGACAGTTGTTGGACCAAGCGGAATCTTTTAGGTCAGTATTACAACAAATGATTTTAATTTTAAGTTGGAATACGCCAAAGAGGCACTCAATATGTTAAAGGATTTGCAGAGGTATTTTTTAAAAATATATCAACAAGAAGGCAATACAAATAAAAATGCGCGCAAGTCAAAACTGAAGGTGATACGATTTTGTAGTGTATTTTGTTAATTAAAATTTACTTTGTTAATTTAACACAAAAATTCTCAGCAACTGTTGGCTTTTCTTATCAACCTTTTCTGCAATATTTTTACTTTTTAAAACAATGCCCATTCTTGCAGCATTTATTAAAATACTTGTAAACCCTCTGTGATCCAATTACTTAATTAATATATATTTCAGATTTAAATATAGTATTAATATAGTATATCTTGAATACTAATCACATAAACAGCATGTAAAAAATCCCCTATAGATGTAAATTTACTCTAAAAATAGGAAGTAGCCCAGTTGCCTCCTGTTTCTGGGGTAATTTTACCACATTTTTTTTTAGGGTGTACGATTACAAAGGTTTGGCAGGCAATTTACCTATTTATAAGACCAATTATGTCTGATCCTTTCTCCTGCTACCTGAGGGGAGGCATTTTACCAACACCCTGTTGATGTTTTGCCTGCTTATGTTATACATTATTGAGAAAGATATTTTAATTTTTAGTAAATAGTTAGTGGCGTAGTATTAGGTCAGATCGAGGATAAACACACAGTCATGATTGTTGATTACTTTATCTATAGTTTTGTGGTTTTTGTATGTAATTTTACTCTCAATAGAATCGATAGAATGTCCATTTAAATGAATACTGTGGATCAGTAGTTGCATCAGAGTTGCATTAAAAAAGAAACAGCTTTTTTATGAAAAGACTGTGAACGTTTACTTAGCTGCATACATTGGCGGTACTCTAGATTAAAAATTAAAACTTGATTTCTGGTAAGAAAGGAAACCAAAATATTTTTTTCTTTATCCCTTGCCTTGTACCATTACTGTGTTGGCAGATTTGGATTCTTAATCTATTTTTCTATTCACTTGTATTTTGTGCTGCTTTCTTTGGCTTCTGAACTGCAATTTCCTCTTTTTATGCTATTTCCTATTCTATGTTCGATATTCCTTCCTCTGTCGCCCACTTAGTTGTCTTCCTACTATGTTTTCATTTCACTATATTTTTATCATGACCAAATTAGTCTCGTTTCAATTATGATTGAAGAAAAACAGCAAAACCGATTTGTCATAAGTGATTTATTTACATATCAAAATTTTAATTTTTGTTTGTTTTGTTGTGTCTGTTTCTTCTTGTTTTCTTTTCTATAATTTTCCTGACTTGTTCTCGCGGACCATGTTTGCCTTCTATATCTCATCCCTAGTAGTGCTGTGGTTCTATAGTAAGTTCCTTTGTGTGGATTTTTTTCTGCAGAGAAATAGAACCAAAATTAAGAAATCATATGTATTGAGACTCGTAAAATTATGCGAATTCCAATTATGCAAAGTATATATTCAAGGTATTATTTAAAGCTTCTGAATTATTTTATATTCATATTTCTGATAAAACGTTATAAAAATTATAAATATGTAATGATATTGTAGGTATAAATAATTGTAAATGTATAAGAAATAATACATGCTGAATTTTATTAAAAAATATCTATAAGTAATAAAGTAATGGGGTTGGACACTTGGTATATTGGTTCATATAGTTAAAAGAATTAAGATGAAGAAAATACCTGCAAGGTTATATAATCTATTATTATATAACCAATATCTAGAAGCTATTATTTCTTTTTCTACATCATAGGTAAACGTTCGAATGAAAAGAAAATCTTGCTTATAACTTATGAATCTTTGCTTTAACCTCATTCTCCAATAAATGTGTGGGTTGAATAAAACAGACGCAACGTTTAAAAATCTGTACTACCGCATTGTAAAATGATATCTAAAACATTGTAAATTCCTGCCTCGTATCATATTATAAGATTACCCTCTATTTGCAGCGATGAAGAAAAGATTTTCGGGATCTGCTCTTTAGGGGATCAATCGTTTCACAGACAATTAAACTTGTTCGAGAAGGTTCTTTTTCTTCCTTCTCTACTATATCTACTATGAGAACCGCTAATAAATGACGTAAGAACATTTTTTTCGATTGTAAATCATCTAATTAATCTGTGGAATAAGTTTATCGGTAAGTGCATACCTGAATGACGTAACAGAATGATTTCTGAACTATGCAATAATAATTTATGGTCACTTGTTGAAAGAAAGAAAAAGAAATAAATTTTAAAGTAATTTGTCTTTATTACTTATTTGTTTATAATACTTTCAAGCTATAAAGTACGTTTACACAAACTGGCACTCCCTTTCCAATAAAGCTTCTTTCGCAGTTCGTAGTTTTCACAATTCCTAAGGATAACCACATTATACGCATCAGGGAAACCGAAACCGCCCTGTTTATAAATTAATTTAATGCCAAATTGAGCGATCGAAATTTATAATGAGGTAATAAGACGGAAGTGGTCAAACATCTGTCCAAAATGCGCCAACATAATCTCAATAATTTAGTAGCCATAACGAGAACGAATTAAGAAATTAATCAAACATATGTTGCTAAAATTTTCGTATAGATGACTGTATGTGTAGGGAAACACTTTATATAATAGGTATGTGCTTGTAATAAACAAGCATAACTGGCTTGACTCAGAAAAATACGTGCACTGGTTTAACTAAACGCTTTTTGATATTTTGTTTTAGTTGAATCGAATATTAAGAAATTTCAACAAAAATTCGGTTTAAAATCAACACAAAAATTATGAAAGAAATAGAGAAACTGTAGGAGTAAATAATATTTTCACTTTGATGTGCGTGATGATGTGCGTTACAACAGCTTATTTTTCTGTTTATGTATCACAAATCAACGTATTGCCTACCTACGTATTTAAATGTAAATTTAACAATAATGCATTTACAAATTCCCTTATTACATTCATCCTAAATAAGCAGTAGCCTTAGCAACAGTTTCTAAACCTAATACATCTATCGTAAACCGCAATTGTTAAATCTATTTACCTACTACTACAGAAGTACTACAACGGTTTGGCATAATGGGAAGACATACAAGTGACACATATTGTAAAGTAAATGATCGTACATTCCAGATAATAGATCTTTTGACCCTTGTGAGAGTGAATGAAAAAAAGCTAGGCGCAAAGTTCTGAATGAATCTTGAAAGTATTTTAGAATGTGCGATATTTAAACGTTCTCAGGTAGGTACAGCATGCGTGGGAGGGTTTTTGTTGGATATGAGGTGAATACATCGTCCTACATTCAACAGAATCTTAAAAGGTACGACTTGGCCATTTGCTACAAAATAATTTGAATAATAAGTACAATAAAAAACATCAATTATTAAAATGTAGATTATTTTTTCCAAAACATCTACCATTTTAAAGTTTAGGAAAGAACATAGGTGCTAATTTTAATAAGACAGAAAGTAGAAACATAATTTTCATAGTTCATAGTTTACCTTCTATTATCTCAGCAATCTTAGTACATACTTTGTCCTATTTTTAAAAATTTTATCGAGGCAGGTAGATAGTGGAATAATGAGGAAGCAGTTCTACGGAGTTTTACGGACCAGAATCTGCCCTTACCATAACACTTACGGTAGCTAAACAACAAATCAAATTCTGGGCGAATCAGAAATTGCACCAATACTAGAACAAGCATCCTAGTTTGGTACATGCGATGGAGTATGAAGATAATTGTACCTGTCTTTACGGGTCACTGTAGGACTGTCGCTGTTGACGAGGAGACAGTTGAGCATATTTTCTGACACTGCCCTTTCGTTACGAGAATTAAGTATGCAACATTTGAGAAGACCGGCTCTTTCTTAGAGAAGAAAACCTGAAAACTACTGGGGTAGGGTTTTGAACTTGTTGGATGAATCTGAAGATAACATTCGCTCTATAATAGACCCTAGTGGTCGCAGTGGGAAGGGCGAATAATCGAAGTATGCCAGTGCTATCTCTCACTAACAAAAAAATCTAATTACCAACTTTTATTATTTGTATCAATTTAATATTTCCCACAAATATATTTCTTCTTCAATATCCCCAAATCACAAAGATTCTCAGTTAGTATCTAATTATTTATTATTTCCTGTCCTCTCCCCTTCATTTTTTGAGGATTATGTTCTTTTTCAATTTTATTAATGTTCTTTTTCTTTTGGTTTTCCAATGGCTTCAGATGATGTTATAAATTCTGTTACTTGCATTTTTTTTTTTGCTATTTTGGTGCTAAGTGTGTGCTTCATGTGCTCCAATAGTAATAACTCAAAAGATAAATTTATTAGCATTAATAGCTGATATGGAGGTTAGAATTAGTATAAACGAACAGCTGGAAAAAAGACGAAATGATTGTACGCCAAGTATTTCTATTTCTACCAATTGTTTGTACCAATGTAAAAGTATTCGACGAATTTTCCCTTGAGGCACAGAAATCATCATCTCTCCGTATTCTGGATTCATTTGCGAATAAATACATAATTTTTAATATGAATGCTAGGTTCTTGTAAGTCTGATGTGATATAATTAATCTGATTTAATTTCAAAGCTCAGATTTGCTCTTAGATATAAGATATAAGCTTATGGGTTTTTGTATGCGATGTTTCGGTGTTTTTGTATCTGCAGTAATTTACAAAATCTTATTTTCTATTAAAAAAAAACTTGTTTGAATTCGCTGCTGCATGGAATTTCAATTAATTCTGATTATATCGATGAGGGCACTTGTTCGAAATCTAAATTAAATTGCGTCTAGAAAGTAATATTTTCAGTCTTTTAGAATCCAGATCGTTTATAAAATTCCTCATGAAGTTGCAGTCAAGTACGTCAACTTGCCTACTTTAAGTGGTGGTAAAGTATTTAGCCGCTTAAAGTGTGAAAGATGGAGTTCTCACATGTAGATATGGAGGAGAATTAATTTTATTTTCAAAGCTTTTAAACGTCTTCGAAGTCCATCCTGTAATCGGTTTTTGCCACACAGTTTCCTACTGAGTACATTATAGTATTGAAAAAGGTCGGTACAATATGCAAAGTTTACAAGTCAGACTCGTTAGAAAACATTGTAGAGAAGAACTCCACTTTCAGCTACTTCGTTTTTGAGAAACTCTTGAAATTGACAGCGTAATGTTCCATGCGATTGAATGTTGTTGACCAATGTGACGACAACGTCAAGCATGTGATTTGTTGCTTTAACCAGAACATCCTGATGCGTAATGTAGAAAAGTATATTATGACTTTGGGTTTTCATTAGAGAATATATTTACAGAGCCAAATTTATTTCCCGCCATATAGGCACCATCAGTTGTCACATTATATAATCTGCTAGTGCTTGCATGTCCGAAAGACCTTTGCAAAACGCAAAACACATGCAAATAATTTGTCCAGCTGTCTTTCTCTGCAACTATCGAAAGCTTTAAAAGAAAAAGTTATGTTGAATTTCTAAATCTACTCCTCTTACAAGTATTAACAACTGTGCAATAACGCTGACGTCGATACTTTCGTTCATGATAACAAGAAATATTTAAATCTTCACAGAAAAAAAGATGAAAATTTTCAAACAATTATTATTAAAGTTTCGCACAACAAGTTGTTGAACATATAGGGGCGAGCACAATTTGTATTAAAATTTCCCGCAAAATAGTTATCGCATTTTTTGCAACAAAATGCATACTTTTGTTATGCAATTTATGTTGATAGAACCTATATGTTACAGTAGCATTAAGTGCAGATCACTTGTTGCAAATAGTACGTTTAGGCCAGTGCTAATAGTTGCAACTAGTCGTCAACAAAATAGTTACAGTACTTTTGCTACTATTACAAATCTGTGCAGTGAACTGACATCAAGATTTTGCGTACAGATTAACTACGCTGTTGCTATAATTAATATACCTAGTTGCAAATAATTATTTACTGAGTAATGTGTTATTTGAAACATAATGTGTAGCTTTTTGCACAATTTGTTGACATAACCTACCTACAAAAGAAGCATAAATTGCATATTGCTTGCCGTAGATGCAATAGTGAATTTTCAGTAGAACTTTGCGTACAGTAAAACTGGTCTTCTGGATCAAGGAATAAAGGTACTTTCAATTTGAGAAGTTTTGATCTCATTAATTTATTTCGTTCTGTATGTGACCTTTGCGAATTCTCCTTCGCCGGTATACAATGTTTTCCCGATAAATGCACCAAATCAACTTTTTATAACTGTGTTTGAGTGAAATAGGAGAAGCGCCATCTTTACAACAATGGCTGTATCACATGTACCTATTGAACGTTTGAAAAAAGGTAATTTGAACATAATAATTACATTAAATTAACTACAATTGTGGTAAGCGTAATCCTTATTTCTTAATAATATTCACTTTGTTAATTGAAGAGTACTTGGGGCTACATATTCGAGTAATTCCTAGATCACTGTCGACCGAGCCATCAGGAATTCTTGGAACATGCTCGAAGGTTAGTGTTTGGTTTAATGTTAGTTCACTGTGAATTTTCAAAGTGAAAACATATTAGCTATTCTCCGTGAGATTTTTGTGCGTTTGACCTCTTCACTGATATTCAAGTAGGTAAGTTTGTATTTTATTATGAAATTTTTATATAGTTTTTCATTAAAAGGCTCACATTTGGGGATGGACATTTTGGTGAGGACGCATGGGTTGGAACAAATTCATTTAAAATTCAAGAATTTGTTTTTTTGAAAAACGCTGGAGTGCGTCGATTTTTGTTTTTAGCTGTTTTTTTTATGGTAAATTCATGCAAATTTTGTTTTTTTCTAATTCTGGTATTTTCGATAGTTGACTTGTCAACGTGTAGTGGCACTTCAAGTAAACAATTGTCAAGTGCAGTTGTGATGAAAAATAGCACGTTTAACTGAGAAGCAACCATTAGAAATTTTGATGATGGTAGGATAGTCGTTAATAAACATTTAAAATTTAAACCATTTATAATTCATCCCGTCCGCTACTACCAACAATACCAACATAGTTTATTGATTAAACGGACAAGAAATTTGCCAGATATACGTAATTATCGTAAATGGACAGCGAACAAAATTAAAAATATTAAAACGTTTCTTCTTAAAAATAAATGGAATACAAGCAGTAACAGTTTTTTAATAACTTTTATTCGAAGAAATATATATGTCATTGATTTGCATTAATATTTTTAATATTTGTTTAATTTACTTTATTAACGTTAAGGTATTTATTTACCATAATGGTGATTTTTCATACCTTTTACAAACATATTTAAAAAGCATATAAAAATGGCAAATATATACAGAAAATAGCAGCAACTGGTTTTAACAAAAAGTTAAATATGTATATATAGTTAAGTCCGAAAATCTCATTTTAACGAAAAGTAGTGTATTTATTTTATTCTGTAGTAGTATATTAGATTACGAAAGACAAAATTGGCTATTCTCATATCCTATGTGATTTTGTTTTAGCCATGGATCGTTGGTTTCAAACAGGAACTTTGAAGAACAATAAGGTTATATTTGAGAAAAAAGATAAACCACCAGCTTCCCCTATTACTTCGTCAGATGAATCAACGACAAAAAAACATAATAGCCTAGCAATGGACACCAGCGTGTCAGTAGAACTTTCCGTCAAAGAAGCCATATCTGTGGCGCTACATCAGTCATTGTTTGCACAATGTGACAAAAGTGGGAGAGAAGGAAAAAGACCTACCAATAAGAAACGAAAATACGAAGAAAGTTATTTGAATATGGGATTCACAGAAACAAGTGATGGCCGGCCTCTCTGTGTTATTTGCGGAAATGTGTTGACCAACAGCTGCATGTTTCCTGCCAAGCTGCGGCGCCATTTCGAGCGAAACCATCTCGAATTGAAAAATAAACCGTCTGGTTTCTTCAAAAGGAAGTGCACCGAAATTTTAACTTCACAAAAAGTTATGACAGCACTTGCTAAAACTAATAATGAAAAAGTACTAGAAGCCTCCTACCTAGTAAGTTACTGAATAACTCGAGCTGGTGAGGCCCATACCATTGCAGAGATCCTTATTAAGCCTTGCACAATCGATATTATTAAATGTATGCTTGATGAAAAAACTGTTAAGTTAGTCTCCAACATTCCTTTATCAGATAACACCGTTGCTAAACGTATCAACGATATGGCCAATGACGTGAAAGAGATTAGTCGCATCAAGTGTACCAATTTCGCATTACAAATGGACGAATCAACTGACGTCGCCGGGTTGGCGGTTTTAATGGTATTTGTTCCTTATGTTTCTGTACAAAGTTATCAGGAGGAGCTTCTTCTTTGCAGACCACTACCAACTAACACATCAGGGGGCGAAATATTTCATCTTTTAGATGAATTCTTCGCATTAAATGAAATACCGTGAGAAAATTGTATAAATATATGCACTGATGGCGCAAAAGCAATGGTAGGTCACAATGCTGGCTTAATTGCCAAAATTAAAGATAAGGCAAAAAACTGTAGTAGCAGTCATTGCGTCCTCCATAGATACGTGTTAGCCTCAAGAAAAATGCCTTCTAAGCTTTTAATAGTACTGAATGATGCCATAAAAATAATAAATTTTATTAAATCGCGACCTCTTAAAAGTAGACTCTTCAAACTAATGTGTGAAGGTATGGGTAGCCACCATCAATCCCTCCTGCTGCACACCGAAGTAAGGTAGCTGTCTCGAGGAAAAGCGTTGACACGTTTAATGGAATTAGGTGCAGAGGTAGCAGCATTTTTGATGGATCATAACGCTATATTGGCGACGGTTTTACATGATTAAGAGTGGGTATGCAAACTAGCGTATTTGGCTGACATTTTTAGCAAGATTAACGAAATGAATCTATTATTGCAAGGAAAAACTGCCACAGTTTTTTATGCTAACGCCAAAGTCTCTGCTTCTAAGAGGAAACTTCTTTATTGGTTGAAGAGCGTGGAAAGGACAGATATCGATTGCTTCCCTCTTACAAACAATTTCTTGAGTGAAAATAATATCAAACTTCAAGAAAAAATATAGAAAAATATTCAGGCGCATCTCAGAACTTTAAAGGACACGTTTCAACATTATTTTCCGACAACTCAAGAGAAGGTACTTGATGATTTTAAATGGGTACTGAATGTACTGAACCCAGCTTAAACTCAGCAGAATATGAGGTGCTTATAGATTTGATATCTCACAGCGAGCTAAAAATCACGTTTCAAAACCAAACTCTACCGGAGTTTTGGCTTCATTTATCAGATGAATTCAAAATCTTATCTGAAAAAGCAAAATTAGTATTGCTGCCTTTTTCAACTACGTATCTCTGTGAAGCGGGGTTCTCCGCGTATGCAGCTACGAAAACAAAATACAGAAGCCGTTTAAATGCAGAACCAGACATTCACCTGCAATTATCGTCAATTGAACCTAAAATAAGAGAACTGTGCAAAAATATACAACCACAGGGGTCTCATTAAACATTTACCTACACGTTATTTATGTTGTTTTAATTTAGGCCTACTGTTGCATTACAGTGCACTCTAATTGCATTAGTTAGTAAAGTTAAACCGCTATGTAATTTTATATTTAGTGTCTTTTGTAATTGTTAATAAAAAATGGGCACACTTGATGTGTAACTGTGTACTGCAAAATGAAGAGAAAAAAAAATGAAAATTAAATTTACTTTTACTAGCTCAGCGGATAAAAATATTGGGCGCAAAAAAACTATTTATCTCAGGGTTACTCTCACAATTAAACTAATCATGAAAAGTAAAAATGTGGGTGAAAATAATTTGACTTACTTTGATTATAAAAATTGAAAAGGTTGAATCAAAAATAAAAGACAGAAATTTTGAATGACGTTAATAATCATAAATTTATTTTTATAGAAAAAAGGAAAAAAAAACATTTAATTACAATTACGCAGGAAAAATAAAACCATAGACAGAAGGTCCTGGTCGAAAACAAAACCTGCATGAATCTACAATTTATAAAAGGACAATGCAAATCCTTTAACAAACAAAAAGAAAAACAGTCCAGGAAGATAATCCTTATTACAACAAAAATCCACGTGGTTCCAAAAATTAATGCAAACTAAATTAATCGTGGAGAAAACAAGTGAACTAAAAATAGGAAAACTTAATTACAAGCACAAAGCTTCTATTCACCTTACCCGAGGTGATTAAAAATAATTACAAAACAGCAAAATATAAGAGAAATGAAAAAAATTAACTCTTTAAACTTAAATATATCTTCCTGCACGTAAAATAATAAAAGATCTTATATCCAATTTGTGTACACAATAATATAATACCAATTATTATAAAAATGAGTGCTTTGATGGATGAGATAAATTCAAAAACACGAATTCAAAACTAAAATCAAAATGTAAGCATAAAATGGCAGCTAACAATATAAATTTACATGTACTTACTCGGCATCTCGTCAAAGAACTGCCTTTGAAGGTTAAACAGTCGCATATATGCACCGCACTTAACGCACAATGATCATAGAAAACAAACTACAAGAATAGACATGAGCTAACCTGAACAAATAAAAATATACTAAAGAGTGAAAACAACTTCAACTGGACATATAAATAAATAAATTAAACAAATCAATTCAATTAACAAAATCTTATTTAAAAATAAAACATTAATTTCTGAGAGAATTTGCCCGACACATTGATAAAGTTTAATCTCTAAAAATAAAATAACACTGAATTTACAAACCCCGGGGTGCCAAACCACAGCAATATGTTTGAGTTTTTCCATCAGTACTCTTCCCTTTACTTCTGCAGAATGGACACCTAGGGCTCCGTCATAGAAATTGACTTAAAAGGGCTCCGCGAGTCAAAAAGTTTGGGAACCGCTGTTCTAGGGTATTTTAGAGGCTATATGACGTCACTTACGAGTGCGTGTACCTTCTCCGCTACATTTTAAGGGAGAGGGTTAGGAAGCTGGTCACATAAGCAAAAAATAGTCACTTATTTGAGCTGGTTAATATCGTCACTTTCATAGCTCTTAATTCGATTCAGTTAAAGACAGACAGATTTAGATCCGTTTAGGTCGTATTTTGCTTATTACTGGACACCAATAATTACTATAGCATACAACAAACCTAAAAAAGATACATGTGTATACATGAATATTTAAGATATACATACGTTTGGAAGAGATTTTTATTTGATTTCAATTCTACAAATTATTAACTCGCAAACTTTAAACTGACTGATACTACATATAAAGCTACTTTAGAAAAGAAAATTGGCCAACTGCAAAGTCAATTTCTCTAGCACTTTCACTTTTCATCAGTATTTAAATAAAAGGAATTAAACAATTCGTATAATAGTTTTTGTTTATATTATTATTGTTATTGAAGCTAATAGCAGAATAGAACAGCAAATTAAGTCTACATTCCGAAGTATTTCGGTATTCTGCCGAGTCATAATTACAGGTTTAAATTACAATTATGTCATACTCATCGCGTAATGACAGTGTGCAACCGTACGAAGTGTATCATTAAGATATTTTGCTTTATCATCCCATACATTCACGATGCTCCAACCGTAAAAACTTTGTTTTTGGCGCTCGCACAACAATTATATGATTACATGTTTATTTTAATTAAGTTAGAATAGAGCAGATTACACTAAATTATAGACCTCCGGGTTTTTTGTAGTAATTCGAGACGAATCGGCGAATCAAAAAGTCACAACAAATGTAAATCTGAGCACCATTATGTTAATCTAGCTTTATCAATTATTTTAGCTTGTTCGAAACCTCTTTGTCTATATATATATAACAAACAGCTCCTTTTATGGGCTAATAAAAATCAATGACATATAAAAGACATTTCTAGAATTTATGAAATTTTATACATCCACTCCATTGATTCGTGCAATATTGCTACTGTGGGGAGTTTTTTGGCAGCGTGTAATTCGCAGCAAGTATTGGGGTAGGTTTCTATTGTCGCACGGGGTGGTTGTGACAGTTACAGACGTATGTTTGTCACGTATTTTCCGTCGACACAGATGATGTTTCCTGCGTGCGAGTACTGCAGCCTTTGTAACAGGGATGTGCGTATGGACAGTATATTATACATATATATAACTTATTATTAACTCAGGACGTTGATTGAAGTGAATCTTTGGTATCTCGACCCAAATGTAATTTAATATAAGTATCTAAGTAGATAGTTGAATAGTTGTAAAGATGTCAATTTTTTTTTGGGAGAATTGTTACGGAAAGCGTTTTGAGCTTAGAAATACTAAAGATGAAGTGTGTATGAAATATTCTTTTTTTCCGTAACTCGTAAACAAAGTAACGTTGCAAAAGAATGTCTCATTGAAGTGCAGGAAACATTCAATTTGAGATTATCACTTTGTCATGTTTTATTCACATTTCTAATTGTACAAAATTAAAAGTCCATGCGACGTTCCCATTCACCAGAAGAATTAAGGGTTATAATCAGATGGTCCCGTTTTCCGCGTGTGATTACAAAAGTTACAAATTTGTTTGTCTGAATATGAATAAAGGACGTAAAGCTATGTATGTATGTGTTAATGCTTTATAATTTGTTTGTTTTGATAAAAATTGTTTGGCAATAGGGATTTACGAAAACTGGATGGTAAAATATCTATACGCAGTTCCTATCCTATTACAATACATTGCAAATAATATGAAATTGGAAAGCTTAAAAGGATAGACATATTGGAAAGTAAGTATGTTTTGTGAAATTATTTCTGTGCATCTAATTATTTTAAATAATTATTATTATTATAGTGGTTGTCCGGTACAAATTCTTCCATGTGCCATAAATATTTTCGATTCATTAAAGCCAACTAGCTTCGGCAAACCAATTTACGTTGCCAAAGTGCAAAATTAAGTAGAAAGTTAGTATTTATATATTGAAAGTATTGTGTTTGTATTGAAAACCTTAATATTAACAATGGAAATCCTTTTTCAGATAGATCTTTTCTTTCATGAGATTTGTTTACGTGGACACGTTAATCTTGGAATTATTTTAATTGCCACACATCGTGTCAATTAATATTGATTCAAGACTAACCTGTCGATGCAAACAACACCCAGTGAGAAATTTTAGACACTATTTAACATTATAAATACACTAGCATTTATACAGCACGGGTCCATACTAAATAGCGTTAAAAATGTACTCGAACCTAGTCTAAACAAGTGTGTAAAAAATACCCCTTCACAAATGGTAAAGTGGGTACAGGTAAATTGCCTTCCGAAATAAAGACTAAAACTATTAATAACCGTTAAATTGTCTCCCACAATTTTTAGCTACCCGATATACATGTGTAAATTGGGTCCCGGTAAATAACTAATAAAGCAATAAGGGTCGGAGCTTACGATTACAAGGGTTTGGGAGGCAATTTACCTGTTTATAAGACCAATTAAGTCTGACCCTTTCTCCTACTATCTGTGGGGAGGCAATTTCTGTATTACGTAACTTAATGTAACTTTTTCTACGAGCACTTCCATGTTTAATACCGCACTTACTGTTTTGGAATCTGCTTTTATCTATGTTTGTATTTCCAACTCAGTTGCAACATTTGTAGGAATTTAAAGCTTTTTTTTAAAGATTGTTCTTTAGTTTGTTCGGTGTTCTGCAATAATTATATTTTTGTGATATGTAGTCAATAGTGAAGCTACTTTTTCACTAATTTTCTTACAAGTGTAGCCTCCTTAAAGTATCTACTATTATTTTATGAAGATCAAGTGTAGATACTTTCTTGATATTTTCCTTTCATTTTCAGCTTTCAATCATATTTTTAGCGGTCTTTTGAAATAGTGATCTTAGATGACCAACATGATTAGATACACGTAGGTAGAAATAAATTTCATTATGAAAAAACATAATAAATCAAATGATTTATTATATCTTCTACACAATAGTTACTGATGTTAGATGTGTTATTTTAAAATTGTGTAATGTAGGTATATCTGATAATTGCAAAATTCTTACATTGTGTTGTTTAGATAATTGTGTACTGACAGGAAATGTTCAGAGATATTAACAGTTACTTCCATAAAATGGTATTGTTGCTGCAAGTACCCCCTTATATTACTTTGTACTCTATACGGTTAACATTTCCAGCAGAAACGAAAAAAAAAATCACATTGCGAAATCGTAAAGAATAACTCTAGCTGGGTCGCTAAAGTGCACCTACACACATAACAATTACAAAGGATAAAACGTCTTACAACAGTTAAAACGATCGTTAAACGCAGACTACGTATGCGGCCGACATTTACGTGGAAAAAGAAAGAAACGGATTGCACGTTACAGCCGCAATAAAGAAATAATTAAACGTTATACAGGAAAAATATCAGTTCGTGAAACCGCAGCCATGACAGCGGCAACGACGAAAAGTAAGCAACCGCCTCTGACCAGCGCCATATGACATCTAGCGGTTGACGACGGAACTGCGCTCTTTGAAACCAACCCGTTCGAAAGGGCATAACGTTTAATTGATATAATTACGACCGGATAATGATATGGCGGTAGCTATTTTTGTTAATATTACACCACCATTTCGGTTTCATTAAGGACAAAACAGGTGATATATACGACTGCCTTGTAAATTGTTACACGACTTCCAACACGACAATAACGAAATAAGTGTAATATGTAAAATAAAATTAACTATGCTTGCTACTTCTAGTAATTTGTTACATGTTAAAGCTTTTAAGGCAAGAACAAAAGTTATATTTTAAAATTGGCCCGATATAAAACTACATATCAATAAATAATTCATTATTTTCTTGTAGTTAACATCAATGCATTTTTATAAACATGTCAACTATATTCTTAGAAACCATTAGGTGGTTGGTATATATAAAGTAACTACAATTGCTTTATGATAGTGTAATCAATATTTGTTAGGTCACGTATCATTTAACTTCTATGAGTCTCATAAAAAATAAATAAAATCGAATACATGGTTCAAGGATACTTCATCATGTTGTAGGTCACATCGATACAATAAAAAGAGCGATATTAATCGAAAGGAAGCAGCAACATCACACTGCTTGTATATATTTTAAAATACTTATGGATGCTAACTAATTGTAAGCAATTGACTAGATCCATTAGTTATGTTATTCAGCTCATGCAATACACCCAAAGAATCATTAATTTATTCACAATTTTCTAGCTGTTTAAAAAATACTAAATAACATGAACGATAGAGGATGGGTGTTTATTTTATCCATGATAATGACAATATTATTGAGCATAATGACTGCTTGTCGACCGATAAACTGTGTGACATACAAAGCCCTCTAAATGGTCAGTTGTTCAAGTATTAATACTTGTTTGTGAGTTACATAGATTTGCTAGTTGGTTAACGAGCCCTTATTAAAATTGTACGGCCAATAAATTAGATTGTGGTAATGTTGTGTGTCATTTTATGTAATTTCTGTTATTTAATAAGCTAAAACAAACAAAGGTTCTGTAGGATAAATAACTACCTACTAGTCTCCTAATAGACAAGCCTTATTTACTTTAATTACTTTGAATTAGGTATAATTATCCTCCGATAACTATACTCAATTAAATAAAAAATTCAAGAAAATATAACATCGTCTGTAAAATAAACTGTCAAAATTGTAATTGTATATATATATTGGTGATCCCATACCATAGCTGAACGACAGGATAAAAAGACATAAATGTAATAAGTGAAGCTAAGGAAATTCTCACTAAAATTGGAAATTTCTTTAGAGTAAATTTATCTTTAGATAGTACTACTTTACACTTAAAATAATTTTAATGTGGTTGTTCGTGTATCTATTTATTTGGACTGCGTATTTTTACAATTTTAATGTGTTTAAATAATTGTACAATTCAATTATTTTTAATTTTGACCATTTTAATGTCTTAAGGTTCTGGCCTGATGATGTCCCGTTGAGGATGAAACCGGTCGCCTGTAATTAGTTAAAGAATCTATGATTAATTAGACTTTGTATTTCATCCACCGTTGCCAAGTATAACTTTTCACACAGAGTCAAAATGGATTATGCATAAAGATAAAATTGATGTTAACATCATACGAAAAACAAAATTTAAGAACACGAAATATTGGTATTCGAAATAATTTTGAAGTTATGAACATAAAAACAAAAACCGTTAAAGTGATAAAATTACATTACAAAAAAAACACAATGCTTATAGCTTAATTGTATAATTAAATCAAAAATATTTTTTAGAATTCTATTCAATTAAAGATTTAATAAAAATAATTTTTATATTCAACCAAAAATATCTAATGAACACATACACAACACAATTTTTATATGAAACAAAAAAAAAATTAAATTTAACGTGAACAGTACTGATTTTATTTTTTATCAAACAGAAAATTCATTTACAAACAACTTCATATCATTTTTGGAATTTATATTTTATACAAATATAATACAAGAAATGTTTTTAAAATAAATCGGAACGTCGCCTCGTTTATACATTTCTATTTGATTTCTACATAATACCAACAAAACCAAGAAAATAGGTATCGAAATATTTGCATTGGCCAAGAAAAGATTTTTTAAACAGAAATATTTCTTTGCGACTATTTAAAAAAATCATTTACTTATTTTGAAAATAACCTTATTTCGACGAAAGAAATACGTTAAAGAAGAGTTAAAAGAAATGGTTCTTTTAAATAAGGGCGAAGTATTTCTTTGATTTAATCTTTTTTTCTCAAAAGCAAAGTCACCCAACTGATCACCTCCGATTTTGATAAAATATTGCAGGCATGTAAAACAGTGAAAAATAATCGATCCGTGTTTTTTTTTAGCTGCCGATATTCACTTGTAGGGGGAGTCGCAGATCCCTGAAACTAAAAAAAACCCTAAGACACATTTATTAAGAGTTATCGAACTGAACTAAAAAGGAAAATGTTCTTGACAACTGCGACATTTTGATTTAATAAGGAAATCAGTGGAGCATGGCGGGAAGTAGCGGGTTAAAATTAGAACAAATTTTAATCCCTCGACGACGTAAATGAGAAATTCATAAATTACATTAACAAATAAAATTTACCGGTTTTTTAATTTTTTCCAAAACATCATATAAAAGGGGCTACACAAAAATGTGTTTTACTTAACCCTCTTTTCTTGTCTATCTTAGGAATGAAATATTTGCAAACATTCATATTTGATATTTCCTTTAGGTATCCTTAGACGACAGCAAGATTTTGGTTAAAAAGGGCCTAAGGTTAGGAGCATTTATTCTTCCAATTTTCTGGTTTTTGATTACGATATAAAAAGATGGGCATCTTGAGCTCAAAGTGAATTGCATATTGCCAAATCTAAAGCTTCGCACAGGTGGATACAAAAATTTAAATCAACAACACAATTTCTTAAGAGCGTTGGAGAACTGCTATAAAAATGAGAAGTATTAAAGGTGACATACGTTCATCATTTTGTCTTTGTTATACGAAAGGTGTAATTTATGAACTAACAAAAGACGTACGACATCGGTATAACAGCAACCGATAGATAGCGGAGTAATCCACCTGTCCTACTTGTTAGTACCTGAAGACAGTTAAACATTTGGCAATAGCGTAAGATACATATTAGAAAAAAAAGACGAAATATATACCTAGGTGCTATTCATGTTGTTAAAATTCAAAAAGAAAATAGAATGAACATCGTAATTTTATTTTATCGTGTTTTTTTTTCGAATTCTACGGGAGAATTGCATTACAGATTGTTTCTTTTTAAATGAAAAGCTGAAATATTTCGTTAAATTTTAATTTACAAAACATCCCAAACACATTTCATTTAGTTATATAACAACAAAAGCATACAAACCGTAAATGTGCACAAATAATTACTACATCATTGAAGTATATATTACCTGAATTTTTTTTAACCTGACGGTAAACCCGTTATCATAACAAACTGGAATTAATTTAGAGGAATAGGATAGATAGATTTTAGGAATAATAGAGGAATAAGAATAATTCAAAAGAAAGCATAGATTTTCAGAGGGCCATAGGGGGGCTATTAGGGAAAATGGCGCTGACAGGGAAAATGATAAAGAGACAAATGTTGATAGTGAAAAGGCGATCATTATTATGGAGAGAAATTGGGATTGGAAATTGATTTATCAGATTTAAAACAGAATAGTACCGATTTGTACAGTGAAAATAAGTAAAATAAGGTGGGAGTAGAAGAAGTTAATGCAGAAAACTTTAAACGAAATGAAGACGACGATAATGAACAAATTCGTATTGACTTATTGAAACCTAAAGAAATAATGGTTAGAGTTAGAAAATTCTTATTTCAAACATCAATACAAAACGCAGAATGGGATGTTATGAATTGGAAAAAGAGAAAGAAATGGATGGTAATAAAGTTTTTTGAAAGATTTAAAGTTAATTATGCTAATATGCGTTTATTTACGAATTGCGGAAGAAAATTTTTATTTTGAGGGATAAATGCGTGTCCATACCACCAAGATTTTAGAAACTGAAATTATAAGTGACTTTTTTGATATGTTTATACATCAGAATTAAGGTTGACGATTTGATGTTCGGAACGTATCTAGTAAGTGAACTCACCCTACGGAGATATTTTGTTGATTGCTTTATTTTGATAATTATTTGTCAGATTTGTCAGTTAAGAGATATCATCATGTAAAAGAAGTTTGAAGAAAATATTGAATATCCGGGCAAAGTTTTGTATTATTGGTAGTGATAATGCAATAGTATGTTTCCATATTCTTGTTGTAATATCAATAAAGAATCTGTGATATAAAACATTTAAACGAGCTTCCTTACTCAGGTGTTCTAATGTTTTATATGCTCCTTTCCTAAAAGGTCCGTTGAATTTTTTTTTCTTACCGTTAGCATTACTAGAGCATTAATTTTTGTTACCAACATTTTTGCTACATTAAACGGTTAGGAAGATATATGCTCATATTAACATTAAGCGCCTAATGCAGATGTCAAGTATGAATGCTTTCAAATATTTTGTTTTTGAGATAGAAAAGAAAAACAAGAGGATTGCGTAAGGAACATTTTGGGGTGCCTGTCTCCTTATATATTATATGATATTTAGTTTATGGATTAGAACAGAAATATAGAAAATCTCTTTACGTGGGAAGGGGAGGAGCGAAGGGGCTAAAATTTGTTCTTATTGTAACCCCATACAACTCACATCATGCACCTACCCACTGATCTTCTTAATAATAAACCAAGATATCCGACGTATCAAGAAGAATATTTTCCTTTTGCGTTCAGTTCTATATCTCTTCGAGTTCACAAGAAAATGTTTTAAGGGTGTAACTGTGAATGTCCCTACAAGTGAATATCAGCCGTTGCTTGTCTGTGTATCGTTTAACGAGAAGAATTATATAGATACTATGTTAGCAAATATGTAGAAAAAATAATATAACTTTAGCAACGTAACAACGTAGGAAAATAATAATCTTTACGTTGTGTGTCATGTTAGTTTGATGTATGAATTTTATATCGATTTTATAACGACGAATGATATTTTCTTGTCTAACTCTATAAATTCAAAATTAAAGTTTCAACTGCACATGGAATTAATCCTTTACCACAACAATTGCAGCTGTCAACATCAATTTATTTAACCGCAAAGACGTTCTGGCGCACGAAAATTAAACCCGAATAAGAAAATTAACGAAAACCCAAACAAACGACGACAATCAGAAGCAAAAACAAAAACAAATACAAACAACGGCGTCGCTGCAATTAAAAGTCGACAATGCGATTACTTCACACCTCTTGAGCACGTCGCCGCGATGTTTCGCGCTTGAACGGTGATCAATTAGAGGTCCATTGTTTCCCAATTAAAATAATAAACACGCAAACGGAATCCTTTTGTACGCGCGGGTCGATCTGTGGCGCGTCAAAGCGCAGTCTGTTTCTAGAGCTCCCGGGGACTGTCGGGTGCGGCCGGGCGTCCCGTGGCGACGTGGCCAGAAAGAGGTTGCGGTTTTCTTCTGTCGAGGGTCTACGCGATTGTCGGACGCGTCGCCTAGCCGCCGCCCCTGTGGTGGTATTTACGAAACCCTTTGGTTTCGATTTTCTCAACGCTTTACATCTGTCATGCGTTTTCTATCGTATACAGAAGGGATATTGATTGATTGGTTTGTTAAGAAATCGTGATACGCTGCCATTTGTTA
Organism: Protaetia brevitarsis; assembly: GCA_004143645.1. Taxonomy (NCBI): domain Eukaryota; kingdom Metazoa; phylum Arthropoda; class Insecta; order Coleoptera; family Scarabaeidae; genus Protaetia; species Protaetia brevitarsis. The sequence goes on along the minus strand of RXPK01000153.1, from coordinate 1,649,751 downwards.
AGGATGTATGTAAAATAGAAGCAATTTGTGCGTATTTAACCAAGAAAAAGTTGACAAAAAATACACAGTCCTTGTTCTTAAAAGAAACTTTGGGAGTACCTATAAGCTTTTCACGGACTAGGTAGAAACACTAAAAGCATAATAGATAAATTACATTTCAAATAGAATATCTGACATTATAAACAAAATTGACAGTTTGACAAGCAACACATACACACATTTTTAGAATATCTAAATTTTAAATATGAAGAACGTTTTACAACCATTAAACTCAAACATCAAAAGAAAATAAAACTACTAAAATACAAGCCAACAACTCAAAACACCAAAACTACACAAAACAATAATTGGGTAACCAATATTTCAAATACAATAATACCTAATAATGTTATTAATACACTATCACTAGGACAAAATTTTGCTTTAGATTATAACACAAACGAAATTCCTATTAATAATATAATAGCTAATATTGAATCTTCAATTTCTGAATTACCAAATGAAAATAAAAACAATATAAGAACAAAAATTACAAACACAATATATAATTTTAAAAATAAAAAACATCACATACACAAAGAAAATAAAACATTGAAACAAGAATTCGAACAAACAAAAAAATTTATTAAAAACAATCCACAAATTATAATATTAAAACCAGATAAAAGTAACAGCACAGTAATAATGAATACAATAGCTTATGATACCAAAATTAACGAATTATTAAGTGATAATACAACTAAAGAAATTAAAAGTAATCCAACTAATATTTTTCAAAAACAAAATAATGAATTAATAAAAAATTGGGAATTACTTAAATTTATTACCAAAAACGAATCTAAATCATTACAAATTCACAATGCACAAGCTCTAAAATTGTATGGTTTACTAAAATTACATACAAATAATATACCTTTAAGACCAATAGTTTCTTATGTACAAAGTCCTTTTTATAAAGTATCAAAATTTTTAGCAAATTGCCTTAAAAATATCGCGTTCAATAATGATTACTATATAAAAGTTTCCTGGCAATTCAAAGAATTTATAGACAACATTAAATTAAAACCAAATTTCAAAATGATATCCTTAGATGTAGTATCGCTATACACAAATACACCATTAGACCTAGCAAAACAAATTATACATAAAAAATGGCAATTAATTGAAAATTTTACAAATATACCTAATATCACAGAATTCATTAATGCAGTAGAATTAATACTAACACAAACATATTTCCAATACAAAAATAAATTTTATAAACAAATTTTTGGATGTGCAATGGGTTCACCAGTTTCTAGTACCATTGCACAAATTGTTTTAGAGTATATAGAAGAAAAAAATTTAAATAGAATAAATTTCGAAATATTTTTTTTTTCAAAAGATATGTAGATGATTGCATAACCGCGTTAGAAGAAAAAAATATACCAGTTTTACTTGAAAATTTTAATTCCTTTCATCCAAGATTGAAATTTACAATTGAAATCGAAGAAAACAATAGCATTAGCTTTTTAGACCTCAAACTATCAACAATGATAACAAAATTCTAACTAAATGGAATACTAAACCAACATGGTCTGGACGTTATCTAAATTTTCAGTCTTCATAACCTTTATCTCAAAAAGTTAGTGTTATTATTAGTTTAGCTGACAGAGCAATAAAATTAACAAGTCTAGTTTTTCGATCAGATACTATCAACAAAGCAAAAATTATTCTAGAACAAAATAATTATCCAAATTCTCTTATAAACAAAATATTCAAACAAAGAATTTTTCTTTTTTATAATAAATCAACAAAAAATATAAATAATAGTCAAACAATTACAAAATTTATAAAAATTCCTTATGTTAAACATTTATCCGAAAAAATAAATCAAATTTTCAAACCATATAATTACAAAATTGCCTATCAAAACACAAACACTTCAAACCCAAATCTATTCAAAATTAAAATCAAAAATTGAAAAAAGTAAAACATCACACATAGTTTATAAAATAGACTGTCAAAATTGCAATGGTGTATATATGGTGAAACCATGCAATATTTGGAAAATAGGATAAAACGACACAAATATAATAAAAATCTTACAGCTTTAAATAAACATGAAATAACTCAAAATCATACCTTTGATTTCAACAACGTAACAAAGAACAAAATTTAAAAACACGTAATATACTTGAAATAATTCAAATTTATAAACATAAAAATGCAGTCAATGATAAAACCGATATACAATATTTCACAAAATTATATAATTTAATTTTATAACTAAATACAATATTTTTAAAGAACTATTTAATTAAAAAATCCAAAAACAAATAATCAAAACATCCTATTTTAAAATGCAATCTTTAAATAAAACATAATAATATATTCAAAATTATAGTAAACAAAACAATTTGTCATTTATTAAACAAAAACATTTTATTTATAATTTACACTTTTTACATTTATTTATATACTTGAAAAAGCTTTGCAATAAAACGAAACTTCGTACTCATTCATGTTTTTAGTATTGACGACCTAAAAACCAAGAAAAAAAGAAATTAAATATTATATACATGGTCAAGATTTGAAGCTTTAAAACTAAAAGTATATAGGTGAATATCTTTTGAACTATCTTTTCCTCAATAAAATTCAGTTAAGTAGCTTGTATGAAAACGGAAAAAGTACCTCAAATCATCCGCTTAATTTGAATTTAAAACTTCTTTTTTTAATTGGGCAGCAAGTGATGATGAACAAGCTAGTCGGCATGATCGCTGGTTACAGAAATGTGTCAACGAAGTCATGGAAATTCTGTTAAATTGTAAACTCGTAAACTGTAACAGTTAGAAACTATAGGATGATTTGCCTACGACATACCACTATGGCCATCGTTACGTTACTTGTCACAGCCTTCAATGTAGTTTTCTTAAATACAACACTCTTACAACTATTACATTTTTACAAATATCAGATAAGTTACTAACAAATGCGATGAAATACACTTTAAGCCTAAAGTCGTGAAATTTCCGAGATATTTTTGATTTTCTAAAAATTATATTACTTTGTTTGAAAAAAGTAATTTAATTTCCATTTAAATTAAGTGAACTGGAATTTTGAAATATTTTAGTACAGAGGCATTTATACTTTAATGTACCGGGTATCAGTCAATAAAATGAAAACTCAGACAACTTCAGTTGGAGATTTGCCATTTTTCAATAGAGCAGTCTGTATATCTTTACATCACTGAATTCTTATAAATGCTCTGATCTTCGTGAAACATGATGTCCTATGCCTATTTTCCAAGTGGAATTGCAAGCCGTGTATAAGAATTTGTAATTATTGTATGCAATTACAATTGCAATGTTGTTAGTACTTGTATTTACTTGATACAAGTACAATTACAAATACTGCAATTGTACTTGTATTCAAACTTGATCTTAAGCGACATACTGCATAAAATATATTCAAATTTGTCGTAGACGCTCACTTAGGCCGATAACTAACCTAGTTATATCAACAATTTAAACGTCAGTTGTTGATGCAGCCAGATAATATATTGTTATGCTACCCCGGTACAAAAAAATAAATTTTAAATATCATACTTTAATTAAATTAGTAAAATTAAATTTTTAGTATCCTAGTGTCATCTAAATTATGAATTTTTGATCCTGAGTATGCTCTCTCGAATGCCAGATGGCATGCTCGGTAAATTTTTTTAACTGCTACAGGCTAGAGGACGCGCTAGCATTAGGAAAATTATGAATAGACAAATACCCCCTTTAACTCTTCAGTGTGGCCCTAGATGCCGTGGGAGGATGTTGCTTAATTGTCCTCTACTTCAACATTCATATTTAAAGTGCTTAGTTTCAGTGAAATCTCACTCTTGTACATAAATTATGCTCGATTTTGTGCAATAAATAAAACATTTAAGGGGAGGTTTACATGTATTTGACTGGAAAAATCGATTTTTGGTTTTTTGCATTTTTTGAAAGCTCCAAATATATAACATACATGGTTAAAGCGGTTTCGTAATATTCGCATTGTTTAAGCCTCTACGGCTTATTAAAAGAGCGGGTGTACCGAACACAAACGGAGCAAATTAGATGTAATACTATATTCGACTCGGGGCTGCTCTGGTCGAAATATCATACTTATTGTTTGTTAGTGTATGTATAGTTGTCTTTAATGATTAGAAATGCCACTGTAGTCGCGATCACAAATAAACGACAGAGTAGCTATTTATATTACAATAATATGAAGCAATTAGATCCGAAATAAAACGCACATTTGAAGAAACTGATCTAACAATATTTCTTTTACTTAAAACACACTTTCCCACGCTTTAAAAAACTACTTACCATAAAATGTATCAATTTATTGCAGATGCACTTACTTACACTAAATTTCTTATAAAAGCTGGCTAGAATATGATGGCAAAGATAACCACACTACGGATCATCAGAGTAGCACAGGAAAAATGGAAGTCGATGCGATGCCTTAAAAGAAATTTTCGCACGATTTCGGATAGGCGACTGAGATAAGACAACTTTTTAAGCAATTTGTGATTTTTAGCCGTACTAAGATGTTACTGTTCAAGAAAAAAAGAGAATGCGTTGGAGATGTACAAAAAAGAATGAGTGGACTTTGAAGAAAGGGCGCTGGTAAACTGACTGACAAAGTTATTGATAATTTAACAATAGTGTACTGTGGACTAGCAATTACACAACATCCAGATTCTGCATAAAAAATGAAGGCAGCTATTTGGGCTACATTTCATTATAAATGTTCAACCGACGCGGATCCACGACACATTTATTGTCCAAAAGGTGTAGACAACCTGTGTAAGTGGCGCGTTGCAGAAGCCAAGGTTGAGCTTGCTTCATTCATACGTGACCCTTTTGCAAAAAAAAAATCAAGATGCTATTAGGCGGATTTATGATTTTTTTCTAGAGTGATTTCTTGCAAAGATGCATTGGAAAAAATTGTCAAAACTGAAACGACTCGTTTAGTTCATGTGTGTAGAAACTAGCTTCAAAAGATTTACACTGCGACCCATAAACAATTCAACTTGCTACCTACATTGCCGCAAATTTATTCAATGAAGGTTACTTTTCTGTATTACAAATAATGAATGCGGTGGGAATTGCAGTAGGACTTGATGCCAAAAATTTCGTCATCAATTCTGATCGTCAGCGCATACAACGAGCAGAGCAGAGCATGTCCAGCGCTGCAAAACTTGCTGTGCTGTCTAAAGGGAAGCAACAAATTTTGCAAATGCAGAAGTATGAAGAAGAAGAAGGATTAATGTATAGTGCTGGAATAGCTGACTAAGTGTATGTTGAACTATTTGTAAAAATTTTTGCTGAGAAACTTTGAACGCATTTTTCTCGAAACATGATTTTTCAAATCTGCGTAAGTTCTAGTTCTTCAAGTGTTCAATATATCAACTTCTTTTGTTTTCTTAATGTAAACCGTTTTTATTGGAGGTTATACCTATAATATACTAAAAATTGCAATATTCCACATTTTTATATCCACATACACACAAAAAAGAAATAGAAAATAATCAAATCAAAGTCCAGGTATCTGCCACATTGTTTGCTTTCGACTTATTTGGTTAAATTTAGGTATAACCTCCAACAAATTTAATATATTTCTAACTTTCCTTTTTATTTTCAATTTCGGATCACTTTTGCGTATGCTAGAGTTTACGCAGTTTGACCGTGTTTTCTGTGCACATTGCTACCTAGATACAAATAGCGAACGTTATAGTGGTCTTGTTATTAAAAAAAATATATTTTTTTAATGTTCAAGTTTTAATATATTTATTAAGAAAAAGCCGTATTTTGTATATCTTTTCCTTTCTCTGAAAAAAAAAGCTCAAAGTTTTTGGACTTTTCCGATATATATATGTAAACCTCCCCTTAAGTGCAAACAAAAGTGGTTTCATTTAATAAATAATTCTAAATATAGAGTAATGAGAAAACAACGTAACTAAGACAGTAAATATCTCAGGTAAGTTAAATAAATTCGCTTATTATATACCAATTACGTTTTTAGTTAGTAATTCCAAATTTTGCAATATAAATTTAACATAGGAAATAAATACGCTTAAAATTGACTTCCGCGATTTCAGAAAATTCCGTGTGTGATTCTATGCTCAAAAGACGGGTAAAACAGTATGTGCAACATTTGATGGTGAAAATTACTGGATATTCGGTTCGTGTAGTAAATACATATGAACTGGTAAATTTAGAACTGCCAACTGATAAAAAATTTCCACCACTGCTCGGAAACTGATCAGCAAATACATACAAACTTCCTAACCAAACATAATTTCTCGAACGTATTAAAAATAAAGTTTCTTATGTTTTTTTTTGAGATATATCACAGACTGTAAAATAAATTGAAGAAAAGAATAAATTATTCTTTTTCAAAATCAATATAAGTTTTTTTTTTAAATTTAGATACGATATAAAATAATATGTTTATTTTTTAGGTTGATAAGGTGCAGAATACCTTCGGAAGGAGTAAATCATCAGTCATCAGAGCAGCAGGTCGGATCAGAGCATCGATGGGCGCTTCCGTACTTGGAATTGCGGAGAATGGCTCAGTACAGGAACATATGTCGGGAAAAACGTCGCTGGATGACAAAGGATGAAGGAACGACAGAAAATATAAAGAACATCCTCCACGGAATGCGTATTCATCCTATATATACTAATGCGTATTGACATAAGTAAATATCTTCGTGTTTGAATTCTTTTGAATCTATCTATTTTCGTGAAATTGAATGCAAAAAATATTTCGGAATATCGATGAAGTGATGACGTTTACGTAATTCAAAGCAAAGCCTTCTTTCCAATGGCGCTACATATTATTAGAGAATGGTGTAAATATTAATTACATATGTTATCTAATACATATGCATACCTATAATGTACACACTTTCTATTTCTGGTTAAGCACAATTTTTACAAAGTTATTACTATTTATTACTTATAGTAATTATTTCTATCAATGTCGACCACTAACCTCGGGCCGTTGTGATTTTTATGAGTTTATATTACGGCTTGAACGCCATATCTTATGGAGGATTAAAATATTTATATTTCATATATTTCTTAATTTTTCAACAAGCTATTGTTTGGAATTGTGGTATAGTTGGTCTCAGTTTATAGCTGTATGTTAACTCTTTTCTAAACGCAAGTGAACTATCACACGGTATGAGTATCTGTAAATTTTCGACAATCTTATTTGCTGTTAGTGCACCATTTTATTTGAAGTTTTGTAGATTATTAATGATTCAACATAAACCCTATCTAAAATACATACTCATCATATGAAATACTGTCTTTTTTAAAACAATGTTTCAACATTTAAATTTCTTTCTTTTACTATGATAGGAATGCAGCTTAGGCATCTAACAATATTTAAACATAATAACATTTTATTTGCGGAAGATAACCTTTATTTAATCTATCTATGGAAGAACATAGGAATTGATAGGAATCTATCAATTACTTCAACTACTTTTTTATAAAAAAATGACCCTTTGCAGAAGCCGTAAAACACACCGTAAAAGGATCCATTATAGGTGGTCCCATAGAAGAAAGATAAACGAATACCGAAACGATACCTTCTGAAACTAAACAAAGACAGAAAAAAAACAACATAAAAGGATGGCAGTCTACTTTGCCATCCTTGAAGACGTGTTACTGTTCGGATTTATAGAGACATATATACATATAACTGGAGGTTTCAATTAAAAGTTCAAATTAAATCCACCTCTTGGAACAGAAAATAAACTAAAGCTCGTATTTTTTCCGTCGCAAGACAAATGAGATGTACTCTCTGGACCGTCGACAACGGGGGTCTTTCATTCGAATGCGTTTAAATTGTTGTATAAACGAAAGCGTGTTCGCGTTTTCCTGTACACTGACGTTGGTTGCTTTCATGTGTGCACGGCGTCGAATACAATTGGAAACGTAGACGACGGGGCTTTTAAGGTGGAGCGGTACGCCCGCGGGCGTATTGAACCCGCCGCGAGGCTGACGAAGGAGTGTAGAGGCGTCCTGCACGGTACACGCCGCCGTTAGTATGTGTTCACACGCACATGTCTCTAGAAAGATACGTAAATACATATGTCACCTATTTTTATATTGTTGTTAACACTCTCAACTGCTAAATTTTGTGGAAATTAGATTTAAACGAGTAAATTAATTATAATAACTAGATTGTTATCATTGGAAATTGATTAAAGTGGTGCACTAACTCAAGAGTTATCGTTGAATATCGCAAAATCATCTTTTCTGCGGATAAAATAAGCTACGAAAGTACTTAAGTAGAAACTACTTTTGAAATAGCACCATAGGAAAAGATCTTTACATTAATAGACGCAATTTAATCCATCGAAACTAAAAGATAGAATAGAACAAACATGTATTAAAACTGTAAGAATAAGAATAATAAAAAAAGAAATTGTGGTGGGGATAAAACGCAAATTAATTACCGATTATTCGTGTCGTAATTTTAAGTGTAGGTATGAAAATTACAGAAAACCTCAGTTTTCAGACGTAAAATTCAAGTTAGAAACAAGAATATCACAAAAATAAAAAATGTAACTTAGTAATTACAAGTATGGAGCAACATTAAGCAATTGAAAAAAGACAAATATATTGTCGAAACATCTTGCTACATGAATTAATTCGTTTTCATTAAGCTAATATGTAGATCCACAAGTTAACCGTTCAGTTATAAGATATACATATACTGTCATGGCAATTTTAGAAATAATTAACTAAAAAAATAAAACTATACATTCTCTAAAACGAAATAAGTATCTGTTTTCTGTATCACGCTGATTGTTAAATAAAAATAAAATAATATAGATTAAACCGTCCCATTACAAATATTGTAAAATTTCAGCGGAAATACTTTAAAAATTGTGGTAAAAAATCACTGTTTTAGATTTACATTTTACGCCAGAAAATTTAAACTTTCAGTAATTTTCATGCGCACTTAAAAATATGGAATAACCGGTAATCAGATTACATATTATAACGATCTCAATGGGGCTCAAATAATCACACAGGTGATATATCTGATAAAAATGTATTTATTTCTGTACTTAAAATAAAATAACACTAATAATAAATAACCAAAACACTACTAAAACCAATTATTACATTAAATTTACTTAAATACTTGTTATTAATATTTATTATTACTTGTTTCCATTATTAGTTATTTCCACAGCACGCTTACTTTGCTCGTAACTCTTGTTTCGGCTTTTTCAATTGCACCCTGCAATACAAACTTTTCCCAGTTCTCGGGGCACATTTATATTTGCCGCGTTTAGTTCTGGAGCAATCTACATTCTTCTTGAACTTTCGAGCAAATTTGCAATAGAACTTTTGATTGAGTATCTATGCAGCATACGACAACACACTCTATGGGCAGTTTCATTAACTATGTGATCTCCACTCTACTGAAGTGGCGCCATCTACTAGCGGAATTGGCAATTCCAATTTCAAAATTAAAAATTAGGTGTCCGTTGCAATATTATTCATACCGGAATTTCTTGCTGCACTGTACCTGTCAAAAAATTGTGACGTAAAATTCTACTAAGAAACAGCAAATTGCGTTACCTATATACTCACACCTTAAACCTGAATGTGCTGGTACTTAGATCCTCAATTTTCTTACTGTCGACTAAATACAGGGTTACTAAAAAATCTAGTACTTTAGAACTAAGACGGCCAAATGTGACAGTATTTAGTATAATAAACATATTTTAGTGATATGTAAAATAATGCAATAATAAAATATTTATTTCAAAGGAACACCTATCTGATTTGTTTTCTATGCAATTTTTTTTTATGTTTTTTAATGTTTAAAAGATAAATTACAATTTTTTGAAATAACTGTTACAGCGAAAATATATTTTTTTTTAGTTTGAACTCTCTTAATTATGCAAGATTTGAGAAAATTGTCTGAATATCGACTAAATTCAGATATTTTATTTCAGTTGAGATTATAGTTTAAAGAAAAAATGAAAATATGCATTGTCTGATTTATTTAAGTGTAACATATTTGGGAAAAAAAAGTATTTTTATTAACATAAGTATATCCAACGTAATACATATTTGCTCAAAATTAAATTTTGAACAACTTTTTTAAACAGTATTTTTTCCTTTAAATATTATTGCGTCAACTAACCTTATCTTTTGATAATTTATTTGTTTTTAATCTACGCCATACTACACTAGAGGTGCGAATGGGTCGGGCCATAATGAAACGGGCTGCCCTCCAGTCCGTATACGGTTACTCAATCTTCTTAAAGCTGAATTTGTTTCATAACTAGTTTTTAGTTGTAATAAACCATGATATTGTGCCTATTATGCAACACCATTTATATCGATTATAATGGAGTATGTCCCTATATACACAAATATGTTTCATTGACAGATTACGTATAATAAAATGTTACCATTTATACTATTGGATCTATATTTATCACAGTATCAACTTAATGCGGATTTTTAAAGGTTTAAAATACACAATTGAAAGCATAATTCCATTGTAATATCGGTTACATGTAATAACAGAGAACAGTCGTTTATTTGCAAGATACAAATTGTATATTATATAACAAGACCCTGAATTATAACTGTATACAGGGTGATTCACGAAACCCGTCCATTAAAAGTTTTTGACTTTGCAATGATATCTTGATTTTGAAACTTTCGGGTTAAGCATAGTTGGCTATGATCTCTTTAGAAAAAAACAATTGCATCTATGTCGCACTTCCGGTTACATCGAAAGTCATGGCCAATTGTTTTTTTTTTTATATGCTCTTAAAGTTAAAATTGTGTTTCACCGCCTACAATTAATTAAATGATAACAAAAACTATGTTTCCTGAAAATCACTAATTCTAAAAAAAGCAGTAGAGATAGGTATAAGAACACCTATAGCTTCTCGATAGAGGATTCAATTTTACATCACATGATGTAAAAATATACAGGGCGTTCCATTAGAAAAAAAATACTTTTGATACTAAGAAGTTACCCCAAATCAACCGTAGATTATTGAACACCCTGTATAATTTTGCTTACTTTTTATTCCAGGGTTAAATAGTAGAGGACTCACACCCTCCGCAGTCAACATAAAACCTCTCTATCTTTTACTGTATAGCCGTTATACGCATTTACAGCATCATATTTTTTTGGGCTTTTTTCACAAAAACCAAAATAACTCGCAAACTGTAACCGATAGGTAAGTAGATGTTTTATAAAATTGGCTTTAAAATTCCTAATAGAACCTAAAAATGTACTAAAAAGTATAGGTTTCTTATATTTTAAATAATATCAAAGTTGGCCATGACTTTCGATGTAACCGGAAGTGCGACATAGATGCAATTGTTTTTTTCTAGAGATCATAGCCAACTATACTTAACCCGAAACTTTCAAAATCGAGATATCATTGCAAAGTCAAAAACTTTTAATACAGTATTACTGTATATTATAAGGTGAACTTGTCAGAGATAACGTTTTAAAAAAAATATATTGAAACAAAGCTAGGTATATGTTTACGATCTCACTAATTTTACTTTGCGAAAAAGTTGACCGAAAATTACACAATTTTTGGTACAAAAGAGAATATATTCTTATTTGAAAAATTTTTGAGTTTTCAAAATTATTTGGTCAAATATTCAATTTTGAATCTATTCGCTGTTATTTATTAATCAAATGTACCAAATCTTAGTTTTTGATTTAATATTTAAGAATATAATATATTCTATGTTTTATAATAAAATATGTTTCGTATGTTTATTTGGAATTATAAATATTATATAAATTATCTATTCTGGTTAATTGTTAAATCAAGCTGCGGGCCGACACGACGGGTTGACAGGCGGGCTTGGGCGGACTAAACTGGTGAATTCGACGGGATGAGCTAGTCCAGGCCAAGCTAACAAAGAAACGAGCTATACGAGATAATTGCCAAAATGCGCACCTCTAATTTGTACTTTGTCTGTTAGAGTAGAAAACCGGGCAAAACAAAATAATGATATTGATATTATAAATGATTAAATTGATATTATTCTGCTTCGCAATAGTTATTCCGATATACACCAATTTTAGCTAAGCCAAGACAAATAAGTTTACGCAGGTCCTGTCCTTGTTATAATTTCTCTAAACCCTGAAACAGTGGAGGTAGTTTAAGTTACTCTAATTTCATTATGTTAGTAATTTTACACCGTATTTTCAATGAATAAAAGAATATTTCCTGTAGTTCGTAAAAATACAACTGCATATTCCCGAGATATATTAAAATTACGCAGATTGTTGTATTATTTCACTTTAAAATAACATAACACTGAATTCGATGTATCACAGAAAAGTTGCAAGCATATTTATCTTAAAATTATCCTTCTAAATTCAGACATAATTTCCTTGTCATCTTCTGCAATTTACACAATCATGAACAAAAAAACCGATTTCAAACCGTAAGCTTAAAATAAGAAGTAAGAAGTAGTCAACAAAATACTAATTCTAGCATGCGCAATTACGTAGTGCTTAGAATTCCTTGCACTATCGTCAACGTTTGTCTACGTTAATTATGTATTAATGTATAAAGTATTCGCTTTTACATTCCTACATTCTTTTTTATATTTTTGGAGTACAAGTCCAATCACATCATAATCATCATCGTGTAAAATAATTGTAAATTTACAGGAATTTTTTTTCAGTTAGGTACCCAATTGCGTTTCTATATCTCTACCTTGCATCACAAATTATACAAACCAATTGTTTAAACCAGTTAAATTATTTGATGACGTGATTGTTAATTAATATCTTTATTCCAATTACTACAAGCCGGTCAAATACGACAACGAATTTAACCTTTACAAGAAAAACAAGAACTCTGGTAAAAGATTTCGTTTCTTTCTCTACCGTTTCGCTCCAGAAAGAATTAATCACAGGCCCGCGTTCATTAATTTCGAATCTGGTTAAAGAACAAAACGCAGTACACATGGTGTACGTATACATCTGTCCCGCAGACTGGATTTTTTCCCGAAAACAACGCCTCCTGGTGAATGGCCTTCCTGTGTCTGCGTGCGAGAGAAAGAGAATGCGGCCCCCGATGTCAACTGCGGTGGGCGGAGTGCGACCCTGCCCACCACACAATTCTTTGTCTTTCACGAGCGCGGCACGACATTCACCTTCTCAATTATTCAAATTAATTGGAAAAAGAGTCTAGCACGTGTTTCTGGATACTGTAAAATGCGTAATAGACTCTTCCCCTACGGTTGCAGATTTATATATTGCTTAAGCCTGAAGGAAATTTAAAATAAAGATGTTTTTAAAGAACTTTCGGAAGACATTTTTTAAAGTATTATCCACATTAGCAGCAAATTTATTGAACATTAATCACATATAGGGCACAAGACTAGTTAATTCACAAACAAATATACATACAACTACGATGATAAATTCAATACGTAGAGGAATGTAACAATCATTATTTGTCATTGGACAGTAGAACTCTTTTACCGTGTAAGGCCAGCATGTGATTAAGTCAATTTTTAAATTTTGTTTAAAAAGAAGTTTTGAAGGGAAGTCTAATATATAAAAATAAAATATTTCTAAAGTATTTTTTTTCCTGCGTACAAGAAAGTAAGAGTTACTGCACTTCTAATATCAGAGTAAATCACCATGTCTGGTGCCATAGTTGTTATTCATGTCCACGGCCTACCCATCTGCAGCTTCAACAAACATACTGTAATTAAAAATATGAAGTGCAGGCAAAGTTAAATATTATTTTCATGTGCCTGCGCGATTAAGTTGAACTTAATTTAAAAACAATTTTGATTTCCACATTGCAGAAGCGAACACTGCAACACAAAGACCTTATTTATTTCCACCTCGGTTCCCCATAACCAATGTCTTAACTTAGGACAGATTAAAAATATATTACAATAGCATTTTAAGGTTTAAAAATATTAGAATATTTTTACTTATTACCACTGTTAGTGGAAACATATTTTGACGTCACATCTCAGCGGCATACGGCTGAATATAAACTGCACGCGCGTAAGATCGGCCGTCAGTGTCATTTGGCCGATTAATGAGATCATAACAATCAATGTATTACGTTGGTAACCTTAGCTTATGTTTCGTTGTTAATAACAACTGGTACAATACGGCCATGCAAAAATGCACCAACACAAACAGTCTGGCAATGAGGATACCTTCTGTTTAAAATTATGTGAAGTATTTGTTGCAGTTCAACATTCCCTTGTCTAAATTACAAAATCCTATTTTGCACAAATGTTTAAATAAATACATCAATAGGCATATTCCTCATAAAACCACGCTCACCTCAGTGCCATATCGAAGTAATGGCTTCTATAAAATCTAATATTTCTAAGAACTTTATTTGGATATCTGCAGACGAAACAACTGATATTTTAGGCTGTTACGTTATAAGTATTAGTGTCGAAATATTATGTAATTTCCGGTTTTACCTTTGTCACCTACGCCAGTTACAACAAGATGAGGGGCACTTGGTTGGAAGCAAGTTTAACCTAATAGCGATGTGTTTGTACGTAAACAACTCACTGTTTAGGAAAAGAACAGATTGTCCATAAGTTATTTGTTTAAAATATAACCTATTATAAAAGCCATATCATGCAGACAGAAGCAAGCAATAACGCGATTGCTCCTACCTTTCACGAAGTGTATCCGTTCACGTGTGATTTTGCTAATTGGCGTTTATATCTGACAGACTATTTTATACATGTATATTAAGAAATTCTTATAAAGAAGAACATATTTCTAAACCATTTTTAATATACCGCAGCATGGCTAGGTAATTAAATACAGACCGCATTATGTATTTGCAAATTATACCATCTGAATACCCGCGAGGTGGCTAAAGTCACAACAACAAAAGAAAGGTAACAATCTACTACTACTCTACCGTTTACAGTATGCGACAAAGATGCTGCAACCTCTTGGACTAGAGATTTACATTCACAGAATTGACCTTTATAGTTACCACCAAACAATTCATTAAAACAAAGTTTCTTACAATCTGCACATGCCCAATCGCTGGTAGATTAAAGGAGATGTATCTTTCCTTATGACTTACTTTCCCTGTCATCCTTTTTTGAGTTGAATGTACATATACAATACACATATCATCTATCTATTGATGGTGAGATTAATTAATTATAATTGTTATTGTGATACATACACATATTACAATACGCTAATTATAAATAAATACAGGCTGTACCACCTGATTGAGTCATTAGAATTGTTCGAACTTCTAGTAGGAATTTGATTTTGAAACTTGCAGAGTAGTCATGGCCGACTATGATCTATTTTTTAGAAAATATTTTCAGCCTTATAGCACTTTTGGTGTACAAGGTGTCAATATCAACTTTCTTATTTTAGATAGACTGAAATAATTTTTATGGGTCCAGTCCATTGCTCGCATCATTTTTGATAAGTTTGTATTAATGTTTCTTATTCCTAAACCTAACGGTTTTTGAGATATTCGCAATTTTGTCAAAATTTTGAGGTTTGCACTCTTTCCAATAAAACTAAATATCTCATAGGCTATTAGACATTAAGATGTTCTACTGCTGTGGATGCAAGTACACGGTCATAGGTTTTGACTGCGACAGCGATAACTGCAATATCTTATACAAGTGTTCAGAAACTCATGTCCCATATAGATATCTCTAAAATAAAAATATTTTTTTTCAAATAGAACGTGATGATTTTTCAGTGCAACATTGAATGCAGCGCAAGCTTTTACATCGATTAGTATTAAGGTTTAGGGTACCTATTTCTGAGTTTTTTAAATATTCATGCTTATTTCATAAAACCGGCAGAAATAAGTTCCTACCGCTAACCAACTTATTCGGAACAATCTGTATAGCATGTATATGATGTAAATGATGTGTCATCTCTTTTTGCATTCATTTGTAATAATACTTGAAGTACTTATTATAACTATTTTCCTTATTACTAGTAAAATTAATTTAAAGACAGACAATAATTATTAGGCATTAGCAAGCTATGAGTATACATATTAGCAAGTGAACATATTGTTTACATCGTTTGCATTTAACTTTCTTGTAAATTATTTGAAAGTTCTACAAATAAAGCAAAACAAAAACACTTTTACCAAAACTTTTGTTATACTTTACATGAATACGGATAAATTAACAATGTGTCTATTTTAATATGATAATATATAATAATATCCCTTTTATTTCATTTTACCAAAAACAAGTATGAAATAAGTCAAAAAGAACAAGAAAAAATATACAAATGGTAATCAAAAATAGAATTACAAAATTAGAAGAAATTAACAATATAATATTATTATACTACTAATCTTCTCCTAAACCCCTCACCACTAACTGCACTAAACTGGACGTACGTTTCGATAGCAAAGCTATCATATACTGATCAGTTCAGTATTTCTGCTGATGATGATAGCTTTGTTATCGAAACGTACGTCCAGTTTAGTGCAGTTTGTGGTGAGTGGTTTAGGAGAAGTTTACAGCATTACCAGTACCACAGTTTGGGTATTTTCTTAGTATTTTTGTTATTATACTAATAGTAATATAATTTGATAACTTTGTTTGCAAATACTTTAAAAAGATTTTGAAAGTATATGCTGCCATATAACGTGAACAATGTGTTCGTCTGTTAGTAGGTAATATACGTGGTTTATTAAAAGTGTATGTTGCACACAATGAAATCAATTTTACGAATAATATGGAAACTAATCACAATAAACACACCAATTATTATTACAAAGGAATGCAAGAAGAGATGACGCATCATTTTGAGACATGCTATACAGTGTTCCGAATAACTTAGTTAACGGTAGGAACCTTGGCATATTTCTCCCGGTTTTATGAAATAAGTGTGAATATTTCAAAAACTGTCGGAAATAGGTAGAGGTGAGATATTTAATTTTATTGGAAAGAGTGCAAACATAAAAATTTTGACAAAATTGCAAAAATCTCAAAAACGATTAGCTTTAGGAATAAGAAACATGAATACAAACTTATCACAAATGATGCGAGACAATAGACTGGACCCATAAAAATTGCATCATTCCATTTAAACTAGTACTGCCTAACTTCTCAAAGGTATTTGAAAAGATTCTTTGTAATCAAATGAATGTTGCTTTATCAAGTGTGGTCTCTGAAAATCAGCATGGGTTCACTGGTGGTAAATCCACTGTAACTAATCTTGTTTGTTTCACGCAATATGTTGCTGAGTCTCTGGATAGGGCAGGGCAGGTGGACGTCGTTTACACGGACTTCGCTAAGGCGTTTGACCGTTTAGACCATGGAATTCTATTAGCGAAACTTACCAGGTATGAACTCAGTAATTCGTTTCTCAGATTGTTGCAATCCTTCTTGCAGTATCGATCATTCTTTGCGTACTACAAGAGTTACCCTTCTGCCCAGAGACTTGCGACCTCTGGGGTTCCCAGGGGTTCGAACCTTGGTCCAGTACTATTTATTGCTTTTATTGACGACCTCGCGCATTCACTACGTTGTAGATCCTTGTTATTTGCTGACGACGTTAAAATATTTTGGTCTGTATCAAGTATAGATGATTGCCGGTTTTTGCAGGATAATGTTGATTTACTATCGGAATGGAGTAAAAGTAGTAAATTGCCGCTCAATATATCAAAATGTCAAACTATCAGTTTTACTCGTAGGAAGACACCCTTAAAATTTGATTACCAGATTAATGACGTTGCTCTTTCCAGATCCGACTGCGTCAGGGACCTTGGGGTCTTCTTTGATTGTCAGCTTTCCTTTTCCCGAACACATTCTAAATACCGTCTCTGCTTGTAATAAGCTGCTGGGATTTATTTTGAGAACAGGCAGACATTTCAAGCTTACATCAACTGTGACTAATCTTTATGTATCTTTAGTTCGATCCAAGTTAGAGTATGCTTCCTTGGTTTGGAATCCTTTAAACGAGCAGTACAAGTCTGCTCTGGAGAGAGTATAGCGCCGGGTTTTGAAGGCTTTGTGGTTTAGAACACATAATGTCTATCCACCACGCAACTTTCCTCAACGTATGATGTTGGAAGCCTTTCATTTTCAGAGGTTATCTACAAGACGCACCGTATCTGGGCTTAAATTTCTTTATAATTGTCTACATAACAAGATTCGATGTTCTGAAATAATAAATAGCTTAATGTTTCACGTTCCCAGATTCTCTGCTCGGTACGCTCCTACCTTTTACGTGCCGTTTTCAAGTCCGTTTTCTAATCTTATGGTTAAGTCACCCCTTTTTAATATGTGTAGTAGTTACAACTCCTTTAGCATGTACTGCGATATTTTTTGCTGTAGTATCACTACTTTAATTGAAATATTATATTTATTATATTATTATTAGAATTAAGAATAGCGATGGAATCTCTTCCCACCAAGAAGGCACCAGGACCGGATGGCATTCCGTACGAGATCCTGAAGCTGGTGTATCAATGCAGTCCTCATCTACTGCTAGACATGTATAATGCATGTCTGGCTGCGGGAGTTTTTCCCCACCAGTGGAAGACAGCCAGACTGGTGTTAATAAACAAGAAGGAGGGAGACCTGGACGACCCAAGTACCTACCGCCCCCTGTGCATGTTGAACACCGCGGGCAAGGTGCTTGAGAAGCTCGTCCGGACCAGACTGCACATGGCGGTAGAAGACGCAGGAGGCTTATCCCCCCGTCAGTATGGCTTCCGACGGGGGAGATCCACCACGGATGCCTTGCGAGAGGTCACCGAGGAGGTGTCTAGGGCGGAGGACCGCAACCACTACTCTCGATGCGGTGGTCCTCTCTAGTAACACTGGACGTGCGGAATGCCTTAATTCGGCCAGGTGGATTGGTATCTTGGATGCGTTGGAGTATTCGTTTCGGGTGCCTTCGTATCTGTTACGGCTGATAGATAGCTACCTGGAGGGGCGTGCTATCGTGTATCAGAAGACACAGGCCAGCGTGAGTAAAGGGTGACATCCGGGTCGCACAAGGTTCCATTTGGGATCGGGACCTATGGAATATCCTGTATGACGGCCTATTGAGAATGGAGACGCTGATGGGGTGAAAGCGGGTTGGCTATGCGGACGACGTTCGCGCTGCTCATCACCGCACGGGACGTCGAGCTGGCCCAGTTGCAGCTTATCAGGCCATGAGGAGGGTGAACCGTTGGATGGGAGTCACGGACTAGCACTGGCCCTCAATAAAACGGAGATTGTCGTTCTTACAAAGAGGCGGATGACACAATCATCCTCGACGGGTAGGAGACATAGGTCACAGCACGCCCTGTAGTGAAATACCTGGGCGTGCTGGTGAACAGGAAACTGACATTTTGGCCACAGATTTCTTCGTCCGCGGACAAGGCGGCGAAATGACAGCCGATTCTTTTCAAGGCTGATGGCCAATGAGTGGGTCCAAGCTCCAGCAGACGGAGACTGTTGATGTCGGCAGTGCAGTCCGTCATTCTGTACGGCTCAGAAGTGTGGGCGGACGCACTCCACAAGGAGTTGTACCGAAACGGTTAGCCCAGGTGCAAAGGAGGGCCGCGTTACGGGTCACTAGTGCCTATCGAACGGTGTCGGAGCCCGCGGTCTTGTGGTGGCAGGGATTATTCGGTTGCGCCCTTGCGCAGGAAAGGAAGCGAATCTACAACCGAAAGTCCCAAACCGGGGAAGACAGCTCTCGTAACGAGAGGGAGAATACCCTTGGTGGTAGAGCCTATGGGAGGACGACGGGAGAGGTCGCTGGACGGCCAGATTAATCCCGAACCTGCGCCCTGGGTCACAAGGAGCCATGGCGAGGTAGGCTTCTACCTCACGCAGTTTCTGACGGCCACGGGTACTTCAGGTCCTACCTTCGACGTGTGGGTAAGATGACTCTGAAGTATGCGTATACTGCGGCGAAGTGGAGCGATGTCCACCACACTTTCTTCGAATGCCGAAGGTGGGCAGAACGGAGGGAGCTGGTGGAAGCCAGGTTTGGTGTGTTTTCACCAGGCACGATCATACCGAAAATGGTGGAGAGCGAGGACTTCTGGGGATGCATTGCCAGCTACGTGGAATGGGTCCTCCGCACAAAGAAGCCCGACCTCGATCGTCTGTGATAATATACACCTATGTATCTTTTATACGTAGTTATTTATTTATTTATTTATCTGTTGTGCTTGTTGGTTCCCTATTGAACCATTAATTGGAGTGTGGCCCTTATACAGCCAATTGGAGTGTGGCCCTTATACAGCCAAAATATATAGACCCAGCACCGAAGTAATGTGTTTAACGGTTCCGGGCTGGTGTCTAGAAGACGGGGGTGTTTTTAGCTGGTAGTCTTCTTTTGAAGGAGTCCAGCACTACGTGTGTAAATGCATTTTCACCTCCACAAAAAAAAATTATTATTATTATTAAAATAAGAAAGTTGATATTGACACCCTGTATACCAAAAGTACTATAACGCTGAAAATACTTTCTTTAAATAGTTCATAGTCGGCCATGATTACTGTGCAAGTTTTAAAATCAAATTCCTACTAGAAGCTCGAAAAATTCTAATGATTCAGTTCGGTGGGACACCTGTATATAGAGAATTGAATTAACAAACTTCATTGGACCCAATCAACTCAAACTTTTTATTACTTATTTCATCAAAGAAGTTTTAAACCCTTTTCCTTGCATAACTCATCTTTGCTTTAGAATATATAACTTAGATGAATTAACTCGATTGTGTACTTACTGTGAAGTGAAAATTGTCCATAATTAATATTCCTCATGGTATTCTAGATCCCGATCAAAGTATATTCGACTATGACACATTTTCCCCTCGGATTACTTAACATTTCAATAGCGCGATCTTTCGATTCGAAAGTTTCACAGGGGACCGATCTGGGCGCTCTCTACAATATGGGTGTCTTCCTTCTTTTAATTTAACTCGTACCCAGTTACTCGTGAAGCTTAAGAAACGAGCATCGAATAAACGACGATCAGTTTACACGGTACGCGTAATTGGCCGTCTCATTGAGGGTGAATAACGTAACGTTTGCGTCCCGGCGCAAACCGGTTTTCCCTGTTCCCGCAGCCCGCGGCTGTGCGTCTTAATCGCACGCACAATAACGGTTAATTTGAAATCCGGGTAAATGAAGCTGCAGTGAATGGTGGGTCGTTAACGTTGTTCGTACTCATCACATTGGAAATTCCGCCCAATTCGTTCATTTCTAATGTTTACAAATGTGCGCAATAGACTAAGTTTAAAGTTCTTTAAATTGGGGTTGTAACAAATTTTTGAAATTTGTAAATTTACCAGAGATTGTGGATGTTCTTCATTGTGCATTCTACTCATGGAAGAAGATTTGATAAGTCATCAACTGTGATTTTAAAACTAGTGTGAAAGTATAATTTTGAGAATTAATAGTAAAATAGAGAAAATGTATGGAAACATTGAGAAAAGAATATCATTTTAAAAACTTAATCGTTAACCTTTAAGAAGCAGCAGTGGAAGAGGAGAGCAGGTTATTTAAATGGGGCCAAAGTAAAAATCTATTCTATAATTTAACAGCAACAAAAAAGTAAAGAACTTGGCTTTTGTACGGGACAAATTTACAATTACAAATGAATCTGGCTTGCTACTGGCGATGGCTTCCCGAAAGAACATTGGTGCAAGGATGAAAAGGCTACACCAGGCCGTGAGATTAGTAAAGATCGTATTACATTTATGCCTTGTAAAAGCAACTGAAAACTATAAGCTAGGGTTACTCGTAATAGGAGAGTCCAAAAATCCCCGAGCGTACATAAACGTCTCACTTTCAGTGCATTATCGGAAGTATCGGGACCAGAGAAATTCCTGCGTTAATCGAAACATTTTTACCGAATGGTTTCATAGAGAATTCATGCTAAGTGTCAAGAATTTGGAAGAAAAAGCTCTACTCATATTGGATAACGTTTTAGTCCACCGTATTCACATTAAACTAGTCAATTATGATCACAGTATAGTATTTCTTCCAGCCAATTGTACAGCACTCATTCAGCCAATACATCAAAGTTACTTACACAAAACGGCTACTGCAAGAGATTTTATTAGAAAAACATCAAGAGATTACTAAATCTTGAGAACTGATGATTAAAGGATGCTGTTTTTCTTTGGCCGAAAGAAATCGCAATCCACTTACCACTATCAACAATGAGTATGATTGGGATGGAGATTTATCACCCCGTAAGCGTACTGACAGAGGACATCTCTGATTTAGTAGATTTAGTAAGTACAGTTAATCAGAAAGGATCATATTTCAGATTCAGAGATACTAAAAAGGTGATGAGAATTTTTGACACTGATTTTTTATCAGATGAAGAACTTACTGCAAATACAATTACCGAAGAAAACGATAATTCAAATGCGAAGGTTTCTCGAAAAATGTCCAACTGCTGAGGCAGTTAATGCTTTCGATGTGTGTCTATGTTGGTCGGAAGAACATGAGGTGCCATTACATCAACTTATCCTCCTAAAAAGAATTCGACTGAAAGCAGTTGATCTAAGTATCAAAAAAACGTCGTCAAACAATTCTTGACGTTTTGGTTATGCAAAACATGTAACTACCGTTCTAGGCGTCATTCATTTTATGTGCATATATACGGTATGCGGCAAAATAAACAGTACTGAAATTATGAAACGTTTAGACGTGTTAGACGGTGGATCGGTACGGCAAACAGCCTCCTTCAGCAAAAGGGCGCGAAAACGGTCCAAGCTTAAAAGAAGTTGCCGACGCATTTACGCCTAAGTTTATGAAACAGGCGCTACAGAGAACAGGTTATCACACCATTTTGCATGATCTTCTGCGATTTTGACGTGCCAGGGACATACCACGTAATCGACAATGGTTTCAGCAGGAGGGGCAACTGTCACACGGCTGGGAGTCATCTTCCGAATGCTGCTGCAATCATTTGGGGATTGCCTATATGACGCGTGGCACTGATTTCTCATCCCATCGCACTCACAGACCAACACCACCTGATGCGTACATATGGGGAATGCTGAAGGAGGCTGTTTTCCGTACCGATTCACCCTCTGACATCCGAATGGGTTAAAATTCAAATGTTTTTTCTGTGCCATGCAACAACCTGTGTTCACAGACGTGTTGTGAACTTCGCGAAACACTACGAATACTGCTTCAAACTGAACGGAGGGCACTCTTGAAAGTGTGTTTTATCGGGGACGTCGTCATGAATATGTTTGCAACACTAATTATGTAAAGTAAGTAAAAATAATAATAATAACCTTTCATAATTTCAGTACTGTTTATTTTGCCGCATACTGTATTTACTTACATACTTGTGTTCTTTCCTTTAGTTGTTCTTATTCTCTATCTTTTTTGAATTACGGGTTTATATTTAAATAAATATATTACATAAATAATAAAAAAAATAAGGACTATAAGATGGAATCCAATTATTAACCATTTCTTAAATAATAGTAAGCCAAATGTTTCCCATAAATATTTGGTACATCAGTGCTCTGTCAGAGATTATGAAATACATCTGGCACAGCAAGGATCCACAAAGTATTCTCAAGACAAGGATGTCAGATGATGAATAACCTCACAGAAGATACTTCAGCCCAGAATCCAACGTCCTAAGTTGTCTGGTTAGCAACTTGCGAGGAAAGTAGTAACATTTAATGCAGTTAGAATCTGAGGAATTAAATGGTTAAAACCAACACAAAACACCAAAGAAGACGATATATTTCCGGCACTCCTGTAAAAGAGAAGCACGATGCTGATGCTTCTCTTGGTTATACTCTTTAAAACAGTCTTGTTTGTAATTACAAACCAACAAGATGGGCAAAGGTGAGTAGATATTCTCAAAATGGACACATCGGAACCCTTTTCTAGTTTCTTCATCCAATTATTGTATATCCTTATGCCATTTCTTTTTAAAACATTGGAAAAGGTGTGAGAGTGTCATGTGAGAGAAATAGTTATAGAAACACTGCTGGCACAATTCCGGCTCTTGAAGCCTATACAAATGACGTAATATTTTTGATAGGATTGGAACAGAAAGAAATTTCCTCAACACTCTAACAGGCTATCGGCGCCATTTGTAATTGGTGAAACAGGAAAACCTGTGCATTAATCCGAACGAAACTACGATAGTTTCAACGGTACCAAATGTTTTGGGGATATCAGCTGGTTAAATAAACAAATTCCTTTGTTAGATCACTGAGCTTTCGTAATAATTTATTACTTCTTCAGAGCGTCGATTAAGAAAGAACAACATAACAAAAGTTAAAATATAAGTGTAAATACAACACGTCACTTATATTTTAACTTTTATCATGCTGTTCTATCCTAATCGACTCTCTGAAGTCCTAATGAGTTATATCGAAAGCTCATTGATCTAAAAAAGGAGTTTGTTTATTTAACCGGCTGCTATTCCCAAAACATTTGGTGCCATTGTCCTGCACGTGGTACAACCGTACTTCCTCCGCATTACGGTAGTATCGTTCACCAAGTAGAAGAGAATGGAGCATTAGGGAAAGCTATAGGGAAATCTTGTAGGTTATCTTCAAAGATAGTGCACTGGCTTAATGAGATGGTACCACATCCAACCACAACCTATGGAGCTATAGCTTGATGACAGAAGCCGCAATAAGTTATAGCCATAGCAAGACATACACTCACACAAAGGTTAAGGTTACAAGTGCCACAGCAATCACGGGTGTAATATATTCCTCCCTGTTATTGGCATTAGAAACCCTTGTGAATTTAGCACCCTTGCATATTATTATGTAAAGGAATACCGGATTAACTACGGTATGCAGCCAATGAATCGCCTCATATTCATGTTTGTATGGCTAGAAAATTACTGGGAATGGTTATTTTCAATGTTAAGCTGGAAATGCTCAACTAATAATCGATTTGAAAACAAAGCAGGGTGTGAATGCAGGAATTTTTCGTCGCAGCCCGAGAATTAGAAAATAGCACAATCTTGGGCATCATATAACGACTTTTCAGGTCGAAATTATGCCGTTGGGATATGGGTAGAGAAATTTTAAATAAAAGCTTCAGACACAAAATTTTCAGTGACGCGGAGGCGGTACTGAAAACGCTAGAGGCGCGTGAATGCAATTCAAAACTTATCTGGAACTGCAAAGTATTGTAAATGTGTTAATTATCTTTCCCTAATCCGGGTACATACCTGGGCATTCACTCATTGGTAGAAATGAAGAAGCAGACATCATTGCTAAAAAGGGCTTCGGGAACCAAAATCTATCTGCATAGCATTTACAGCAGCCAAACAGCAAAAAAAATTCTGGATAAAGCAGAAATTGATTCAATCTTGGAATAGTTGCCCTGGTTTGGTAAAAGCAAGGGAGTGCATTTTATCAAATCATGTCAGGACCAAAAAAACTGCGTAAATTTCACCACAAAATTTCAAAACAGTTGTTTCTGTTTTCACAGGTTACTGTAGATTCAGAAAGTGTCTACACATAGTCGGGCACTTTGATAAGACTCAATGCTAATTTTGGGAGACGAAGAGGCAATTGAGCAGATCTCAAACACTCAAATACTGTCCTGCCACTACAAGAATTAGGCATCTGATTTTTAGGCGGGATGGCCTTTCCCTAGAAGACCTGAGAACAACCTAATGCAATAGATTTTGAGCTACTTTAAGGGTGTGGATTTGTTGAATGAGCTTCGAGAAGATATCCACTCTACAATAGACTCTAGTAGCCGCAGTGGACGAGACGATTATCGACCAATGCGGATGCATGTCGCCTAATTTAATCTATATTGCTGCTAAAAAAAGAAACAATAATAAAAAAATATCTACGCGTGTTCTCTGAAAGAACAAAGTGGTTACGTCAATCAGTTATCAGTTAACAATAATGATATAACAATTGTATTAATGTTAGATGAATGCCTATTATGTTATATTTGCTTTTACCTACTTTACCAATGGTTGTATCTGTGTTTAATATTTGACAGTGTAAGAATTTCTAAACATTTTTATTTCTCCGACTACGTAAATAGTTATAATAAATGTTCTTCAAAAATATTCCACCAAATTCAATGTAAGTTTTTGCTCTATTGTTGATGCAGTGCATTGCATTAAATAAATATTGAATGAAATTTGTATCGATTTTTCGCCTACATTAATTGCTATTATGTAATATAAAAAAAAAATGGTGTTACGTCTAAAAAAGAAACAAAATGTGTAAAAATACAAAATATTAAGAAAAAAGTAATCGGTAATGTATTAAAAAAATTCCGTATATATTCCATTTGATATTTTTTACATGAAGTAAGTAATATATTCAATAAGCAAATAGTTTTCAATACAAATATGATAACAGTGTTAATACATATATCATATGTATCTAGTTTATGTCTACTACTATTCATATTCTATCATTTTTCAAAACCAAGACAATCATATCAGCAATGAAAAAATCTAAAGAGATATCATATCCAAAGCAAAAATAGCTAGCCCTTAATAAGTAAGTACCACATATACATTGTTATGTTATCACAAAAAAAATATTTTTTCATAAATGAAACAGTATGAAATTTCAACAGAATTCTCCAAATATCACATTACAAATTCGAATATTTCTGTTAAATGATCTCACTAGGAATTAAAAATATCGTTGAGCATCTAACACCAAAAAGTAGAATAAAACCTGTTTATTTACCTGATACAATTATTTTTAACAAAACCATTTCTCTTAAGTAACCTACAAACAACTTTCACTTATAATCTGAGTTGATTTCCCTAAAAAAATAAAAATAACAACGTTTAATGAAATAGTAACATTCATTTGGTGGTGCAGAGGTAGCACCTATGTTGCTGTTATTTTAGAACGATCGTATTTACGTAGTTTAGCCGCTGCTTCAACAGATGTCGCTGGCAGGACGTTTCTCGGTTCCTAAAGCATGAAACTTTCGAAGTTGCAATATGGTTGTAATTTGTCACAAAAGTGCCGATTAATATTTCAGTAATCAATTATAAACCGATGAAAAGTAATTTACTACTGGCTGCTGATATTATTATTATTTTAGTATTTAATGACAGACTACGTCTACCATTGGAATGATCGCTGGAAGAATTACGATCGTTCAATGATTCCATTCATTGAAATTAATAGGTGATTATTAATTACCGTGCAATTAACGATTACCCATCTAGTTACCGGACCGCGGAAAAAGAAACTAACTATTATTTAATTTAATTAACGTCGTTTCCGCAAGCTCAGCGCTTATCAAAACTCCTCTTTATAATTACAGGTGTAAATAAACTCGTATGTTAGTAATTTGAACATGCCGCTGTCCCATTTTAAAGTTGCGATGTTTATCCTATTTTTTTAAGACTATTACGTGTTGATGGGAACTTACAGCGGCGTAACTTTTAACCTGAGCATTGAAACCGTGTAGTTTTAATTATTATTAGGCGGTAATTTGCAAAGAGAGTACCTATTAATTTTTGCAAAAAGAGAATTAATTTTTAGTTTGTGAAGAACGAGTAATCACCTGTTTATACACGTTATTATTAATTTTATTGCTTCAAACTTAGAATTTTAGCATTTCCAATCTTATTATCATATTCAATGATTCGTGACAGCATGCGACAGTTTCGATAGCTATACTGCAAGCTTCTTCAATCTTTCTTTTTCTTTGTTAAATATTAGAAATATATCCAAGTACAAAAAATAAAAACAACCAAACCTAGTTGAAAGTTATATATTTAGAGGACGTTGGCATAGAATAACAACCTTTAACAGTAATTTTTTTTGCATTTTTTTCATGATAAGAAAATTAAAATTTTAAATTAGCCTAATAATTGTATGAAAAACAATGAATATGGAATACTAATAATTAGTGCACCTACATATCAATTATCAACAGTTTTAGTGAAACTTTAAGCACCTAGTAAAAACACCTTCACTCGTAGCTGTTATTTTTTTAACTTGTATATAAACCTAGAACTATTGCTGTTCTCATTGTTCTTTTGTACCAGTTGCTCCAATTCCTTTTTCTATTTCGAGCGAAACAAAACCGAGAATGGTTAATTGAAACATTTGTTAGATATTATTTACCTTACTAATATCTTAAATATCTGCCCTTTAAATGTTAAAGTAACATTAAGAAAGTTGTTAGCATTTTACTGCTTATTCAAATTTTAAAAATTTAATACAATTTTTGGTATTCGTTGTTTCAGTAGTATACTTATGCACTTTTGTAAAGCTTCTTCCATGATTGAAAATTTCATTTTAAATTAAATTATTGAAAAGTATCCTTTTATCGTTTATAGCGAATGATTATGTTATTATTATTGACTGGTTTAATCTAAATGATAATATATATCCTCTCTAAAGCAGTAGCAGAAGTTTTCATAAAATGCAGAAATCTTCAGCCAGGATAAGGAAACCACATTCGAATAGGTACTTGTTCAAACGTAACAGGGTTATGATGAAGGAGCAGGTGGATATTAAAAACATATAAAGGTTTAATTTAGACAATTATCTTCTGCTTTTGATGCATCGACGAAGCGTTGATTTCCAAATGCGACATTTCATCGATCACTAGCCAATAAATGGTTAGCTACTACTAATTTTGAATATATATTCCGCGATATATGATGGGATAAATAAATAATAAAATCAACATATATACGTACAGTCAAATACAAAACTCATGTCTCCCTACGAAATTATTTCTTCGAATTTTATAAATATAATGTGCTTTTATGTTTGCTTAAAATGTTGCTCTTGTTTCATTAAATGCTCAACTTTCGTAGAGTGCTATCTCTGATATGTTTACATTTAAATTAGATGTATTATTAGCTCACGAAGAAATTTTTGAGGGACATGAATTTTGTATTTCAGTGTACTACGTGCAATACAATATATTTAGGTAACATCAATAATGACATAATGTAATTCCTTTAGGTTATAAGCCATAGAAGATCCCATGCTTACACAGAATGCCTTTCAAGTATAAATATTTAAAATTATAGAAATTGTTGAAATGCCATTTTCACTTTTCTCGTTGTCAATTTAATATACCTAAAGCCATATAGTATTACTGAAAATCAAAAACAACAGGAATATTATTAGTGTGCATGTAAAAATACCACTGCAATTTTTTCTAAAATAAATAAAAATAGAAATGGTGTTTGATTCTCCCTATTTCAGATAAAAAAAATGTATTTTATTGTAACGAGCGCCAACTTTTCAACTGGCGGTTCCGATAGGCGTCCCTAGATGGCGCTAGCATAGCGGAAGAAGAACTACCTACGACGAATAACAGAGGGCAGCACCGGGTCGAAGATTCGAGAATATTCTCCAGAATCTTCGAGGACGTTCTAGAAGGCCCCCGAACAATCTGGAAGTTCGCGCCAGCTATAAATAACGCGTCGGGTTGGCCAGGAGGCAGTCAATCGATACGAGTTCGATAGTGCGGGTCAAGCGATTGAACTAGTACAGTAATTAGAAATTCGTTTACATAAATAAAGACATTAGTGGTTAAGTGATATAGTTAATAAGCCTTTTTAATAGATTTTAAATTCCGTAATAGTGTTTAATAGAATAAGTGAATTTTAAATAATCGCCTGTGTGTTTTTCTAAAACCCCGACACCGTTTTAAAAGACCGAAAAAACCGTAACAATTGTGTCAGGGTTGGGTATTTGGCGATATATTAGTGGACTAATAGTGTTTAATTAGAAACAATGGCAGCGAAATACTGTAAATTAGTGGATTGAAAGTGGTAGATCTCAAACGGGAATTTAGAAGAAAGGGATGAAGATTACGAGTGGAAGGAAGGCCGAGCTTCAGTCGAGATTACGAAGAGCAATAGAAGCAGCTGGTGAAGATGCCTGAGACATATTTGTTGAAGTGTCTGGTGGTAATGGCGAACTTCTAAAAGAACTTACGGAAAATCTCGCAATTTAGAGGAGAAAGTTCTAGAAAATTCCAGAAAAATCTAGAAAACTAGAAGAAAAAATTGAAAACCATGGACGAGGAGAATATAGAAATTCTAGAAAAAGCTTGAAGAAAAGATTGAAAACAGTAGCGAGAAGAATATAGAAAATTCTAGAAACTGGAAGAGAAAGTTATTGGACAATTCTCGCAATTTAGAAGCGAAATTTTTCTAAAAAAAATTCTAAAACATGGACGAGAAAAATATAGAAGAATCTAGAATGATTGAAGAATTGACGGTCGCATGAAAGGTGCTAGAAGAACAAATTCATTCTGGAGCTATACCGAAGACGGAAAAACTGGAATTTCAACCAATACGGAGAACAGTCGAGTTGGAACCAGCCGTGATATAGTGCCCATCTGTACGGTCAAGGTAAATGTGAACCTGCCTACCTTCGATGGGAAGACGCCCTTAGAGAGATTATATGACGCTGCTGGATACAACGGCTACGGTACTATGGCTGGACCGAAACTTACCAAGGCAGCCATTGCTATCAGTAGCTCTGCGCGGCGATGCGTTGAAGGGTACTCCAAGCTATTCCTTCGACGTGATCGACAAATTACCAAACGCTACTTAATCAATTGGAGATGCGTTTCGCGTAATAAACATCTGCAGCAAGTATATCGCTCGCAGTTGAAAAATGCGCTGCCAGAGGTCAAACGAGACTCTACAGGAGTATGAAAGCTGACGCGTTCGTCTGGTTAAGAGTGCGTACCCAACGGTACCGGAAGATGTGTGCGAGAGTCTCGCTTGGAAAAATTCCTGGATGGCCTGCTTGATAAGGATTACTCACAGGCCGTGAAGCTCGCTCGGCCGCAAACGTTGAACCAGCTTTAGCTCAGCACTAGAGTTTGAAGCCGTGAAGCAATCGGTTCTCAGTGACCTTGCTCGCGTCGTGTTCTAGAGAGTCACGAGGAAGAAGAGCCATTAGAAAGGAATTTATCGACTAAATTAATGAATAATTACGAATAATGACGGAATGGACGAAAAGGAATCCGTGCAAACACTAGGCAACCAGGAAGACGATGCTGGAATTGTGGAAGGATGGGCAACGTACTAGTCGGTTGTCCATTCCACGAAAACCAAAGCCGACGGAAAACTAAAATGGGCCGACGGGAAGGGCGATCGATCGTCGACCTGTATAGCTGTATTGCCCTAGTAACACCGTGATTGTTGCTTCAGTGATGTAGCCTAGCAGCCTCGTCGTGTATGGCATGTAAATGGGAACCGGAGATTTACTGCTAGATACTGGTGCAACAATGACAATTCTTCGGCGGAAGCAGTGGGAAAGAAGAACCGGATACATCCAACCAGGTGGACGCTACGTACGCGCAACTGGGCAATCGGTCAACGTGGCTTGGGGAGACGATAGCCCACTTCCGTATTGGTGATACTGCATGCCAGTATCGATGTGAGTTAGTTCAGATATAGAACAAACCGTAATCCTCGGAATGGACATAATGACAGAATTTGGTTTTAAACTGGACTTGCCAAGCAGAGTGTTGCAAGGTTGGCAAAGAGAAGTTATTCTCAACCATAGGAAGAATATGTCGGCCTGCGATAGTTTTGCAGAAGAAATAACGGTGGCGAGCCGCAGTGAAACCATGTGGGAAGCGAGCACCAATGGAGATAT
This sequence comes from Protaetia brevitarsis, assembly GCA_004143645.1. Classification (NCBI taxonomy): domain Eukaryota; kingdom Metazoa; phylum Arthropoda; class Insecta; order Coleoptera; family Scarabaeidae; genus Protaetia; species Protaetia brevitarsis. The sequence continues at coordinate 1,618,092 of RXPK01000153.1, read as the reverse complement.
CCCAAAGGCAATTTTTAATGCTGGAACCGGGACGATTAGCGGTCAAGGTCGTGGAATACTGGTTGCTAAGGCAGTGATACAAGCTGAGAAAAACTACCCGTTCGACTGTATGAACGTCAATAGTATCCAGTAAGCTGAAGAAGGCGGTACCTTTGGTAGATTGTTGTGGTGTGTGGTCGTCGATTGTCAACAAAGAGGATGGCGTAACAACAACTCCAGATCCGCTCCTAGGATGGTTGAATAACTTATTGACTTGTCTTGCAAGGATTTGACAACAAACAACGCCATACCGTAAACAGCTTGCGTTGCACGCTACAAGATCTTTTCAAGCAGAAGACCGGAACACGAGGGGCAGGACTAATGTTGTACGACATCGAATAGACACTGGAGATGCCCAGCCCATCCGCCAAGCCCCCAGAGATTGCCATTGGCGAAACGAGCCGAAGCAGAACAAATTATACAGGATATGGAGCGGATGGAGTAATTGAACCATCGAACAGTCCATGGGCTTCTCACAGTGGTACTGTTGAAGAAGAAGGATGGTTTCAACTAGGTTCTGCGTGGATTATCGACAACTAAATAATGTAACAAGAAGGACAGTTATCCTTTGCCCAGAATCGATGACACTTTGGATACCCTAGGTTGGTGTAAGGTAATTTTTTCGACCCTCTGACCTGAAGAGTGGTTATTGGCAAGGTCGAAGTAGAGGCAAAGGGATAAGGAGAACGACGGCGTTTACGATTCGGGACAGGATTTGTGCAATTTAACGTTCATGCCATTTGGGTTTATGTAATGCTTCCGCGACGTTGAAAGATTGATGGAAAACGTACTGAGAGGACTATCCTGGGAAACTTGCTGGTATACCTCGACGATATAATTGTCTTAGGAAAATCTTTTTGAGGACCATTTGAAGAAACTTGGAGCAAGTATTTCAGCGTTGAAAGGAGCAATTTGAAGCTTAACCCCAAAAAGTGCAACCTGTTCCGGAAGCAAGTCGCCTACCCTCGGCCACGTAGTATCAGGAGGATGGAGTGTTGGTTGACCCAGGGAAATAGAAGCGGTCAAGTCTTGCCGGTTCCGAAGGACAAGCATGAAATAAGAAGTTTTTTTGGCTATGCACTTATTACCGACGATTCGTTTCTGGATTTGCTAACATCGCCAAGCCTCTCACGAGACTAACTGAGGAGCAGAGACTACGTCTGGGAGAAGAGTGCCAGGATGCCTTTGACGAATGAAACAGACGCTGACCACTGCGCCCATTCTTGAGCTATCACAGGCTGAAGGAGAAATTCATTTTGGATACTGATGCCAGCAACGTGCGCATCGGAGGCGTGTTTTCCCAAGTACAAGATGGCCACGAAAAAAGTGCTCGGTTACTCAGCAAATGCTGTCGAAACCGGAAAGCGAACTATTGTGTGACCAGGAGAGAGCTGTTGGCCGTATTTAAGTCTATTAGAGCACTTTCATAAATATCTCTATGGCAGGAAGTTCTTGTTAAGAACCGACCATGCGGCATTGATGTGTTAGGTCTACGCTTCAAGAATCCGGTAGGGCAGGTTGCCAGAGGGATAGAGCGTCTTGAAGAGTATGACTTTGATTCGGAACATCGGCCTGGAACAGTCATCGAAACGCTGACGCACTATCGATGGAGACCCTGTTCCAGGATTGTACGCACTGGGTGTCGTGCGAATGATGAAGATGAATCGAACCTGCTTTTTAAGGACTAACGTCATAGATGATAGATGGACTGAAGACCAAATCCGAGCTGACCAGAGTCTGATGAAGTTTTGAAGCGTGTGATGGAGTGAAGATGCAAGAAGCGCGGCCTAACGGGAAACGGTAGCACCATATTCGCGAGAGCTAAAATCTGTATTGGGCTCAGTGGGGCTCTTTGGTAATGCAAATGGCTCTCTCAGTGAGCGAGTGTTAGAAGGACGAAGCTGGACCAATAGCAGACTTCAGATTGTGGTTCCGAAAGGCAAGAATTGCCGAAGTTTTAAAACTTCTTCATGATGGAACATCGGGAGGGCATCTTGGAGTCCGGAAGATGTAGTAGAATTCTAGTGAGCGTTTTCTATGGGTAATTGCAAGAATGACGTGAAGACTGGTGCCGGGAGATGTACAACGTGCGCCGCTGCTAATGACCTTCCCAAAGGAAGAGGGCCCCTATGAGGCAATACAACGTGGCATCCTTTTGAAGGTATTGCGATTGATGTTTCCGGACCATTTCCACGACGGAATTTGGAAATAAATACATCTTGGTTTGCAGTGGACTACTTCAGCAATGGGTGGAAGCTTACGCATTACCAATCAGGAAGCTGTAACCGTGTTTGAGGATTTTAGTTTAAAGAACTTTTCAGTCGTTTGGTGTGCGCTTGAACTTACACTCCGACCAGGACGGAATTTGACTCGAGCAGTGTTTCAAGAGATGTGCAAAATATTGGGTATTCGCGAGACACCGAACAACTGCCTTGCACCCGGCAATCAGATGCATGGTGGAGCGCAGTGACAGGACAGTTATCAAGTATCTATCAAAGTTGTCGCAGAGCACCAGCGAGATGGGACCAACAACTACATCTATCTTGCTGCGTATAGAGCATCGGTCCACGAGAGAGCACTGGCCAAAGTCCATCTAGTGTTCTTTTGGACGAGAACTGCCGCTTACCATGCGATCTTAAGTTCGGCTTAAACCGAATGAAAGTAGTTGGAGATGACTATGTTTCGAACTTGCGGAGGCGAATGGATGATATTTCACGATCGGGTGAGGGCGAATATCCATGAAGCAAGCGACCGCATGAAGGAACACTACGACATTCAGAGCAAATGAAGGCGGATATCCAGTCTGGAGACCTGTCTGGTGTTCAATTCCTCAGCGACGTCGAGGCTTCTCACCTAAGCTGTCAACGATCTGGGACGGGCCTACGAAGTGATAAAGCGAATAATGACGTCATCTATCGCATCAGAAAGAACCCAATGGTAAAGCAAGAGTGTGCATTTTTAATCGCCTAGCTCCGTATCTTGGGGACAATCAAGAGCCGAGAGCAGATTGGGTTCGAGTTTTGTGATCCCGAAGAAGAACTCAGCTATGAGGATTTATGGACAAGTTGGGAATGGCTCGCAAAGTGCGTCATGATGTAACAACGGAGATGCAGGAGGGTTTGTTTTGGCGCCTGAAGGGTGGCGGCGTTAGCACATTGCGTTGCCCAAGATTTAGAATGGGCAAGGGGATAGCTTTACCGTATTCAAGAAGAAATTTGTGGTGTCCAAGATCTCCGGAGCTTGAACTCTGAGGTGGGTGTAAGGCTCTGCACTTGCCAGGAAAGAAGACGGCCTTTATTCTACTTGGTGACCAAAGAAGCCTCAGTTGCAAGCCAACCTACCGGACGATGTGGTATAGCCTGAATAGTTTAAGAGAGCAGCTGTTGGAGCTGGAGATCAATAGATCAGGGTGCCAAAAATAGGCTGTGATTGGATGGCTTGGACTGGAGGGTCGTAAGGAACATGCTGAAGAAATTTTTCGATATACTGGAATAGAGTTCCTAGTATGCAGCTACAACCCGCGGTCAGCAGAAGGGAGGGACGAGCGGGGTAGCGTGTATTTCTTCCTGACTCGTCGTGTTAGGAATGGAGAGAACTGTTCGTATCTTCATGGAGGTGATAGTTCCTGTTCCGGGACGGAACGAGATCTAAGGATGGAGCAGTGTAACGAGCGCCAACTTTTCAACTGGCGTTCCGATGGCGTCCCTAGATGGCGCTAGCATAGCGGAAGAAGAACTACCTACGACGAATAACAGAGGCAGCACCGGGTCGAAGATTCGAGAATATTCTCCAGAATCTTCGAGGACTTCTAGAAGCCCCGAACAATCTGGAAGTTCGCGCCAGCTATAAATAAACGCGTCGGGTTGGCCGGAGGCAGTCAATCGATGCGAGTTCGATAGTGCGGTCGCGATTGAACTAGTACATGTAATATAATATCGTTTACATAATAAGACATTAGTGGTTAAGTGATATAGTTTATAAGGATTTTTGATAGATTTTATATTACTGCGTTAATAGTGGTATTGGATAAGTTTAATCTGAATATATCGGCTTGGGGTGTTTTTCTAAAAACCGACAACGTTTTTAAAAGAACGAAAACGTAACANGCCTCTTCGTTGAACGTTGTCCACGGTTTTTGAGTTGCTATCGCGCATACGTGGAAGCCCGCCTACGGTATGGGTTGGCGTTTTGGGGCAACAGTAGTGATGTTGACCGATTATTTGTTAAACGTTGTATTCGAAACATATTTGGTTTAAAAAGTAGAGACACTTGCAAAGACAAAAAATTTAATTATTAATCAAAAAATACACACGCTTACTGATTTGTATATTGTTGAATGTGCAATAATGTTTGTTCGGAAAAATTATAACACCTGTTTCCGTTAATTTGAACTGAGTCATACATATTCCACTCGAGCAACAACTAAAAGTAACAGCTAGATACGTTAACACTGCGTAGGCTTTCACGGTCGGTGTAACTATAACTAACAGCTTCTTGCGGGTTTCGCCGTGTGTCAAAACTTTCGTTCGACGTTTCGCTGTTCATACTGACAGCTTCTTCAGGATAACTGAACTGATTCTCTATGGTCCGACATTCTTCTTATATACGCCCCTGGTGCATTCAACCGTGTAGTTTCCGCTCCATTGACCGTGACGGTTCGTAGTAGGCTCTTCCACGTGTTGCTAAGGTGGTACGGCCATATACCGGACCAACTGCAACGTATGTGAAGAATTCGAAACATTTCGTGGATATTCTGTCTACGCTAAAGACTGAACCTACAGACATTTTAGTAAGTTTTCGACATTATAATCGCTATTCACTAAACATACCCACGGAGGACGCACTGGCCTCACTTCCAGACTTGGACTACCAAGAAGACATCATTGAATTAGTAAAACTGTGCTTATCCACGACATACTTTTTGTATGAAGGAAAATACTACGAGCAGAAGAACGGAACAGCAATGGGAAGCCCTTTATCACCAGTCATAGCCAACTTGTTTATGGAAGCATGTGAAGAAGAAGCCCTAAGTTCCAGCGATATGAAACCCAAGTGTTGGCTGCGATATGTCGACGATACTTTTGTAATATGGCAACACGGAGAAGAACAACTACAACAGTTCTTGGAACACATAAACTCACAGCACCCAACCATCAAGTTTACCATGGAGAAAGAACAAAATGGAAATCTCCCTACAGCACGCAGTATTTAGAAAAAAGACGCACACCGATAGATATCTGCATGCAAGATCTCACCAACATCCGATGTAGAAGAAGACATTAATACAAACATTGCTATCCAGAGCCGAAACCATCAGTGACGAACAACATCTTACCAGTGAAAAGATACATTTGGAGAAAGCACTAAAGAAGAATGGTTACACTGACATCGACATAAGGAGAGCCACTAAGAAGAAGACGACACTGGAGACAACTACAGAACCACGAAGAGGGATGGCGTGTTTACCTTACATAGCAGGAGTCACCGAAAAAGTAGGCCGAATTTTGAAGAAACGTAACATACAAGTACTCTTCGGGACTGCAACGTCGATCCAGCAATATCTACCGACCGCAAAGGATAAGATACTCAAGGGGCGCACAGAAGGTATCTACAAGATAACATGCCAATGCGGACAGTGCTACGTCGGACAAACAGGAAGAGCCATCGACATAAGAATAAAAGCACACGAGAGGGACGCAAGATTAAGAAGGACCGAGCAATCAGCGGTGGCAGAACACATGCACGACACCGCACACAAAATGGATTTCAAGAATGTAGAAGTAATAACTACCACCAAGAACTACGGGAAAAGACTCATCAGGGAAGCCATAGAAATAGAGAAGAATAAAACCGTATTAACCTCGCTGGAACAGAGAAGAAGGGTACCACCTTAGCAACACGTGGAAGAGCCTACTCGAAGAAGAAAGAGAAGAAGAAGAAAGAGAAGAAGAAGAACCACGGTCAATGGAGCGGAAACTACACGGTTGGATGCACCAGGGGCGTATATAAGAAGAATGTCGGACCATGGAGAATCAGTTCAGTTATCCTGAAGAAGCTGTCAGTATGAACAGCGAAACGTCGAACGAAAGTTTTGACACACGGCGAAACCCGCAAGAAGCTGTTAGTTATAGCTAGATACGTTGTTATATGCATGAAGCATATCGTAGATTGATGTGGCTCGTGCAGCATATCGGGCCCAAGGCCTAATTTAGCAATAGTACAAAAAAATGTTGTTTTACATCTTATTAAGACCTATAACCAGTGGCGGTTTCTGTATAGGAGCACATGAACCCCGAAACAAATCGTCGATTACAAACTAATAAAATCTATAACTCGATCTTAATATATTCGTGAAATATAACGCAGCGAAACGAATAAACGAGGCGACTTTCCTTTCTATACATATGTATGTACATCGCGAGCAAGCGACCGACGACGGAGCACGTGCGCCGAGTAGGCGGGACTACGTTGATTTTGTCGATGCCTAGCCGCATAAAGGACGTAGCGGTGGTGGGGAGGGATACGGCAGATTCCATATGAAGTGTGCACAAATTGCGTGTGCTCCTGTGCACGCTTTCGTTGCGTTCTCGGGTCACGTTAATAAATCGATCGACATCAACATTCAGATATCGTGTTTTACGGATAAACTATGTTATATATGTTTTGTTTATGAATGATTCACCGTTCACACATCGTAACTACCATAAGAACTAATACTGTTTGTTGGTGACAGTTTTGTAATGAAACCAAGGGTGCGTAATTATTTTAATTTATTAAATAACATACTGCTGTAGTTTTTTATAAAAAAAAAAACAATTATCTAAATAAATTTCTTAATTGAATGTTATTTTCATTTGAACGTTTTGATATTTTAGGATAACTGTGTATTTCTTTACACTTTAAGTTTTAACAGAATTTTCGTGACTATATATAACATTATATTATTTATTTCACTATATTTTTCCGTATTGGACGGATTTGTTTCCAGGTTTTTTTGTTTGTTTTCTGGCTCTCTGCTTCGTACGTGCGAGCGAGAGAGTGATATAGATATCGGAGTGGCTCACATGTGTTGTTTTCTTTTGCTTGAAAATTTTAATATATTAACTAGTAATTGTTACTGATATTAAGCCAGTGCAATTTTATATTTAGTTTGTAGGTATAAGAAGTTGATAATTAACACAATAATCATGTTGTAACAATTTAAATACTTAGTGTTAATTTATAAATATCTTAAATTTAACTTTGTAAAAAAAAAAGGAAACTAGACAATATATTTGTTAAAAAAAAAACTAACTATTTTATTTAAAACACTGATTTAAATTTTGGTTTGAGGTACTTCATCTACAGCAATACGTTTATTAAACCTGCGCACACAAAATCACAAACATAAACTCGTAAATCTTTAACTGTTCCCAAAAAACGCACATTTCCCTCAAAGATACAAACAATAATTGATTTTTTTAGAAAAACAAAAATAAATTGGCAACAGCGCAGCCGCAGTTAAAAACTACGTAGCATCGTTAAATCCCTCTACAAAAAGCCGACAAAGCAAAGCCGCCACTAATGCGCTTTGGTGCAGCCGACAAACAAAAAAGAATATATATAGTACGTAAAAAAAGTAGTGAAATGAAATGTACAGTACGTAAAAAATATAATGAAAGACAATTTTAATTCGTTTAGTTATAAACAAAAAATTCAAGTTAAAAGTATGGGCAGACCAAAGCCAGAACTTAATTTGACGCAAACTACAAATGGCAAAAGAAACAAACAAGAAAATTTAAGGACATGTACAAAAAAAATGATTGGATTTTAGTTAAAAATTTGCATGTTCTTGATTTTGTGAACACCCTACGTTTCCGACCACGAGCCGCCACTGTCTATAACTATATAACTATAGAACTACGTCTTTTAAATGATAAGAAATTTAAACACAAACTAGAATTAGTATTATACACTCTTTTTATAGTCTAAAAGACTTTTTTAATTGAAAGTTGATATTGGAGTAGCTCTTCACTTTTCTTAATATGTACTTTTTATTTATTGATATACATTTTTACACTTTTTTGTATTTGTATTGACGTGTTCTATACTTTATTGTATCATACAGGAACAAATAAAAACTAAACTAAACAGAATTGCACCTTGCGCTTTACCTGCGGTAAAAGTGTTGTGTATCTAGCGCCATCACCAAATTGAGTGTTTTGCATATTTTTCCAAATTTTACTTTGCTTTTTAGTAGTCAGTTCTTAAGCAGTTCTGATAAAATTTTTGAAACCTTTTATCTATACGTTTTTTTTTTTGTTGATAGTATTAGAGAAATCCTGGCATCAAATCTTAAAAAAAATATTTTTTTTTCCGGCTCGTAACTAACAGAGTGCAATTTCAATATTTTTTTGTCGTTAAAAAGTTTTTGTTTCTTTTTTCAACTTCAAATGACTAGCAAGCTAACTAGCTCATTTCACAGATGAACAACTTAGAGAGATAATTCTAGGATATTTTAATATCTCAAAGATCCTAGATCAGAGAGTAGCTCCCAGATGGGAAGTCACCAAGTTTTCACAGCGGAAGTACCGATAAAAGTTGAATAATGCCGCCCTAGCCAGGCCTCTAAGCGCCCTATAGATAGCAATCGAGAAAAAGCCGTCAACCTCTTTCAACCAAACCCGGTTTCACAGTCAGCTACGGCAAAGGCCGATACCCCTGCACAATTTTAAATTCTGGCACCAATACCGTATCAACTGCTGCTATCAACACGACCCACCGCTGGTCCCAATTGGATTAGATTAGAGTTAGGGTGACTATACGAATCCTTTTCGCTGCTCTTCAGCCCTATTGTGATTATTGGTATAATGGTATCTTAGCTCTTAGTTGTGGGATTCTCTACGTCCAAGCACTTTTTACGCAATAGGCTAATCGGCCTCAGGCGCTAAATTTCCAAGAGGCGCCGCGAAATTCTAAGAGGTGTCTTCGAACGCAGCTTGAAAAGAAAGGTACGCACGGTACATGTTGTTTGTGTTATTGTATTGTTTAACCTAGTTAACCTACCCCTACTGCCTACTAAACGGCAATACAATGTAATTTGTCACATGTGATACATTTTGCGATTAGCACTCACTATTTAGGAAAGTGCGAAAACAGAAATAGACATACTCACAAGAAGAGGAGATAAGATGTATTTCAAAGCGCTTTCATTAGGCGTTGCACCTACAACAGGTAAACAGCGAATCAATTTCTGCACAAAGCAGAAACACTGCAATGCTGGAACGATTTGGTATATGCCAATGAGATCATTTTACATAATAATGTGAGTATTAAGATTTACTCGAATTTAGTCGTTAAAGTGTTAGAATAGTTGTTTGTCTGTTTCTACAGGTTATCTCGGACAGCACCTGCACATAATTGAACTCTCTTATGACCTTATGGAACTGAGTTCTAGCTGTATTTGGAAGATGCGGAGGAGTAAAGCATATCTGCTGCCAGAATCAGGTATATATACTTTTTGGAAGGGCTATTTGCCTCCAAGATCTGTCAAACATCTCATTGGGAAAAAATCTAAGCGACATTAAGAGAATGAGCATCACACATCTATCAATATTTATTGGTTAGATAATAAAATGTCAGATAAAAATTATACTATATTATGCTCTTTATTTACAGTCAGTTTATTTTTCATTTAATTCACAAAAATAAACAATATACATAAATATTTTATAAATGGTAGTAAATGATCTATATACATATGGTATAGGTTGAAAAATTACTTAATTGTAAATCACTGTATTTAGGTATTATATTAGTGAACTAAAGAAGGATACTAATTTTCCAAAAATTAACATCAGTCGTCGTATAAATATTGTGATACAAAATTAGATTATAATTCGTAAGATTTCTTCGGGAATGAGTTAAAAATGCTATTTCGTTTGTGTACATACATATATACAATCGAACCAACACAACCTTATATTCTTAATTCTCAATGTGAGAAATAGTCACATTTGTTATTCCTCTTCAATTATAATGGTATGACTTACGATTAATGTTGAAATTAACAATATTAGGTAACTAATTTCATTAATTTTGTCATTTTTTCTTTAATCTACTGACAATCCATTCTAAACCTTGGTATAACCTGAAACAAAATAAAGAATTAAAAATTACAAATTATGGCACCTTTTTAATTTCCATAAATTTATTATATTGTTATTCTACGTGCGCCTGTTTGAATTTAGTTTGCAACTGCACTCGCAGATGGTACTACCTGAATAGCGGATATTAATAGATAGTTAAACCTCTGATAAAGGGTATTGTGTTACGCCGCATCGATTCGCAATCGAAGATTCTAGCACAAACATGTTAGGAGAATCAAGAAAATGGGTGCGTTCAGATGATACACCAGATGAAAGATAGCGCTCAGCATGATGTACGCCGATCATTGCCGAAGGTCTTACGAGAAAAAAAAAAAAACAAAAAAAACATGGGAAGTGGGTTATAATCGTGAGAGGAGCCGCTGTTTGAGTATAGCTTATTAATGCATTGTGAACTGTAACACTGCATTTTATTAACGAGGCGCAAATTATGATGGTTTGTTTTGCGCTTGTTTCATCATCATGGCAGTGATTGATAATATTAACAGTATAGACAATATGTTGAAAATTAAGTTTTGAACTCTTTTATTAGCCAAAAAGTTAAACAATAAAAATCTTGGACGGAAACATTTAACGAAACGGAAAAGCTATTGAAGATTATTGTGACAACTTCAATAAAGTACGGCAGAGTTAGCATCGATGTTTTTCAAATCTTAACAGGATAAAGTTATTTTTAAAGAAATACAATAAATGAAGATCGACTGAATGTTTTAGCTTAATAGAGACCTAATAATATTTTTGATTTTGATGCAAAAATTTTAGAACATTTTATTTTGTTTACAAAAAAATAATTTCATTTGACCTTTTGCATTTATAGACAGTTTCGTTTTCAATTCTGTTCATACATGTTGTATTGTTACGGATTTTTTTTTTGTTAATCCGGCGTACATCCGGTACTAAAACTGACAAAATAGTTTAGTTAGGTTAAAAAAAACACTCCAAGTAAAATTGTCACTAGCCATCACTGGCTCAGCATGATGATAAGTCGGCGCTACTGAATTTCTGAACGCTTTGGTGTTTATCAGCTCTCACAATTCAAATGTAACGTTTAACCCATGTTTAACTTCCCTTTTCCAACGTTGTAGACATTGTAATACGCAATGGACCAACAAAATATTTTATTCTTGTTTTACTTATTATATGACGATGATCTATATTTAAATTTCCGAGAACCAGTTACAGAAAAACTTTATAATGCAATAATCCATAATGTTAAAATAAAAAAAAAATGCTTTGTGACTAATTTAGTTGGTTGATTATCTAATTTTACCTTCTATATTTTTGTTTCTTCTCGCTATACAAGCATTCTTATCGAAGACTAAATCATTTAGGGTGTACACTGTATTTTGCATTGTAAATTGGGGGAAAAAAATAGATATCGAAAAAGGAACTGTAGCTTTGGTGCTAAGATTATGCTCCCTACAAATACAACTACCAATCACGAAAAAGTGGTACTATTGGCAGTTGTTTCAATATTTCCACTATATTTTAAGCAATTTAAACACTGAACCGAATTAACCGATTAAACGTCGCGACTGGTTAATCGCCATAACAATCTTGTATCTGTGACCGGCTAAAATGCACAGCAATAGAACAAACCCTTGATTCCGCTTTATTAAGCATCGTTTTAAACCTCATAAAGCTAGTTTTATCACCATTCAATGCAAGACCGTTGCGCCTGCACCAGTTAAACGCATCAAAGGCATTCAAATCAACCAAAACAGGTACGCGGTCACGGGTAGACTGGGATACGATATAACTTCTATCGTCGGCTTACTGCGACCATGTGCACAACGACAAATGAGAAAAAAGTCGTTTTCAACAAAGCAGCGTGTTACGTTAATGTTATGCTTACATTAGATGAGTTAAAACTTTGCACTGTGTTGCCCTTTTCAAATTTCATCGATAAATACGATTTAAGTAAATCAAAAGCCATTCCGCGAATTACCAATGGATTGTAATTTACGTAACAGCACCGAATGATCAATTACATTAAATGCCTTACACAAAACGAAAAATATAACATAAAATATATACAACATGGGACCTCTTGAGTGCTTGCTGAGTATTTCAGTAGCACAGATCTATAATCTTGTATTCATTAGTCAGTGTCAAATACAAGCCGCCGTTGGTAAAACTATTTGTAGAATACAGAGACGAAGTCCGTTTGTCCACGGATAAAAAACATAAAAAACACAATATATATATATATATTTAGTTAAGTCGGAAACATTATCTGCATCATCGTGAAGAGATTGATATAGCTAATTTAAAAAAAAAATCAACATATGGAAACTTGTTTTGTTACATGTGGTAGCTACTTCCTAATAGGAATACCAGGAACTTTAATTTCAATTTGTAAATTTGTGGTAGTCATTTGTTTCCAAAATATGCAATTTTTTGTTAATTGAATGGGAACTGATAGTGCATCTCTTATACTTTCCAAGATATCAATAGCTTTTCTATTGAAAACGAGCAACTATTGAATAACTAACAAATAACTGCTACTAAATCTGTAGCTATGCTAGCGGTAAACATGCTACTAGGGTTCATTCGATACCAATACGTCTACGATACCGAGTACTCATTGTGGTATCGATTGAGATTTGTGATACTGATTTGAGTACTCAATTAAAAGTATTGATACTTATGAGTACTCATACTTAAATCCATTCGATACCACGTCTATGAAATAGAAAAAGAATAGGTTAATTTATATTACATTCAACTTATTGCATAATCATTCAACAAATATCTTAAAATTTTACTTTTAATTTTTGTGCATAGATCTTTAATTGTAAATTTCCTACGGCTTTATGCTCAGATATTATACAAACAAATGAAAATAAGCGCCATATATTGATTTATGATATATATATCTCCCTTCTTTGATACTTTTGTCTGTCCTTCGATATTTTACTTGGTATCGAATTTATTATTACGAAACAATAAATAGTAGTATCGAATGAAGAAGTATTGATACAATGCCAGTACTCGCAAGTATTGAATGAACCCTACCTGCTACTGACTACTTTGGCTATGAATACTACTATAAGTGAATATGCCTGTTATTGCAGCTAGACTTAGGGTTGCCATATTTTCAAAAGCAAAAATACGGACAGTGCACCATATCAATTAACATTTCCGTGAAATGTTCTTCAATATTCACTTGAGACATATTGTTTAATTATTAATATTATTATATAAAAATATAGATATATATCTCTTCAGACGTGATGCTACTGAAAATGCAATGTTAACGCACATCATATGAAAGTTTGAATGCTAAAATAACTATAAAATGACAAAAGTACGACAAATTGGAAACTAGAAAAAAATATGGACGTCTTGCAGAAATACGTACAAACTACGGACAAGGCTTACAAAATACGGACTGTCCATAGAAAATACGGACGTATGGCAACCCTAGCTAGACTGCTAATTGACACTCTGGCTAGATAGCTAGGAATAGCTGACAAAATTATGCTGTTGCAGCAACCACCAACTATTTAAAATGACATAATAAATGGATGATGAGTCGGCAGGTGATCTAATATTCTTTGTCTTCGAAATTAATGACAGATAATGTTTGTATTGGATTATAACCAATAGCTAAAATAACCAATCATTTAGTGGCTATTCAACCATGAGTAGATGGCTAGCTAGGTTATTCCAATGTTGGCTAACTACCCATAACTAATCCCTATTGAAAAACGGCTAACCTATATTGAACAAAAAAATTTGTACTTACCCTTCACCAGTTAATGCACAACACGATTGTATATGCCATTGTTGTTGTTTTATAGAAGTCAAATCTAGCTGTCGTGAGATCTCAGAAGCATTCATTGATCCCTTTAAATCTTGTTTATTTGCATAAATAAGAACACCTGCCTTAGATAACTCTTCATTAGACAACATTTTATATAATTCTTCCCTTATAACTGTTAAACGTTCTCTATCCGTAGAATCTATAACAACTATGACAAACTAAAAGAAAAATGTATAATAACTGTTAATTGTGGTCTCTCTCAACATACTTCAGTATTAGTATAATATGTGCTCCAAGCTGCTCTTAATGATTGTTGACCACCTAAATCCCACATTATAAAATGAATATTTCTCCATACAACTTCTTCAACATTTGATCCTATTGTAGGGCTTGTGTGCACTACTTCATTCATTAAAAATTGATACAAAATTGTTGTCTTCCCTGCATTGTCGAGTCCTACTATCACAATTTTATGTTCTAAAAAAATAACCTCACACATTTAACAATTAACATAATATTGGGGTTACCTTCAGTTCCAAAAAGATTCCATAATTTAGAAAATAATAAACCCATATTAACTTCGAAAATCTGTTTAGACGTATAGATAATTCTTAATCTTATTGTTAGTTTACCTTCTAATTAACTACTATAAAATAATCCTTAGTTCTTTTCAACATATTCACACAAATGTCACTATTTGTCAATATAGTATTAACAAAATTAATTAAATATACAAAAATTAATCACTGTGAATTAACGTGCACTCAAAAAGAGCCTTTACATCAGAGAAAGCTCAAATTAATCTCAAATCATATGGAATGACGCTTATTTGAATGACGTCAAGTACTTTCCAACTTACGACATACTTTACCACACTTTGTACTTTTTTTATATCGGCTGGCTTCATTATTATTAGTTAGATAAATTACTAGTGTGGACTATGATACGGATATATTTTGTAACAATCTATACTCAACTTCTTTTCATGTAATTGACATAATGAATACATCAAACTGCAAAATTATAGCAACAGCTCTAATATATGTTATAATTACAACTCTAATGCTAATTTCAAAATATCAAACAATGAGTACAGAATATAAACGATTATTAAATAGGCTCCCAGCCAATGAAGTAAGTAACAGATTTTGGATATATATAATCATATTACCTGCAAAATGTAAACGAGAATATGAAGAGATGAGTCTTGCAAAAACATGGTCTAAGAAACACCACCAACTGCAGAAAGTTACCTATAAAATAAAAATCACTTTCCCAAATATCTTATTTCAAAAATAAATGGTATTAGATGGTTTCGTTTCGAAGATTTTTTAAATTTATTTTAGCCCCTCCAAAGTAGCAAAATTTAAAATTCCCGCTATTATTTTTAGGAACTTCATCATTGAAACACTAAATTACCAATAATTTTGTATTAGATTACTAGTTACTTTGTTGTCTTTCGGTTGAAGTTACTAAGAATAATTGTGGGAAATTTAAATTTTGCTACTAGGGGCTGTTTTAAACGGCTCTCTATACGAGTTACCTTTAGATTTGTTCGTTGGTGCTATACTTTCTACACTGGCTTGTGATTAAAATAGGATAGAAGATTCACTCATTATGTACATGAGAAAGATAAAATATGCACCAGTGTAATTAGTGTAACACCAACGAACAAACCTCTTATTTATACTTCGTTGGGTTATACAATGAAGAGATAAGACAAGAAGCGACACTTGACACTTGTCATTTTTGACGGGTTCGCGTACACTTTGGCGTTCTGGGGCCTGTTGCATAAAAGTACAATTACAATTTACAGGTGATACTTTTGTTACAATCTGTCAAAATTTGACTTATGGGCGTTGCAAAAATATATGTATATGTCAAATTTTGACAGATTGTAACAAAAGTATCACCTGTAAATTGTAATTGTATTTTTATGCAACAGGCCCCTGGTATCATAGTTAATTTACAGAGCAGGCGCCATATTATTTGGACGTTAATCTTGACAGTCGTTGGGATTAATTAAATATTATCCTTGGATTAATTCTACCGTGTTTTTATTCGACGTTATGTTTGTTTCTTGCTGTATTGTCATTTAATAATAACACTAATAATGTCTTTATTACTAATCAAATTCCGTAAAAGATGTACTATCGAAGACAAAAGTCTTGACTCAAAAGAGAGAAATATTGAAGTACTAAAGAAACTCCAATGATTCTATCTCTATTTATGTCAAACTTGAGGCTTTACTTACACCAATTTAATAACGCAGCAAATGACAATAGTGTCACAGTATAGTAATATGTGGTAATATCCAGCAATGTCAAGAAAGGGAATACTTATTCGTATCTGTTTTTGAAAGCTGCGCGAAGCGCTCAATAATGGAATGCGCCGTAAATCGCTGCGGCAATATGACGATATTTGCGTTTGTGCTGGCGTTTAACATATTTCTATAATTTCATTTTTTATTATATTTATTGATACTAAGGCAGTTACAATTGCCGTTTGTTATATGGAGATACAGCTCTAACTGTAACCTGTTCCATATCTGATTTACCTTCATTGGAAATTGTTAGGGTAAGTAAATTAGTCATTAAAACAATTTAATATCTTAACAATTACTTTTTGTTGTAGTGTTTCTTATTGTTACGTCTATGTCTGGTGGTATTAAAAATTCTCCTGTTTCCAGTGCCTGACGCTTTTTGTAGTAAGTGAATTCTCTACAAGCACTGCGATAACCTCATTTTTAACATAATATTTTGTTGTAGGGTGGTTTGTTTGATAACTCTGCATTTGATTTGTCATAATAAAAATTCTATTGTGCCCACCAACTCTTTACAGTGACTGGATTCTGTAAAATTGCTAAATTTTATATAAAATAATTACAATAAATTCTTACGAGCGAGACTAATGTAAATTATATGCAAACTCTAATATAATTTAATCTATTGTTATGAATGCCACAAGCATCAGAGATTCTAGATTCTGTTGAAATACTTGCACATTAAAGAAATAGGGGAAGTACATAGAACATTGGTTCGATGTGAAACACAGTAGAAGATTACGTAGGAACAAGTGTGTATGCTTGCAATATTAAAATTAAGTCTACTTGAAAGCCATGGACAATCAGTTCTACCACGAACCAGGCAAAATAAAAATTTAACCAAGCTAACAATTCCCTTTACATATAAAGTATTGAAATGGAAGTTATTTAAAAGAACATTTATCCTCAACTACTCAAAAGTAACCCTAAAAAAAATAGTAATTATTTTTCAAAATGCATATTAATCAGTACCTACTATATTTTTATAATCTGTTCTCGGTTATTTTTAAATAGTTGCATATGTTGAAAAAAAAATTCAATGGTATTTAGATTTCAACTTCTTCCTGATTCTTCATCCTTTCTTTGTGACATTTAAATTAATATTTTTAATGATATAAAAACAAATTTATTTATTGACAGAAAGTAATATACTTATTGAGACAGCCTTTTTCTTTCCTCGAGTTATCTAATTAAATAATCGATTTCAAATAATCTCATGAACAGAAGAAGTAATTGTAGATTCTGAATTTTACTATTATTTTTAATTGTTCTTATATTTTCTCATTTAAGTTTAGACTTCAATGCCGCCATGATTTATCGAAGAAATGCATACTAATCGACAGCACTCGGCCCGAGTCGTAAGTAAAGAATGCCGCTCTCATGCGCGTGGCACTTAGACTCACAAACTTCAAAGGTGCCGACAGCTCTTGACACTAGTGCTTATATACTATACTGCGGTAGTGTTGAGATTGTAGTTCACCTGGTAGTTCACTCTCTGACACACGCTCTTTATGAATGGTGTAACTAGGACGACAACTGAGACACCTGATGCTAAAACAAAGTAGTGCTAGAAATCATTTCAAGCGACAAAACATCAAAGGTGCCGATAACAAGTGACCCTTTTTGTTTTATCTCTTTGCTGCTTTATATAACTTTGATGATATATAAACAAGGATGGTAACTCCCATTTACATAAAGTAGTAGTACCTATAGTAATGTAAAAGTAGTGCAATGACTGTAGAACGGATTTTTTTTTTGTGGCAAATTGCATTTACATGATATTGGTCTTTTGAGCGCATGCGCATGTAATAATTTTTCGGGAATTGTATCAATTATATTTAACCTACATCAGTGTTTGTGGGTGGTTTATGTTTTACTATGGAGCCTGTGATTTAGAATGAAAATATTTGTATAATTTTATTTATTACTAATAGATACAGTCCTTTGCAACAACTGCCATACTCACGACGTGCCTTTAAGTTTTCCCTCTGTTAATTATGCAAAAATTGACAAAATTGTTTGAATATCAACCAGATTTAGAAAATCACTGCACTTGAGCTGCTAATAACAAAAAAAATGGAAATATGTAAATCTATTAAACAATACTTGGAAAAAATGTGATTTTAATTTTTTTTTTCAATATTTTTACAAAAATGTGCATACAGCTTCAGAATTGAATTCTGAGCAATTTTTTTCGGATAACTGTAAAAAGTTTTTTCCGGGTTGTTGAGCCGTGGTCTTGTGGAATTACTTCCGTACGTTTCGTTCACATCTGCGATGAACATCTTCAGCGGCGAGGTCGAAGTTTCTTTCGCGATGGCTCGTCGTTAAGTGATCCAACGTCCTGAGTGATGTCGTTATATATAGTCGGTGTCTGTGCAACAATGAGCTAACTAATGAGCTGCAGCACCTCTTGAACCGGAAGGAAGTGTGCTGCAGCTCAGTAGTAATAAGTTCGCTCCGGACGTCGCACGGCTCTTTGACCATGTCCTGGGCACAACATATTTTCAATGGAACCAGAAACCAGCTAAATGGAGTGGCAATGGGTAGCTCGTTGGCTCCCATTGTCGCGAATTACTACAAGGAGCAGTTCGAAACCAGGGCACTGGATACATCCAGATACAAACCTACCTGCTGGTTCCATTATGTGGACGATACGTTCATTATTTGGCCCCACGGAGAGGACGCACTATTGGAATTTTTCCAACATTTAAACAGCATCCACCCACGCATACACTTCACGATGGAGAGGGAAACGGACGGAGGCCTCCCCTTCCTGGACGTGTTACTCAGCAGGAATGGGGATGGAACACTCGGTTATAGAGTGTACCGGAAACCTACTCACTCAGACCGGTATTTGCACAAGAACTCTAACCATCCACCGGGATAGAAGAGGGATATCATAAAGACCCTAAGAGATCGTACCGTGCGCATCTGTGAACCTCGGGCACAGTATAGAAAGATAACAGTAGAGACAGATTGGCTTCCCGCTCTCGTCCGTTTTTCGCATCGTAGTAAAATGAGCGTGGCCGGTCATAAATAAATCGTATTGCGCAGCACGTGAATCGTGTACGATCGTGCATTTCATTCAAGAAAATTTTGGCGGGGTGCTAGTGTTTATAGCAACACGTATGTATGTGAATGTATCAATCACGATAAATTAAATACCACGTTTAGGCACTTAGGTTATGTCGCTATGATGTTCACCCCCATTTTATTTTTAAATTTCGTTTGTTCTCTTGATCTCTTATTTGTGATTCTTGGTTTACGTGTACGGTGTATTAGCCACACATTTTATAATTATTTTTTTCATAGACAGTTTTACATAGGTTTTTTGTGTTCAGGTTTAAGTGATCATTCATAAGTATTTTAATATAATCAAGTGTACACTTAAATGTCAAAAATACTTACAACTATGGGACTAATAACACCTCATACTATGAAAAGGTGCTTTAAAGTATGAAGTGCATTTCAATGTTTACAGTAAAAAGTACCCGAGAGATCAACATTTAATTTTTTGTTTTTATTAAAGGTTGTAATGTAAGCAATACATCATAGCAATCATTGGTGATGCTTGATGATGAAACCAGAGGAATTTGGATCAACTACCTGCATTGGTTACAATCGTTGGCATACTCCCAACTGCAAGAATAGTGCGAGAAATAATTACAATTTAAGTTTTTTCGCAAAATTCGTTTTGTGGATATTTGATATGGAATGTTTAAATGTTTACAATTGTGATGTTTGTGAAGGGTTTTCCCAGCAACACAATCAGTTAGACGATTCAACATTATTTTGCCATTTAAAGCATGTGAACATGCGAATAAGCAGAAATTTGGAAAATTAAAAACACCTTTCTTTTATGTTTATAATATTAGAGAAAATATTTTTTAATACTTTTGAATTAGTGTCACCACAACTGAAGTGTTTGGAAAAATTCATAGCACAGTTCAGTTCTATTAATTTTGAACATCCATGTCAAGAATGCGATTATTTTACACATTGAAGTTTCTGATTTCAAAGATGTTGGGTTTCAGGGTACACATTAAATAGAAGCATGTGTGAAATCGGCAGAAAAAGCTTGACAAAATGGAGTGACAAAGCCATATAACTTCATAAAGTTGTCAATTATATCAATATGTAAATAACTTTCGACTTGCTACCTTTCATTGCTATAGAATAAATTGTTGACCAGTACATTTGTATGTAATCTCTAATGAAACTTTCTGTTTGTAATATTTTTCATTGTCTATATTGTAGGCATAGCAAATATAAAGTATTCACTACTTATGTCTTTCAATATTAACCTGTTTACTCTTACCTGGAAATTAACTGACAAAGCCCAATCAAAAATGTCCAGTATATCGTGTATGCATTGCTGTTATAATGAAAGCTTTCTAATCCAGACAATGCATATTTTTTTGAGAAGCCACACTTAATAAAATTCACATTATTTTGTAAAAATATTGAGAACGACGTTTCCATATGATAGGTAATTTCTTTTAGTTATTATATAATTAAATTACAGCAATAGAAATTTAACAGATCGGTATTTTTCAATAGATTAAGTGCTATCAACTAGGTATATCACTAAATTTCAAATAAAAAATGCCAGTTATAATAAAGTGGCTTATTTTATGCAATTTTATAATTTTGAATATATAGGAAATTTTGCGATCAGGTAAATAATTCACTTCTACACTTTTATAATGTTTACTTACAGTTGCGTTATTATTATAGGTTATAGTATCAATAATAACGAAATGTCAATTTATTAAAACATTTCTACAAAAAAAATTGGTTATATGCACATTGCATGTTTATAATTCACAGCTAATACTCTTACAGCGACTCTTTCTCTTGCATCTACTAAATTTCGACCAATTCAATAATAAATATATGATATAACTTTGACATAACCTCCGCATAAAGCATAGAGATCAAATTTTTAAATGTTCCTACATTTTTCCGGTAGACGCATAGGACGCGCGTGGCCGTGCACTCCGTAGCATCAATGTGATCAAGGTCCTTAAAATAGGACGAAGAATTTCATTCATAAAAAGGGGTTCTGTCATTACTGATATATTTCTATACTGTGCCTCGGGTTCTGCCCCAGGAGCTAGCGCACCTAGATCGCGCCCTACTTGCGAATGGGTACTCAAAGAAGGAGGTGGAGAGGGTCTTGCATCCAAGGACGACTCCTGCCAACTCGCAGGGTAACAGAGAGGCCCACGAAGATGTCAAGGGTACCGTTTTCTTGCCGTACTTCAAACACGTAACGGACCGGGTTAGTAAACTTCTAAAAAAACACCACGTGAAGACCGTTTTCAAACCGACGGGGCAAATAAAGCACCTTCTACGGTCCGTAAAGAACCGCAGGGACCCTCTGTCATCTACGGGGGTATATCGGATACTATGTTCGTGTGGATCTGTCTATATAGGTACGGCAAAACGAAGTATCAAGTAACACGAGCGTAATTGTCGGCTGGGACAGGCTGAGAAGTCGGCCATGGCAGAACACGCCCTACAAAACGCCCACAATAACATCCAATTTGATGACACAAAAGTACTATCCACCACCTCGCACTACCATACAAGGCTATTCCGAGAATCCATAGAAATTTACAAACATAGAAACAACTTCAATCGGAAAGAGGAAGCACGTACGAGTCTATGCAGCGAGTTTCGACTTCTATCGTTGCTTTTTTTACGGAGAGGTTCCGATAGGTGGAACATATCGTCGCCATGGAGACCGAAGGGGTGGGAGAAACCGGTCGTTCTTAGTGTGGTGTGATGTCCAGTATGTAGTGTATTCGCTCGCTGCATAATGGCGGATCGATCGCGCTACTTAAGCGAGTTTGAGCGAGGAAATGGTTGTTGGGGATGCACATGGCGGGTGTATCTTCCGTGAGATCCGCGCGCCGTCTCGAGCGGTCGTTGTTCGGCTGTGCAAACGGGCATGGCGAGAATAGACTGAGGTAGGACGTACGCGTCTTCAGCTGCGGGGGGACGACCCCGCGCGACCACAGCACGCGAGGACCGCTGTAGCGTCGCCGTACGTCCTCCTCAAGTCACTCAGAGCCGTTTGGCCAGCAGGAAGGGGAAGGCGTACTCACTACGCGAACTGTACGGGGGCCGTTTGCTAGAAAGTGGACTGCGAGCGCGCCTGTGCGTAGTAGCGGATTCCACTGGACTTGCGCACCGCCGTACACGGCGCCTGGGGATCGAGGCAAGACATCGGTGGGTTCCGAGTGGAGGCACATTTTGTTTTCCGACGAATCAAGATTCAAATTGGGGTTCAGTTGACGCGCGGACTTTTGGTTCGTCGGTGACCTGGTAGCGTCTACTCGAGCAGTGCGTTCAACCTCGCCATTTCCACCGTCAGCAGTGTATTATGGTATGGGGTACTGTTACATATGGAGGACGTACACGTTTGCTTGCGTTTACAGCAGACGGTGACGGGTCGCCGATACGTAGATGAGGTGCTACGCCCCACTTCTGCTATACATGCACGACAATGGTCGACCACACGTCGCGCGTGTTGGTATCAGGCCTTCGTGGAGAGGCACCGTATACGATGTTTCCATGGCCAGCTCGTTTCTCCGGATCTGAATCCGATCGAAACATGTCTGGGATATGATCGGTCGGAGACTTCAACGTTATCCGGCTCCCCGGCTAGCATTGAAGCAGCTATGAAAGGCAAGTTGAGGCGGCGATGGTTGGCCATCCCTCCCGCTGCCATACGAGGATTTATTGACTTCATGCCTCGTCGTGTAGCGATGGTACGCGCCGCTCACGAGCGGTACTCCCACTATTGATGCATCCCCTCCCAGCAGGGTTATGACGCTCTCCGCATGAAGGTTTGTTATACTAGTTTAGTACTACTATACCAAATATACCGAAAAAGTAGGCCGAATTTTGAAGAAACGTTACGTACAAGTACGCTTCGGGACTGCAACCGTCGATCCAACAGTATCTACCGACCGCAAAAGATAAGATACCTAAGGGGCGCACAAAGGTATCTACAAGATAACATGCCAATGCGGACAGTGCTACGTCGGACAAACAGGAAGAGCCATCGACATAAGAATAAAAGAACATGAGAGGGACGCAAGATTTAAGAAGGACCGATCAATTCAGCGGTGGCAGAACACATGCACGACAACCGGACACAAAATGGATTTCCAAGAATGTAAAAGTAATAACTACCACCAAGAACTACGGAAAAGACTCATCAGAGTAAGCCATAGAAATAGAGAAGAATAAAACCGTTAACAGAGAAGAAGGGTACCACCTTAGCAACACGTGGAAGAGCCTACTACGAACCGTCACGGTCAATGGAGCGGAAACTACACGGTTGGATGCACAGGGGCGTATATAAGAAGAATGTCGGACTATGGAAAATCAGTTCAGTTATCCTGAAGAAGCTGTCAGTCATGAACAGCGAAACGTCGAGCGAAAGTTTTGACAACGGCGAAACCCGCAAGAAGCTGTTAGTTATAGTTACACCGGCGTGAAAGCCTACGCAGTTTATCACAAGCCTGTACGGGGAGAATTGTACTTATCTACTAGACGACTAGATTCTCTACGCACCAAGAAAGAACAAGTTATTGTCAACTTTGGCATTTCTACGTCGTGCCGAGACAAGAAATTACACCTAAGTTCGTAAAGTTGAAACATCACATAACAACGGATGCCGCAAAGAAAATCTTAAGAAGAACGGAGGAAGCCTTACTACGAGAACGAGTGCATCAAGTGTATACGGAGCTACATCTGATTTCAAGATGATCCATGGAGCTACATTTGACATTAGCCAACAAAATGTCAAAAGAAGATTGCGACCTTATCGACCGCATAACCTGGGAAGCAGCAGAAACTGAGTTCGAGAAATCCAGAACAACACAAGTGAAGAAGTTTGCAAGAATGGAAGAAAAGAAGATCAAGGAGCAACCTGGTACACTGAAGAACGTTGTGATTAATTTATCAACGAACAACTATCTGCAGACGAAACAAAAGTACTTGCCTTAGGATGAACTACGTCATTGCACCCAAAAGAGTACCAACAGAAGTAATCATCACGGAGGTAGAAGCAGCGATCAAAGGAATTCCAACATCGAAGCAGAAGAAGTGCGACAGGAAGTAAGCAGAGCATTGAAGAAAGCAAAGCCACCGAAACGCAACCTATCCAGGGAAGAAGAGCAGCACTTACAAATTTGAAAGCTGAAGAAGACATCGTTATCCTCAAAGCAGACAAAGGGAATGCAACAGTACTACTAAATAAAGAAGATTACCGGAAAAAGATGAATGAACTACTTGACGAGAACACCTACAAGGAAATAAGAAAGATCCAACGGATAAGATCACAAAAACAGTAAGGGAGAACATAAAGATTTCATCAATACCTAAAGAGATGCAGAACAGATTGCTACCAAGAGCCGCTAGACCACCCAGGCTGTATGGAATACCAAAAATACATAAAGAAGGAGTGCCATTTAAGACCGATTGTTAGCAACATTGGCATCACCGACCTACGATTTGTCGAAATATTTAGCCTAACTTACTAAAGCCATACACCGCGAAAAAACTGCAACGTATGTGAAGAATTCGAAACATTTCGTGGATATTCTGTCTAAGCTAAAGACCGAACCTACAGATATTTTAGTAAGTTCGACATTATATCGCTATTCACTAACATCACCCACGGAGACGCACTAGCCTTACTTTCCAGAAACTTTGACTACTAGAAGACATCATCGAATTAGTGAAACTGTGCTTATCCACGACATACTTTTTTGTATGAAGGAAAAATACTACGAGCAGAAGAACGGAACAGCAATGGGAAGCCCTTTATCACCAGTAATAGCCAACTTGTTTATGGAAGCATTGAAGAAGAAGCCCTAAGTTCCAGCGATATGAAACCCAGGTGTTGGCGCGATATGTCGACGATACTTTTGTAATATGGCAACACGGAGAAGAAAAACTACAACAGTTCTTGGAACACATAAATTGCAGCACCCAGCCATAAAGTTTACCATGGAGAAAGAACAAAATGGAAATCTCCCTTCCTGGATGTTATGGTTAAGAAAACAAAAAGGAGGATGCTAACAGCACGCAGTATTTAGAAAGAAGACGCACACCGATAGATATCTGCATGCAAGATCTCACCATCATCCCATGCAGAAGAAGACATTAATACAAACATTGCTATCCAGAGCCGAAACCATCAGTGACGAAACAACATCTTACCAGTGAAAAGATACATTTGAAAAAAGCACTGAAGAAGAATGGTTACACTGACATCGACATAAGGAGAGCCACTAAGAAGAGACGACACTGGGAGCAACTACAGAACCACGAAGAGGATGGCGTCCGTTACCTTACATAGCAGGAGTCACCGAAAAAGTAGCCGAATTTTGAAGAACGTAACGTACAAGTACGCTTCGCGACTGCAACGTCGATCCAACAGTATCTACCGACCGCAAAAATAAGATACCCAAGGGGCGCACAGAAGTTATCTACAAGATAACATGCCAATGCCGGACAGTGCTACGTCGGACAAACAGGAAGAGCCATCGACATAAGAATAAAAGAACATGAGATGGACGCAAGATTAAAGAAGGACCGATCAATCAGCGGTGGCAGAACACATGCACGACACCGACACAAAATGGATTTCAAGAATGTAAAAGTAATAACTACCACCAAGAACTACGGAAAAAGACTCATCAGAGAAGCCATAGAAATAGAGAGAATAAAACCGTTAAAAGAGAAGAGGGTACCACCTAGCAACACGTGGAAGAGCCTACTACGAACCGTCACGGTCAATGGAGCGGAAACTACACGGTTGGATGCACCAGGGCGTATATAAGAAGAATGCGGACTATGGAAAATCAGTTCAGTTATCCTGAAGAAGCTGTCAGTATGAACAGCGAAACGTCGAGCGAAAGTTTTGACACACGGCGAAACCCGCAAGAAGCTGTTAGTTATAGTTACACCGGCCGTGAAAGCCTACGCAGTTATCACAAGCCTGTAGGGGAGAATTGTACTTATCTACTAGACGACTAGATTCTCTACGCACCAAGAAGAACAAGTTATTGTCAACTTTGGCATTTCTACGTCGATGCCGAACAAGAAGATTACACCTAAGTTCGTAAAGTTGAAAACATCACATAACAACGGATGCCGCAAAGAAATCTTAAGAAGAACGGAGGAAGCCTTACTACGAGAACGAGTGCATCAAGTGTATACGGAGCTACATCTGATTTCCAAGATGATCATGGAGCTACATTTGACATTAGCAACAAAATGTCAAAAGAAGATTGGACCTTATCGACCGCATAACCTGGAAGCAGCAGAAACTGAGTTCGAGAAATCCAGAACAACACAAGTGAAGAAGTTTGCAAGGATGGAAGAAAAGAAGATCAAGGAGCAACCTGGTACACTGAAGAACGTTGTGATTAATTTATCAACGAAGCAACTATCTGCAGACGAAACAAAAGTACTTGCCTTAGGGATGAACTACGTCATTGCACCCAAAAGAGTACCAACAGAAGTAATCATCACGGAGGTAGAAGCAGCGATCAAAGGAATTCCGAACATCGAAGCAGAAGAAGTGCGACAAGAAGTAAGCAGAGCATTGAAGAAAGCAAAGCCACCGAAACGCAACCTATCCAGGGAAGAAGAGGCAGCACTTACAAATTTGAAAGCTGAAGAAGACATCGTTATCCTCAAAGCAGACAAAGGGAATGCAACAGTACTACTAAATAAAGAAGATTTCCGGAAAAAGATGAATGAACTACTTGACGAGAACACCTACAAGGAAATAAGAAAAGATCCAACGGATAAGATCACAAAAACAGTAAGGGAGAACATAAAGATTTCATCAATACCTAAAGAGATGCAGAACAGATTGCTACCAAGAGCCGCTAGACCACCCAGGCTGTATGGAATACCAAAAAATACATAAAGAAGGAGTGCCATTAAGACCCGATTGTTAGCAACATTGGATCACCGACCTACGATTTGTCGAAATATTTAGCTAACTTACTAAAGCCATACACCGGAAAAAACTGCAACGTATGTGAAGGAATTCGAAAACATTTCGTGGATATTCTGTCTACGCTAAAGACCGAACCTACAGATATTTTAGTAAGTTTCGACATTATATCGCTATTCACTAACATACCCACGGAGGACGCACTGGCCTTACTTCCAGAACTTGGACTACAAGAAGACATCATCGAATTAGTGAAACTGTGCTTATCCACGACATACTTTTTGTATGAAGGAAAATACTACGAGCAGAAGAACGGAACAGCAATGGAAGCCCTTTATCACCAGTAATAGCCAACTTGTTTATGGAAGCATTTGAAGAAGAAGCCCTAAGTTCCAGCGATATGAAACCCAGGTGTTGGCTGCGATATGTCGACGATACTTTTGTAATATGGCAACACGAGAAGAAAAAACTACAACAGTTTCTTGGAACACATAAATTCGCAGCACCCAGCCATAAAGTTTACCATGGAGCAAAGAACAAAATGGAAATCTCCCTTTCCTGGATGTTATGTTAAGAAAACAAAAGAGGAATGCTACAGCACCCAGTATTTAGAAAGAAGACGCACACCGATAGATATCTGCATGCAAGATCTCACCATCATCCCATGCAGAAGAAGACATTAATACAAACATTGCTATCCAGAGCCGAAACCATCAGTGACGAACAACATCTTACCAGTGAAAAGATACATTTGAAGAAAGCACTGAAGAAGAATGGTTACACTGACATCGACATAAGGAGAGCCACTAAGAAGAGGACGACACTGGAGACAACTACAGAACCACGAAGAGGATGGCGTGGTTACCTTACATAGCAGGAGTCACCGAAAAAGTAGCCGAATTTTGAAGAAACGTAACGTACAAGTACGCTTCGGGACTGCAACGTCGATCCAACAGTATCTACCGACCGCAAAAGATAAGATACCCAAGGGCGCACAGAAGTATCTACAAGATAACATGCCAATGCGGACAGTGCTACGTCGGACAAACAGAAGAGCCATCGACATAAGAATAAAAGAACATGAGATGGACGCAAGATTAAGAAGGACCGATCAATCAGCGGTGGCAGAACACATGCACGACACCGGACACAAAATGGATTTCAAGAATGTAAAAGTAATAACTACCACCAAGAACTACGGAAAAAGACTCATCAGAGAAGCCATAGAAATAGAGAGGATAAAACCGTTAACAGAGAAGAAGGGTACCACCTTAGCAACACGTGGAAGAGCCTACTACGAAACCGTCACGGTCAATGGAGCGGAAACTACACGTTGGATGCACCAGGGGCGTATATAAGAAGAATGTCGGACTATGGAAAATCAGTTCAGTTATCCTGAAGAAGCTGTCAGTATGAACAGCGAAACGTCGAGCGAAAGTTTTGACACACGGCGAAACCCGCAAGAAGCTGTTAGTTATAGTTACACCGGCCGTGAAAGCCTACGCAGTGTTATAACCTGTTCATTTTTAAATATGAGTACGTATGTGAAATTGATCGTGACTAGTGATTGTAAATTTGAAAATGTTAATGTAAATGAAAATACTGGTTTACCGGTATTTTTTTTTTCATGTGTGACATTAATGGGGATTCCCCGAGAAAATAGGGTTAGAAGTTAGACTAGAGTAATACATATTTTGCACAATCTTAAGACATAATATTAGAATTTTGTAATAAATATTTGCATTTAATTTTAAATAGTTGTTAAAAAAAATATTTAAGGTTCAAATTTTAATGTTATTTTACAACAATGTTGCATTAATTGCAAATATTAAAAAATGAGACATTTACTTACTCTTTAAGAAAAAACGATTTTAAATTAATAATTGGGTGTATTATTACTTACACTTACGTGTTTTTTTATTTTCAATGTCCCTTTAGACCTTTAAATATCTATAAGCACAATATTTCGTAGATAAAAATTTCTGGATGGATTTTTCATTTACCGAATTACCGGTAAATTTTTGTAATATACTATCTAATTTCTGATTGATATTTTTTTTCTCCGTTAAGCATGCTACATAATATATTATTTTATATAATTCATATTATCGTATAATTCATAGTTATCATCCATCTCGCAAAAATCCTTCTAAATTTTCTACCGACATGATTAATAATGAAGTGCGCATGTCGAGTGAAATTCACTTCTACTCCGGTCTAGATGAGATAAACAGCACTGGTGGAATGTACACCATGCAAAGGAAAAAATAAAAGTGTAGCTGGGCTGCAGAGGAATGGATTTTGGTGTAAAGTGTAGTTCCATGCTGCACTTTCTACGCAAAGGAAAATACCTATTAGTTTAGCATAAGTTATATAATATAAGTTTTCATTGTAAATAAGTAAACATCTGTGGTCATTCTAGCTACAATCGTTCGTGCAATGGTTCAGAGTCACGATTACTTCCTATCCAATAG
The DNA here is from genome assembly GCA_004143645.1 of Protaetia brevitarsis. Lineage (NCBI taxonomy): Eukaryota > Metazoa > Arthropoda > Insecta > Coleoptera > Scarabaeidae > Protaetia > Protaetia brevitarsis. The sequence goes on along the minus strand of RXPK01000153.1, from coordinate 1,588,346 downwards.
AATTTACGTATTTTTAAAAATTTTTTCGCTTATTGGTAGTTAGTGAATCCTGATTATAATCAACGAACGAAAGGAGTTTTGTGTAGTAGTTTGCAATAAATGTATTTTCTTATAATTTGTGTTACATTCTTAAATTTCAATTTTGAATGTGTGTAACAGCTCTTAAACGGAATGGGACGTTTCAGCGCCGCCGTTTCAGCGCCGCCGATTCAGCGCCAGGACATTTCAGCGCCGGCCGATTCAGCGCCAGGACATTTCAGCGCCGGCTGATTTAGCGCGATTATTGAATGATTAAACTATAGATAACTTAATGATTCGTAACTTAATCATTCATTCTTATGAAGAATTTTTTACCACGTGTATTTGGTTGCATGGACGTTCCGATGCGGTTGTTTCGACACCGGGAAGTTTTGACGCCACATGCAGTACCAGTTGAATTTGATTTGAACGTATGATACACAGATTTTTAAAATGTTTGAATTTTTTTTTAACATTGGAAAGGGTAAGAGGGGAGAGGGAATAATTTTCTTAAATGATTTTTTTTCGAAATATTTTCTTTTAACAATGGATGGGGTGACAGGGGATGGTAATGATTTTTTAAATGATATTTTTTCTTTTTTCGACATATTGAAAGACAAGATGGATTGGAAATGTTCCAAATCATATTTTTGTTTTAACATTGGAAGGAGGATAGCGGGAGCGGAGGATATTTCTTTTAATGATATTTTTCCTGTTTTTTTTTTTTTTAAAAACATCAGGAAGGGAGGCATTAAAAATGTTTCAAAATAATTTTTTTTGGAACATCGGAAGGAGGGGAATTGGAGGGGGAGAATTGTTCTTTTTAATTTTGTTTTTTCTTTTTTTTTCGGAACATCTGAATAAGAAATGTTTTAAATCATATTTTTTCTAACATTGGAAGCGGGGGAGAGGGGGAATTAATTTTCTTTAAAGATATTTTTTTTTCGAAACATTGAGAGAGGATGCATTAGAAAAGTTTCAAAACATTTTTTTTTAACATTGAAAGGGGCGAGAGGAGAGGGCAATGTTTTTTTAAATGGTATTTTCTTCTTTTTTTCGAAACATAGAAAGGGAGGACGGATCGAAAATATTTCAAATCATGTATTTTTTTTAACATTGGAAGGGGAAAAGGGGAAAGGGAAGGAGTAGAATGCTTTTTAATGATGTTTTTTTCCCTCTTTTTAATAACGGCAGAGGGCGCATTAAAAATGTTTTAAATAATTTTTTTAATATTGAAAAGGTGGAGGGGGAAGGGTAAGTATTAGTTTTTTAAATATTTTTTTTTTTCGAAACATCGGAAGAGAGAGGACGTGTTAAAATGATTCAAATCATAAACATTGTCATTAAAAAAAGTAATGTCCTTTCCCCTCCATCTCTTCCATATTAAAAAAAATGGTTTGAAACATTTATAATGCATTCTTTATCTCGATGTTTTCAAAAACAAAGAAAAAAAAATATATCACTTAAAAACTAATTGCTTCCCCCTCTCACTCCATTCAATGTTAAAAAAAAATATTTGAAACGTTTCTAATGCATCCTCTCTCCCGATGTTTTTAAAAAAAGAAAACAATTTGCATTTAAAAAAACCAATTCCCTCCCCTTCTCACCCCTTCCAGTATTAAAAAAAATGGTTTGAAACATTTTTAATGTATCCTCTGCGAATGTTAAAAAAAAGCAAAAAATATAAAAAAACTGCCCTCCATCCTCCTCCCAATGTTAAAAAAATAATATGTATTTGAACATTGCTGATTCATCCTCCCGATGTTTCACAAGAAAGAAAATTATCATTTAAAACAGTCACTCCCCTCCCCCTCTCACCCCTTCCAACACTAAAAAAAAATATGACATTTTTAATGTGTCCTCTCCCCCGATGTTCAAAAAAATCTCTGCATCATATGTTTAAATCAAATTCAACTGGTATTGCATCTGACGTCAAAACGTTCCGGCGTCGAAACGTCCTAGAACATAGACCGAGGAAAAACACCATGTAAAATAAACTTTTCCCTTATTGAGTAAGATTTATCTGTTTTTCCTTTAGATGTAATCTGAAAAAGTTTTTTTTTATGCTTAAAACAATTTTCTATTCAGGAAAGCTCACGACTCCACTTGCATAAGATCTCATTATTTTACTTAAGCTAGACTATGTTTATAGGCAGAAAAAGGAAGGTATCAATCACAATAAATTCGAAAAATGTTACATATGTAGTTTGCAACCAATACACAAGGTACAAAAATTCTCTATAAAAATTAATCGTCAAGTTATCCATAGTTTAACCATTCAATAACGCGGCGCTGAAATGTCCCGGCGCTGAATCGTCCCGGCGCTGAAATGTCCTGGCGCTGAATCGGCGGCGCTGAAATGGCGGCGATGAAACGGCGGCGCTGAAACGTACTAGACCCGCTCTTAATGCTCCCACATTTCTATACGTATAGATTTACTTTAAAATTAAAACAGACAAAATTCTAGGATAATTGTAAAATGGTTTATTAAACGCAGTTTTGTTTTTAGGAAATTAATAATAAATATTATTACTAATGTTGACTGATTGCTAGGCTGCTATCAAGGCAGTCTTGAACCCTGTAACTAGGTCAAAATTAGTTAGAGACTGCAAACAATACACTGGCAGGAGACTACACGGTGTCTCTGATTTGGGTGCCGGTACATGAGAATATAAAGGGCGATGTAATAGCCGACGAACTAGCCAAGGAAAGCTCTAAAAAATTACTAAGGACTTCGCAAGAAGGGAGATCTGAGCCTGGTAGTTAAAGTACAAAGAAATGGAGGGCGACTGAAGGTCAACTCCATACTAAAGTGCTAATAGGGGATGGGATGCTAGGTTCTCTGATAACCTACTCAGTCGCAGCAAGAAAGAAGTTAAAACCATTACTGGGCTGGTAACTGCACACTATCTCCTGAAAAAGCATCTATATATACAACCAAGGTTGAGTAAGCGAACCACACCATTGACTTTTAAAATTGCTTTCATTTTTTTTCTTTTTATTGTTTATGAGCTCTGTCACTGAAATTCATAGTTTACATTATCTGATGCTTCGATATAAAAATAAGTATGAATAGAAAAGGAGAATGAATAGATTTCAGTTATCAAATGAATATTGTCCTATTATTTCCCATTTTCAGTAAAAAATAATAATATTGGATTCAATATTACTTTTACATCCTTCATCAATTGTGTTTACAATAACTCGCTTAGACAATTGGTTATTCATACCATACCATCAGTAGCGATATAAGAGCGAGTTCTACCGAGAAAAGGAATATCACGCTTGTTTCATACAGCTAAAGTCCTTCCCATTTCCAGTTGCCCGAATGCAATTCACAGCTTACAACTTTTCACCCGGTATATATGCTTTCAAGCGAGCAAGTAACTTTCGTCATCATTAGTTAATGTGGTATTATCGAGTTTATCAGGTTCGCATCGCGTACAGAAAAATGACGTGTGAACCATGTTTGAACAATTTGGAGTTTATTGACAATTCATAGATAACTAGCTATTGTTAGTTATCAATGTAGCATGGTTGAGTAATTGGTGTGAAGACTTATTGTAGCTTGTCATAAAAACTAAAACCTCTTTGTTGTAAATCTGCTACCTAGTATTTTAGGTAAGTATCCTTATAGAAAAATCAAAAAAAGAGATGATAGGGCATATTTGATTGACAAAGACAGCGCTATAGTAAAAAATACAATAGTAAGTGTAAAGCCAAACTGAGCAAAATTATGATTCGTACCGATTTAGCGTATTACAGTCTTGCGAAATTCGTCATTCTTACTTTCACTTTTATGTGGATATTTCAAAAAAAACACTTGATCTAATTTCTCGCTCGTAATTTTTAGTGGTAATCATGGTTACTGACCATTACCGACTAGCAAAATTTGTACTAACGATGCCAGCTATGCCTAAATAACGTATTTATTATCTGTGCACACTACGTAATCTGACAGAAATGTACAATATTCTGTTTATATTTATAGGTAACAAAAAGGCAACTTTGCTCAGGATAGATATTTACCGTGAAATATTGCTAGCATAACTATTACATCTGGAAGCAAACACAAAAATAGTTGCTATAAATTTTAAAGTCAGAAAGATGATGAAGGTCACTTGAAGCTTGAAACACCTGTATATTCTGCATTGCGCGATATTAGGCGCTTTCTATTCGCCGTCTGGCTCACTTTAGTTTTGTATGTTAAGTTACGAGCTACTTACTACCAACGACGAAATCTGTCATGTAAATGAGTTCACCGTGAGTAGTTCGAAGTCTAACGCATATAACTGAAGACGATAAGTAGAAAGCGCATATTGCATTCAATATCCATGGTTAAAAAGATATTGACATATTCTTTGCTACAAACGTCATAACACATATCACGTGTCATGTGTGTCATACCTATGTCATACTATAGCATAAAGTAAATTTCAAAACATTTTCTAAATTAGCAGTGAGACAAGATACTTTTCATGGGTGATAGTGAAGAAGATAATACACGTCGGAATTCACAAAATCTATACGATAAAATGTCTTCACCGAAACTGTTAAATAACAAGCGAACAGAGATTGATCAAGATTCATATAGCTACACAAGCAAAATACCATTTATAATACCCTCTTATTTATACCGTTTGTCTTTCCGATTATACGAAGAAAAAAAATGACGCTCAACTTGAACTGTTTTATTTATAAAAAATTAACTAACGGAACACGTACATATTTGCACCCACTAAATAAGTGCTGCAGTGAATATATGTAACGAAATGGAATTAATAAATAAAGTGTGTAACAATAAATAATATCTTTCTCCTTGAAATATGACTAATGGCACTAGATATAAGGAAGATGAATATACAAAAATAAATAAGTTATCACCTAAGTTTCTGAGTATTTTTTTGTTTCTGCTCCTCCTGATAACGCTTCGATTTCGAGTATAACTTCAAAAATATATCGGATACGTTTTTCTCTGGAAACAGTGTGGCCTAATATATCTTCCAACAAAATGTAAACTAATCTTCATTCAAAATAGGCTTTGGAATATTTCAAAAATTGTCATTAATCCTTTCCGAGTAGTTTCAGATCCAATAATGTGCTTTAACTCGTCTAAACGAATTTTGTGACATAATGTTTATTAATACAAACTGTAATACACTCACCTGATTGACATGATAAAAGAGCAATTTTTGCTGCTATACGTGTTCTAAACTTAATTGCTTCATCGCGTTCAGGTTTTTTTTCAGCCTTTACTCCATTAGGCCAAAATGATTGCCTAAAATTGTACGTCAGAAGTAAGAAAACCTCTTTCATATATGAAGATGTAATACAAAATATGATTACGATGAAAATTAAATGGTTAGAAATTTCATAATTAAGAAATTATATTCGTACGCGATATAAACATTTTTAAGAAAAGATTCGGTACTGAAATATTTTATAATAGAGTACAGTCATGCTGATGAAAAGTAATATAAAGTTAGTACGAACAAAGCAGTTATCTGTTACTATTTTTATCCTTACTTACTTAAATATATGCAAATAAATGGGCTACGTTTTTTCGGCTAGTTATAAATGAGACATAATCCAATATTCTTCTATTAACAATATCCCCAAACATAGTTCTAACGATTTTGCCGCAGTTAGTGTAACAATGCGTCTTCGTAACCATTGGTTTTTGATTTTAAATCGAATACTTCGTCCATTAGCGGAGCATAATGCGCAAACGAATGTTTCATCACTCTGAAAACGTATACATGCTTGTTTCTTTCAGTACAGATAATGGTATATTATAAAAGACACACTCACCTCTGGATCAAATGATGTTCCAATCTTGCTAGTCTCCAAAGTCTTTGGACCCTGCTTACTATGAAATACCTTATTCAGACCTTCAACAACTTCATCTACAGTATTAATGATAGTTGTCAGGCATATTTTTAATCGTTTTCATGCCGGATTTTAGAGGATTTACTAACGTATCAATCTAAAAATGGGTTCATTGTATAAACTATAATGATTTATTTTATTGAAGTATAATTCACTTTATGGAAGAGAAAAAAAAACACAAAATGTTATAATATCCACGAAATATATAGCCAGATGAAAGTGAAGAGTAGTTGCGGCATCGTTCGTCAAAACAGAAGGCAAAATTAAATTGAATATTACAAAAAATGAGCAATATACGGAACGATTAAAGATTGAGCCTATACAAAACAAAATAAATCAGATCAGATATGGTTTGGTTGTAAGCAGTAGACAGACTAACAAAAAAGGTGTCAATAAAATAAAAATAATAGGTCAAAATAAAAATGTAAATTAAGGAAGACACGAGATAGTGGAACAAAAGAGCAGAGAAAATGCGACTACCTTGGGAAAGAATACGAGAAATGACAACGGAAAACAAATAGAATTGATGAGCAACAAAGATGTACAATCTGACGATTTCTGAATGCACAAATCATAAAGTACATTAATTAAAAGTTTGTATAAATATTAACTCACTTTCTGTAATTGTGCTTTCTATTTGCCGCAACTCTCACTTTATCTCACCTCACCTCAGATATCTCACTTATAAACGCCGTTCTGTTCATTTATAAGAAAGCGAGATTTTTGCTTTTATTTTAATTTATTATGCTTTTATACTGTAGATGAAAAGTTTTGCTTACATGCAAAATACAGGTGATATTAGAGCTCTATTTAGATCCAGATAATTTTTACTGGATATCTGGATCCGTCATTCCAAACCTGGAATCTGGATACACTATCTGAAACCTCGAATCCAGATTCGTTATCCGAATCCTGGAATCCAGATCTGTTACCCGAAACATCGGATCATCTATCCATGTCCACTACGCATAATTTCCAATAAAATTCAATATTTTGAATGCGGATCCTTTGTCCCATATCTCAGATCCAAGTACTAAGTATCGTTGAAGTTCAAATATAACTGAAGTAATTGGCAGATCTATGCGCAACACAATATGTGGCGCAGGCGGAATTTTGAAATGCGCAGATAGAAATTTAACATTGAACTTATTGAATTTAAAAACTATCGCATCTTTGCTTTACATAAAAAAAATCGTTAATTTATTAAACATCTTTCATACTAAGAAATATGTTGAATGTATTACTTATTCATTATTAACCAACAATTAAATCTAGTATACAAAACCAAGAGTTACATATCCGTATCTTAATTTTAACTCACTCATTTTCTTCCTTCTCTATGTGAGGTTCAAATATAACTGAAGTAATTGGCAGATCTATGCGCAACACATATGTGGCGCAGCGGAATTTTGAAATGCGCAGATAGAAATTTAACATTGAACTTATGAATTTTAAAAACTATCGCATCTTTGCTTTACATAAAAAAAATCGTTAATTTATTAAACATCTTTCATACTAGAAATATGTTGAATGTATTACTTATTCATTATTAACCAACAATTAAATCTAGTATACAAAACCAAGAGTTACATATCCGTATCTTAATTTTAACTCACTCATTTTCTTCCTTCTCTATGTGAGGTTGTGAGGTGAGCCACGTTTCTTATGTCACAAACAAATAGAAAGGATCCTACAACTATGTTTATCTATGGAAAACTAAAATGTAAAGAAAAAATAATTTAATATTCAAATACCGAAGTAAACTTATTAAGTTCAACAAGAATTATTAGGTATGGCAGCCGAAGTTTGAATCAATACTCAATCTTTTTTAATTCTAAGCTTTCGCAATTATTTTATTGCTTCCTCAGAGAATCAAAGTTAAGAGTGACGTCGGAATTAAACAACACAAACATTAAAAACACTGCATGTTAAAAGTCAAGAATTTAAAAATTATATTAAAATTATTTCATTGTAAATTTAAAAATGAAATTTGCAAACAAGTGCACGCTGTCGTATAATTTTTAAATTCCTGATGACTATACAAAATGTTCGAAATTTAGAATAGTAGTCTGTTATACACTGTTCCACCGAACGGGTTCATTACATTTTTTCGAACTTCTAGTAGCAATTTGACTTTAAACTCACAGGCTAGTCGTGGTCCACTGCGATTATTTAAGGACAATTCAAATTTTCAACATTACAGCGCTTTTGCTATGTAAGGTGTTGGTATCAACTTTCTTATTTTAAGTGGAATGAAGCGATTTTATCGAGCTAATCACTTATCGAATCATTTGCAATTAGTTCGTATTAAGGTTGCCTATCCTAAATTCAAATGTTTTTCAAGTATTTTGAATAAAAAATAACTTCGAAATTATTAAGCGGCTACCAATATCGTCGACTCTAAACCCCACCGAATATGTAGGCAATTATGATTTAAAATTAGGCAATTGATGTGAATTGGAGTTGAAGCAAGAGAAATGCGTGCATCGATTTCGAGGTTTGGATTTCTGTTGTAAGTTTGATAAATTCAATAGAAACGCGAATTCGAGATTGGATAAAAATAATGGGCACCAAACGATATATTAAAAAAAATATATTGTTTACACATTTTAGAGTATTTTCTTTTAATTTTACCATACTTGCAAGTTTTAAAACTACTCTGTATTTTCTTTTCTAAATAGTGATAAGATTTAGTTTTATTGCATGTTCTCTTGTGAATTCAGAAAGTTTGTGTTAACTTGCTCTTTAATATTTGTGCATTCCAAAATCGTCAGATTGTGGAAGTTAACTATATTATATGTCTTTTACCTTACAGTTAGAAAGGTTGAAGTGAATAAGTACATTATATTTCTGAAAATAGTGAAAACTTGAGTCTCTATATGTGTAATAATAAAGGTATCTTATTATCTCAACGATTAAAAGATTATGCAATCGGCTAGCAGTTCCAAAATGATTATTTCATACTACAAAAAAACGCCACCGTACCGTATGTGAAATTGGACCTCCTGAATTTGCTCTATCATATTCTCCTTCTTCTAGAAACGTTGTGAGATAAATCTTTAATCCAGCATGCGTTCTAATAATACTATCTTGATAATACATTCATGTAGGTACCAAGCAAGTTCATTCTTCGCTCCAGCACAGCTCGATCTGTGTTATGGAATGTTTTTTTCCCAGGGAATGTTAGCTTTGATAAATCTGGAAACTAAAATTACTAATGTGTTATATTATAAACTCTGTTCAAAAATTTAAGCAATACCTTATCTTTTATTTTGTTATGCAAATCATAAAAGTCGCTGTACCTTCTATTAAATGTGCCACTCCTCTAAAAACCCTGTAGTATACTGTTTACTAACATGTAAAGCATATTACACCAAACGCTTTTCCTTTTTCGTTAATTACTCCTATAAATTATAATTAATTGCAATTGTTAATGATATAATAGTATTACCATCAACCTGTTTGAATAATGTCAACTTTTAATGAAATTCACCAGTCTTCTGCTCTTTTTCCTTTTCTTCAATTTTTTCAACACAGCCATTATTTTGAACATTCGTGTTTACGTTTTTATTGTTTTTCCACTATGTCATACTTCCTAGCAAAGTCAGTTACGTCACTTAACGATCGCACATGCTTTAAATTCTTCTCAGAGATTCAATAGATAAAAAAATGTCAGAATTTCCTGACTTGAAAGCTTTTGCACCAGTATCAAACTGATATGTTTCCTTGTTTTTTATACTTTCATCTTCTGTGCACTCAAGACTATTTAAACTAATTGTGTCTTCTTCAGCTTGTTGTTGTAGTAAATCCGTTCTTCCAGCAAACGTATATAAATATGACTTTTTTAAAGGCATATAAATATTCTTCACCATTCTAGCAATTATAATTATATTTCAGTACTACATACTTTCAGGTAATGATTTATTTCGTACTTACTTTCAATTTGTCAAATAATGCCACTTGTATGTCGTTAAACCATAGTTCAGAAGGGGTTTCTGATGAGTTTTTTATTTTAAAATAAAGTTTATGTACTAGGGCAGGGTTAATATCGATTTTTTGTTCCCGCTTATCGCCTAGATATTGGTCGTAAAGATTTGCAGCCGTAATCCGAATATTTTCGTGTACAGCCGAAGCATTTTCATAAAGGCCTTTCAATTTATTTAGGTGCAGATCACTCAGTTGTTGTTCAACGGATATTTTCCATCCTAAAATATTTTAAATGCATACTTTTTGTCAGAGTATTGGAAATTATTGTAATGATAAAAAAATACAATTACCTTCTATATTTAAATAAAAAATAAGCATGCGTTAATCCCATGACTTAGAAACATAATCTATAAAGTAAGACAATGCTACATTATTTACTAATATAACATTAAGTGAAGATCTACTTTTATATTCTCCATAGGAATTTGTAGTCAATTGTGCATAAGCTGTCTGAAACAAAATAATATAAGGATACACCTTCATTACATAGAAGCACATTAACCCTGTGTATACCTGCAACTTCAGTGTATATTAATTTTAGCAGTCGGTTATCAATTAATTTCAACACTACATTAAACTACTTAGCTGTTGTTTAATGGATAAGTCACTATCGCCACCAGAATCTCTAGATCTCTGGAAATGAGTAACCATACACTCAAAATAAATAATTATTTATATCCACAGACAAAAGCGCATCAATCTCCCAGATTTAAAATCTATCTAATTAAAACTATCTTTTCAAATGTAATAATTACAAGTTCGGAGGTTTTGCAACCTATGCATCGTTTCGTTAGCACTGATTATTTATTTTGAAACATTTATAAAATGATTAAGCTCTTTTGAAAACACTAAAGTCAATACAGATAATTAATAGAATCTGCGAGATCATACACAATCTTTGTCTTGTTAATACGTAAGCCTTACCAGAAGCTGCATTTCTTTAACTACCATTTCTTTTGTGTATTTAATTCATCACAGTTGTCAGTTAAACGTAAAGTGGTTAAATATCTCACTAGGCAAAGAAACCTCCGGTAGGCACTATAATAATATGTAACTATTGGCAACATATTAATAATTATTACCCGCTTTCGAATGTTCGCAAAATTGGCAATAAGGAATTTTATTAATGTTTTACTCCACTGCATACCACATGTGTCATCCAAATTGTATGCATAGAACTTCAATAAGCATGCAACACTTATCCCTTGTAACGAAATTTGTACTGTAATTTCCTGCATTATTTTTTAGTAACTTCAACGTTGAAACACAAAATTACAATGATTTCCGTATTAATTAGTAGTTAGCTTTTATGTTTTTCTGAAAGTTACTGAGAATCATTATGGCAATTTAAATCTTACTACTACGATTCTTTTGGTGAAAAATGTGAACTTAGACTGGCGTTGATATTGGTACAGTTTCGGATACACACGCGTAAAACGATCCGCAAAATCACGATGATATAGTTTTTTTCAACAGAAACCATGTTTTGCACTTTTTTCTTTAATGTAAAAAAATCATTTTAGGTTATGTCATTACCTAAAAAATATCCAAACCTTGAAAAACTAAACTTTATTAACAAATAACCGTTAAAAACAAGCAGTAAATTTAAATTAAAGTGATAAGAAATAAATGTAGTTCACTCCATTCTATTATTAAAATCAATCACCGACGTATTTTGGTTTAAACAGCCGTCTTTCTGGAACATATAAATGAAATGCAAGGTTACATTTGATTATATGGCTGTCCAGCCCGTAGACTCCCTAGTCGATTTATTATTGTCTTTTGAAAAATTGTTCAAATAAATGTTAGCTCGATCATATTCTACACCATTTTAAATTAGTTTCCAGTAATAGCGAACTTCCGGTTGTACCGGAAGTTAGATACTAAATTTAGTATTAAAAGAACATCCTGTATATTATTCACTTTGATTTCTTGTTAAAATTTAAATAACAATAGTAACGAATACATTTGAGGATAGTTCTTCCGTCTCCGAATACAATTGACGTTTTTTCGAAAAAAAAAAAAATTAACAGTGCAGTGTCTTTCGGTGTTTGGAAATACCTCAGGAAATACGAAAATTAGAACGATGCGGTTTTTGTTTTCGCTTAACAGATGAAACAGCACACATTTTTATTTTAAAATTGTTGCGTTAATACAGCGTTATTAAATATGGGTCTTCTTTTCGAACTCTAAAATCATGGATAACTTGATTTTTTTAAATTGAACGGGTAGCAATTGTTACATAACATGTAAATGTATAGCATGGTAGAAGGCATCCAGATAGGAGGGCGTTTAAGTCGCTACTGGGTAGATTTGTAAGTACGGATCCGGTAGCACGTGACAAACGAACCGCAATAACTCCTCACTTACGGATGAAAATCAGTTGCAAGTAATTGTTAGTAGTACAAGAAAATCAGAATCCAGTGTGCGTGAAATAAGTAGAATGACTTCAGTAACTCTTCGGTCACAACACTTAAGAATACATATGTATCATCCCATCGGATCCAGTTGCCACCAGGAAATTACTGCAGGTGACTCGAAAGCAGACTTTTATTTATCAGTGAGCAATTGAAAGAACTGATCCATGCATGCGGACTTTTTCGAGAAAGGTGATGTTTCAGACAAGCAACACCTTCCACGAAAATGGGATTGTGAATCGTCAACAATTCCATTATTATGACACATAAAATATCCATTGTTTTATTGCAGCACATAGTCAATACAGATGGTCAGTCAACGTGTGGGCAGGTATCATTGGACAACATATTAAAGGCTCTGTTGTTTCATAAACAACGCCTAACAGGTAGGGTTTATATGGAATTTTTTCAGAATAATTTTGGCGTTTGTGTCAGAAAATATATTCCGTTAGCTACTCGTCAAACTGATGTGGTTCCAACACGATTGGTGCTGCACCCACAATACTGCCGAAGTTGGTCAGTTTTTGGTTGTGTCTTTTTCCGGACCGCTGGATTGGACGTGGAGGACCTGTCAGAATGGCTTCCGAGATCGCTAGATCTTACAAGGTTGCGATTTCTTTTTATGGGGTTTCATTAAAAATAAAGTTTATGAGACGCCATCAACACCCCTGATGATATCGCTTCATCTATTTTAAGCACTTTTAAGAAGTCACACCAGATAGTGCTCAGAAATGTTCAGAAAGTGTTTGCAAAAGTGATTTCGACATTATGTAGTGCCCCAAAACGGACATGCATTTTGAACAATTTATTATATGTAGTGTTGTACAAAGTGTAAGCCTTTGCGAGCAAGACGCTCGATATGTACGTACGCCATACATTGGATAGAGTAATGTAGTTTGAAAAATGTGCTGATTTATTGATATTCCAGAATGTGTGTTTCTTTTATCTTTGGCCTATATTCATCTCCAATGTTATCAGAACGCACTTTAGTAAATTCTTCTTTTTTAATTTCAAATTTTGTTTGTTTTTCTCGTGGTCCTATTGTTTCTGTTGGCCACTTTTTAACGCATCCAGTTATATTGCTGCTTAGTCCCAAGTCTGGTTAAATGCGAGGGGAAGGTGGCGGCGGCGAAGCTTCGCAATACGTATCTATCCTGAAGAACTGAAAAATCGCGAATATTCCAAAACTGTTTGAGATAGACACAATAATACCCATATAAAATCGAAACGAAATTTAAAGTTTATATCCATTTATGTAAAAATTGCTATACCGTTCAATTTAAAAAAATCAAGTTATCCATGATTTTAGAGTTCGAAAATTAGAGACCCCTATTTAATAACGCTGTAATTTAAAAGCAACAATTTTAAAATAAAAGACGTGTACTACTTCATAGTTAAGCGAAAACTGAAAACCGCATCTTTCAAATTTTCGTATTTCCTGAGATATTTCCAAACACCGAATACACTGCAAATGTAATTTCTTTCCAAAACCGTCATGTAATTCGGAAACGGTACAACTTAGACCGAATGTATGCCTAACGTATTCTTATTTAAATTTAACAAGGAATCCAAAAGTGAATAATATACAGGGTGTTTCATTTAAAATAATAAAGTTAGTATTTTACTTCCGGTGGCAACCAGAAGTCCGCCATACTGAAACTGATTTTTAACATGTGTTGAATATGATTCGAGATCATTATTTGAAACATTTTTTTCAAAAAGACAACAAATAAATTGGCTAGGAACCGTTGCATCTTAGGCTGGACACCCGGTAAAAGTGTAATAATAATTAAGAAAAAATGTAAGTGTTAATTAAGTAAAATAAAAACAATAAAAACGAAAAATTAGTAATATAGATCAAAATGTCTTCAACTTGATAGTCATGGTGATTTTGAAATTGTACTACGCATATATTCAAATAATTTGGCGAATAGCTCTTCAATCCTAGCTTAACGATTAATTTGTACATACCAGCCAAACTACAGCTTGTTATTGTAATCTGGGTCTGATCATCATAAAAACAGAAATATATGCAGTTCACAAATATCTCTCGAACAATATATCGCAGTGGTCTACACTGGAAATCTTCATCTGGTAGTAAAATATATAATAATATTTCTACTAATCAGCTAGAAATTCTAAAATTGGAATGTAAATTATTATTTCAGCTTTAGCACATAACAAGACATACCTTTTTCTTTATCAACTTCGACACATACTAAGTCACGACAAACATTATTTTTATCCATTGCACATTCCAAATCAAAGAAATAATCTTCTAATGTAGTCATTTTCTTTTATTACTATCTTTTTAAATGAAGTTTATTATGTTCTATTTCTGTAACAGCGAAACAAAAAATAATCACAAGTTTTAAAAGACAAAATATGTAGAATTTATTTTTTAATATTACGTCAAACTAACTGGATAATGACTGTACAAAAAATTATTAAAATTGGACAGGATAAACAGGACAAAAAAGTGGGTCTAATCCACAATTACCAATATTTTATTCAGACTAGCGGTTTCACGTTAGGAAAGCTCATCAGGCAATGTCATTAATACAAAGAATTGTCTGATAGAGAACGAACACATCAGTAGTTGTTAAAATAGATTTTATTAAAATAAGAGTCTAAAATATATTTCAGCTGGTATTCTAGAACGTAATACTTAACAACATTTATTTTAACAAGTTTAAACTTTTGATTTTATCCGGTTATAATTTAAAAGAAAAATCCGCCAATGTTCGCTCTCTGGCCTAAATGATACGCTAATAACGCGAAACCGGTAGTCTGAATAAATTTGGTATTTTGGAATAGACCCTTCTTTTTTTGTGCTGGTTATTCTGTTGAATATGGATCCATACTAGATCTATTCCCGATGAAGTAAATTAAAATTGATTGATCTTCATGTTCAGTAACAATATATAATATGTTTTCATTTGCTAAAACAGGAAAAATGTATGCACATTATTCTTCAGACAGACTAGATACCATATCATTCTGATAATAGATAGCGAAAATTCAGTTTTTTTACTTTCTTTAGTGTTGAATGTTTAAACCATATTTAAAGTATACTATGAAGTCCCTATATGGATTTCATTAAATACTATTTGTGTAGTTACTTATCTTTTAAAATTTGAAAAAACAAAAAAAATATTACACCTCTTTTAAGCTGATTTTTGGTTGTTTGGAAAATTAATCAATCAATTATCTCTAAGTTATTATAATGTTCTACCTATATAACAACCATGAAAAAATATTTAATTTTGACTTTAAATAAGTAAATAAATCTTAGTTTCGCTCCTTGAAACAATATTTCTAAAGTTGTTCTTTATCTTACCTCTACATTCTGTAATATTTCTGTTCCCAAAATACCAATTAACATCTGTTTCACTCTTATTTCTCTTGTGCATTTTCTTTGGTGAAGCTCGTATTTCCTTCCTGGGGGAATTTCTTGGAGATTTTGATAATCCATCCTGCTTCATCTTTATTCTAGCTTGCTTAAATAGTTTTAAATGTGTTGTAGCATCATCCACCAGCTTAGTTGTTAAAAATGGTATCCAGTCGACATCCTTTACTCTAACCATAAAAGTTGAGAAGGTTAAAAAAATATGTTTTGTAACTAAGTACCTGTTTGATATATTTATAGCTAGACTTTGTGCAGTTTTTTTCACTGTTTTTTGAGGAAACTCATTATCCAAGGATATTATATTATACCAAGGGATAATATAATCACGAATAACATAGCTCAAGATTTCTTGTAGAGAACTATCAATTATATCACTACCAGTTACACGATTATCATGCTTATGCTCTTTCTTTGGATAAGTTAACTTCTTTATTACCTATAAATTTATATTTATTAAAGCAATTAATTAAGATTGATTAAGTTTCTGGGGTTCATACTTCAGTTAATCCACCATCCGACATATTATTGCTAGTAAGAGGGTTTCCAGCACAGTGCCTATAAAACTTATCAACATCACCTTCCTGAAGGTACAACAAAGTTATTAACCTAAAATAATTGCTAATTAAATACTAGCATGGCAAGTTAAACAGTGACATACCCTATAGTAAATATTAAGATACTGGCAAACACTGTTAAACACCAGTAAACACCAAACGTTGTTAAAAATAAAATAAATATTAATAAAATCCAGCCAGTTGTATGGTTATCCCATAGTGTTGCTTGTATATTATATTATCTGTAGGCGAAAAGATTAACTAATTCTGGAAGTATTTTTATGATACATTTCTATAGTGTCAGATGACAAATATCTACATAATCAGAAAATAATGTTTTTCTACGAAAAAAATTGTAAACAAGACATTACCTTTCACATGATTGTTTATTATTTTTTTTATAGTTTTGGTAAGAAACGTCATCGGTATTTTTTCAGGTTAACATCCACATTTACTGACAGTTTTGCAGAGCGCGCAATCGGCGCAAACACCAGCGCAAGCGCACAATAGATTGTCAATTCCATCATTTATTTTAAGGTTTATTCGTTGGTCTTAACCACTGCATGTTTTCTCTTTCTCAAATACGTAAAGAGTGAATCTTCTATCCTCTTTTAATCACAAGCCAGTGTGGAGCACCAACGAACAAACCCTTAGGGTTAAGGCCCTTTTACACCTAGCTATTTATTGTGCAATTTATTGGATGTTTATTGGCCAATTTAAAATTTTACGTATAACACGGATTTAATTTAATAAATAGCAGCTGTAAAACGGCCTTTAGATTGAAATTGAAGTATTTCAACAGCTTATACTAATCTACACAGAGTAATATAGACACTAAATACTTGCAGCTACGTATATTCTGATCCGTTTCTTATTATAATGGAAATTGTTTTCTTGGTAGTAGCGGATGTGTAATAAAATTCTTTCTTGATTTACATAGTTTAATTTGAAATTTAAAATTTGGAAGTTTTGGCTACCTATATGCATGTACAACTTAATTTTTTTTTCTTTTAAATCACATATAAAGTAACATTTACATTATTGGTTTGTAATAAATGAAAATTATAGTTTTGTAAATTGTATTAATTAAAATTTTTAAAGAGCGAAAACTTTCTTTAAATTTATGTGACATTTTTCAAGAGTATTAAACACGAAAAAAGAAACATGTTTGTTCAATATAATGGAAATTGTTTTCTTTAAAAAAAAAAATTTCGTGTCCCTAGTAGCAAAATTTAAATTTCCCACAATTATTCTTAGTAACTTCAACAGAAAGATATTAAAGTAACTAGTAATCTAATACATAAAATCATTGGTAATTTCGTGTTTCAATGTTGAAGTTACTAAAAATAAATACGGGAAATCAAATTTTTGCTAGTAGGGGTTAATACTCTTGAAAAATGTCGCACAAATTTAAAGAGAAGTTTCTGCTCCTTTAAAAATTTTAAATACAATTTAGAAAATTACAATTTTCATTCATTACAAATCAATAATGTAAATGATACTTTATATTTGATTTAGAAGAAAAAAAAAAAGTTGAAAAGGCTGAATAGAATACACAAAAAGTCCAAATTTTAAATTTCAAATTAAACTATGTACATCAAGAATGAGTTTTATTACACATCCGCTACTACCAAGAAAACAATTTCCATGATACTAAATACGTTATGTAGAGCAAGATGGCAAGTACGAATGTTGCTTCAGTAGCGAGCGGAAATTTGATCTACCAACCTTCCAACATTTTTATTCACTCAGTTTGGCAACATTCATTTCGTTTGTTCTGTTTGTTCTGTTTTTCTTTTTTTTTTTATTATCTATTTCACATCGTCGTGAACTAATATCGAATAATCATTCATAATCCGAATCATGGATCATAATCTCATAATCCAAACGTCATAATCGAATTCTCGTATGATCGCTACGTCGCGTTAATAATCCAATGCATTGTGCTTGTAAATGTAGGTGTAAAACGTGTAAAACATGTAAAACGGCCGTGTAGATGTCAAATTATCAAATCAATTTAGGAAGAGCAAGAGCCATCTTTCGAAGTACTATTTAATAACATTAAAAAAATAAGTAACTTTTCAAATAGAAAGAAAGCTCGTACTTAATTAGTAATTGTGAAACAAATAGTAAATATTAGGAAGATCAGTTGTTATGAAAAGTGTACTAGGTATATAACCTCCCATAATTTAAAATCTCATAAACCAAGGAAATAAAATAATAAATTGTGATTTATGTATTAGTGTTGGTACGTCTTGTCTTGTTTACGTTTTTAGTTTTATTGTGCAAAAAATAGTGCATTGATCGTAGGTATTTTGTGTGTATATATTTGTATTATGCATTGTATGTTTCGTAATTAAGTTACTTTAATAAGGTATATGGGTAATTCTGATTACTAATTTTTTCTTATACAAGAACTCTTATAGGTTCTTTATCATGCTATTGTATAATTAGGTGGCAGATGAGTATTCCCCTTATTAACAAAGATTTATGTCCTCTCACTTTATCTTTAATAAAAAGATGCAAAATGCAGTCACAGCTAGAGGCTGCTTTATTGGGCACGGAGTAGCGACTAGTGGTTATCCAATTGTTGAAGATGATGACAAAGATGAACAGTTTGAGGAAAATGAAGACGATGAATTTGTTGATGAGGTTCTTTTGTAACAAATCTTAAAATAATTACCATCTGAGCTTACAGTTGTGCTCCATATTTTTGTGTGAAACTAAATAGTTTTATTATGAAATTGTTTTCTTACATATTACAGTCAAACACACACACACTTGATCACATAAAATAGATGTAGGTATGTTAACAAGTTAACCGGGGCGAACCAAAACATATTTTTTAATGGGAGAGCAGCAAACAAAATATAAATACAATATTACTTACTTACTGCCCTATGATAACTGATGTTTATGCATATACATGTGTGTACAAAAATGCCATCCTGACTCGCTCTAACACCACTGCATTTGAAAAATAATTGCGCATAAAATATAAAATGCTTCGCCCTAGTCATAACTTTTTAAAAAAGGAGACGCTTCTGCTTTCATTGCATTCTTTGAGTCGGAGCATATGATTCTGTTCCATTGATTAAAAAATATAATAGGATTTTCACTATCAGGCTGACTTATAATTTAAGTTCATATATGCTACAGAAACCACTACGAACAGTTACATACAATAGCTGCTTTTGTTCATACCAATAATTATAATCACATATGCTAACTACCAATAAGTGAAGAGAATTTCAAAAATACATAAATTTTATTGGATAGCAAGTAATCGCGATTCTGAATCATTGCACGAACAAATGCAGCTAATGTATGTATGTATAAAAGCATACATTTCTATTTGTGGTTTGACGTGGTGTCAGATGAATGTGCATTTGCTGCAGTCAGTATAGACTATTTCTGTTACATTGTTCGCTTTATTACAATTACTCCATTTTTCATTTGGGCGTTTTCCGTCACTTGACTAATGTTGTCTGTGTCAGCACACAACCACATTCAACAACATATTGAAGGATCAGAAATTCAATATTGTGGATAGCAATTTTAAACAAATTCCGTTTGTTTCATCTTTTGGAAATAATTTTTCTATGAAAATATTCACATTATGAAGGAAAGAGAATGTCGAGATCCTTATATATTACAATCCAATGATAAATATTTAAGGGGAGGTTTACATATATTTGACTGGAAAAATCGATTTTTGGTTTTTTGCGTTTTTTGAAAGCTCCAAATATCTAAAATACATGGTTAAAGCGGTTTTGTAATATTCCCATTGTTTAAGCCGCTACGGCTTATTAAAAGAGCGGGTGTACCGAACACAAACGGAGCATATTAGATGCAATACCATATTCGACTCGGGGCTACTCGAGTCGAAATACCATACTTAGTGTTTGTTAGTATATGTATAGTTGTGTTTAATGATTATAAATGTCACTACAGTCGGGGTCACAAATAAACGACAGAGTAGCTATTTATATTACAATAATACGAAACAATTAGATCCGAAATAAAACGCACATTTGAAGAAACTAATCTAACAATATTTCTTTTACTTAAAACACACTTTCTCAGGCTTTAGAAAAGCAAGTCAAAACTGCGCCAATTGGAAACTAGAGCAAGGTACGGCGGAAT